>VXBR01004848.1:175262-206449 GCA_013400215.1 Cisticola juncidis | reverse complement strand
TGTCTAACTGTGATGGACAATATCTAACCGTGGTGGCCAATGTCTAACCGTGGTGGCCAATGTCTAACCGTGGTGGCCAGTGTCTAACTGTGATGGACAATATCTAACCGTGGTGGCCAATGTCTAACCGTGGTGGCCAATGTCTAGCTGTGGTGGCCAATGTCTAGCTGTGGTGGCCAGTATCTAACTGTGGTGGCCAGTATCTAACTGTGGTGGCCAGTATCTAACTGTGGTGGCCAATGTCTAACTGTGGTGGCCAATGTCTAACTGTGGTGCCAGTCTGAGCCTGCAGATAATGAGGTTTCTCCTGGTGATCCTTCTGCCATTCCTTTTGCCCTGCACTGATGACACCTACAGGTTTTCATCACCTATTAGGTTTTAACATTTTGTGCCGCCAATATTTAATAGTAGCAGCAAAACCCGCAGTTCTGACAGTTGTGTGCAAGTCAGGGAAAAATATTTATGTGTACATGTGTAAGTGAAAAAACCCCATTATTTTTTCTTTAGGGATTATTTTCCCTGACGCATTTGGGCTGAGCACACTGTGATTTATAATGCTGTGACACAAACACAGTGCTCAGCTGGCACTGCAGTGTAATTTCCTGATAACCGTGCTAGAACAAATTTGCTCAGTCAACAAGCAAACGTGTGGAAGGATACTTGTTATCATCCCCTTAGCTTCATGGCTTATATATATACTAATTACACTGTATTTAAGCTGGGGGCATTTATTTTCTGTTGCATGTGCTTGGTAAGAAGGAATCTAGTAGGGAAAATGTCAAGTTTGTGGTTGTGCGTGAATCACATGTTGGACATCGTGACCCGGCAGAATTTCTGTGGTGACAACAGTACAGAGAGCGGTTGGATTTCCTAAATTACTGTTCAGCAGGGCAGGCTGTGGCTGTCCAGACCATTCTGCAGCCCCTTAAATAGGGACAAGAGCCCCTGAATGGCAGTGCCAGTGGGAAACTGGGGGCTGCAGGAAGCTGTCTTAAATTTCAGCCACTGCTGGTAGGAGGGAGCAATGTCAAAGGAGTTTTGATACCATGTACAATAGTGAACAGATCTGGACATTGTTTAGAAATTTATTAGCAATTTTAAAATAACATCATTCCTTAGATAAAAATGCAATCTTACAGGAATATACATTTGTCCCACACAGAGATGACCCTATAGCTCACTGGCGGGCCGCTCGCTCTGACCTTCCTCTGTTGATTTTAAAACGTGCGAGAGGGCAAGACGGACTCTGGCACTGATGACAGGCTTACATGACGGTTACAAACTGTACAGCAGTATTTACAAAAGCATTTCTGTGGGTTCATGAAAACTAGATATAAAAGTGTGGAAGGAGGTAAAGAATTGAGACAGGGAAGGGTTGGGTGGAGGTGCGAGGGAGGGCTGGGAAGGTGGGCGGGGAGTGTAAGGAAGAGTGGGAGAGGAGTTTTATATCTGGACTGATTTATACTTGAGAGAGGTCATTTTACAGCTCTGGGCAATTCAAATGAAGGCAAAACACTTATATTTATCGACATTTATAGCTGATGATCAGAGCAGGAAATGGTGCTCCAGGGCCTGAACTTAAGAGGTGCTGAGGAACCCCATCTTCCCTGAAGTCACTGGGAGATACTGGTACCCAGTACCTTGCTGGGCCAGACCCAAACCATGCACAGACAGTTCCCCTGGACCTGAAACCCTTTGGATCCTGCAGTGCTCAGTCCTCAGTGCTGATGTGAATTCAGACTGAGCGAGAGATCAGCTCCTAAATTACACCTTGGCTCCTGAAACGGACTGGATTCCAACCACTTCTTGCCAGAATTCACCCAAAGTGACTCATCCCTTGCTCTGTCGAGTGGCAATTGTTTGGAGGGAGATTCATCATTCAGAATTGATTTTTAAGGCAGTTTTATAAGTATCTCCCCCTTTTTTTGTGTGTGTGATGCAGCAGTGTTTGTCAGAGATATTTACAATCTCACTCCTCCTCCTCTAAAATCTTCCCACATTCAAACTGTCAAGACTAAATAAGCTTGAAACAATCATTTCTATGAGCAATCATAAAGTTGATGATGTTTAGATAGTATTGGCTGCCAGTCTGCCTAGGTGCTTGAGATGGGAGCAGACTGACTTAGGATGCTTAAAATACTGAAAGCATTTCAGCCTAATTGGGAAAGAGCTAACAGAAAAACACAGGTATTAAATCACCTGAATGATGATGCCAACAAATGGTGTCTGAGTTTGTGGTTCTGTCTGGAATAGGAAAAAGCTTTGGAAAGGGACTGTTGGAAGGCTGGCAGAAAAACCTCTGGCTGAGTGGAGTGATGCCTGCTCTGGCCTGGGCCTGGCCCTGCTCCCCTGGGCCTGGGATGCAGCTGCTAATCCTGGCCTAAGGAAAGGACCAGAGCACTGCCAACTTCAGGCTGCAGGAGTGGAGACAGAGTGCCTGACATGGGGTAGGAAAAAACCATCGTGGGAGTGTGGAGACAAGCTCCTGATCCTGCCTAACTAAGCCCTTGGTAATGCTAATGAAGGTTCCCTCATTACATCGGTCATTGGTGCTGCTACTCTCAATTAGCCCTTTAGAAAGGGACTTGATTAAGTTGCCTAATTGTCCTCTGCCACCTGAGATCTCTGCCATGCTCTGGGGCTGGGGGCTGTGACACCAGCCCTGCCTGGGTCTGAGCTGGCAGAGGATGCTGTAGGGCATCTCAAGTGACAGTGGACACCCAGGTTTAGGCAACTGAGTCGAGCCCTGTGCCCCTAAAGAAGGCCTGGTTTTTATGCTCAAGTGTTAAGTTCCCTGTAAAGGGGAGGAGAAGAATGGAGAATTTAACTAGAACACTAAAGTTTGTATCACAAGAGGATTTTTTTTTTCCCAATCCAGCGTGACACTGACTTTTCTGAAAGCAATTGGAGCCCAATCTGTCTTCAAAACAGGATTTATCTCTGCTGTGCTTCTGCCCTCACCCACCCAACCTCAGGGAGCTGTAGCAGCAAGGCCAGAGTGGTTTCAGCTTTCCAGAAACAAAGCAGGAGCACAGATAGAGGCTCCACGAACTGAGATCCCATTGGAAACCTTCTCAATTCCTGGGCTGGCTCACCCAGAATAAAACTTTAAAAGTTTCACAACATTCAAAAGAAGAAAAAAAGAAACCCTGTGCAACTACTGAGACTTGTATTTCTTGGACTTCTTTGAAGAAGAAAATAAATGGGGGAAAGATGTCATTAAAATTTTCAGGGCCCAGTTCTGTTTTCCACATTCTTTGCATCAATACAACCTCCTGGCTTCTAATGCTCTCCAGCCTCATGTTAGCAAGATGGGAATTGGGACTTCTAATGGCCTGGAATGTTTTCTTTATATGTACTACAAGTTTCATTATGGGAACTGATGAAATCTCACTGCTATCAGAAACCCTGACTGGATTCTACTTCAATATTGTGCTCCAAATTCCCCATTTGGTGTCCTGTCCCCCCCACTGCCCCTGCTGTGGGGACAGTCACAGCAGGACCGTGGACGTATCTCAGGATATCAGTGCTGTCTCTGCTTCCCTCCAGCTCCCTGGACCTGTGGGTTGGGGTTTCTCATCTACAGGTACCAAGCAAGGCCTCCAACTCCGTGTGTGACACCGGTGACCAACCCCACGGGCTCGGGGTGCCACCACCTCCTCTGGTGTGTCTGTGTGCAAACGCGCATACATTTCATACAGCAATCCGAAACTCAGGCAGAAAAGACACGGGAGCCTGGCTGAGACCCATACAACTGTTATATTGGCGTCAGTCTAAAGAAAGCAATGATACATTGCTTTGGAAATTATCAAGAAATGTAAAAAATGCATTTGCCCTTTTTTTTGTTGTTGTTGTCGTCGTAGTCACTGGGGCAGGGTTGTGAGTCAGAAAACAAAGCAGAAATAGATGCGGTTCTGTACATGGCGCCTCTCTGGCTGTCCCTCCGTGCTGGGGTGGGGTGGGCAGGGCAAGAAAACAGGCAGGACCCCTGCAGCAGCAGCAGCATCGACACCATCATCGTCCACGTGTCCAGCCGAAGAGGCAGATGATGCACAAAAGGTCTGTGGACAACGAAACTCCAGCTCTAGGATCATGAGTTCCATTTGCTTTCCCATCACGTCAGCCACACAGAAATAGGGAAGAAAAAAAGAAATGCACCCGATGTGGCTGGCCCAGTACTGTCTGGACTAATGAGCAGGAGTGATACAGGGAGGAGGTTTGTTGTTTTATAAGAAATGTCTTTAGTCTGCAGTGTCCTCTTGCGAGTCAGAGGTGCTCAGAGGCAAACAGCAGATTGTTTCCCCCATTCCTTCCCTCCACGCCACTTCTCAGCCATTGGTTCCTTCAAAGCTTCCATCCACAGCACAGTGATTGTACCCACCATCCACTCCCGTACACAGGGAAACACTCCAGGAATTAACCTGCTCCCTCCTTCCCACTGTCCCCCAGACTCTCTGCCTCACTCACAGGAGGCAGCAGCTCTTTGCTCAGACCTGTCACAATGTGCACGTTGGAAGTACCTCAAATTAAAAAAAAAAAAAATTAAAAAAAAAGGCAAGAAAAAAGGAAAAAGCCACCCTCCCCAGAGAGAGAAATTTGCACAGCTGGCACCAGCAATTACTAAATTTAACACCTGCCCCTCAAACCACAGAAGTTGTTTGCATTCTCTGCTAGCCACGCATTTTCCACTCTGCAGCACCTACAGGGTCTTCCAGCAGAGCAGGGCTTCCCCTGGCCACTGTGGGCTCTGACCCCCGAGGGAGAAGCAGCTTTCACCAAGAATGCCTGGGGCACAATCCTTCCTGCCATCTTCCTTCCCATCAAGAAAAATCCTAAAAGATGGGCTGTCAAGCATCCAAAATGCTCATTGTCACCACTGATTTAGGTAAGAGCCTAAATTTTCCAGGGGTGAAGAGCACCTGTCTTCCATTAGGAAGGTCAGATGGACTTTGCAGTGAAAGAAAATGAGTCAGGGAGCCCTTACACGGCATTGTCAGGAACAGCCAGGCACGGGCATTTTTCCCTTTCAAGGACCTTTGGAGCACATCAGCACCAGCAGCAGCAAACTCACAGGGAGACACACGTGTGTGCCCACCTCCATGCAGGCACCAGGGATGAAAGGATGGGACTGACTCACAGCAGCTGGTTACCTTCTCCAGGGAAGCCTTGAATTATGGCTCTGATGACAAATGCTTGTACAAATGGATTCCTATTTCTCTAGTATTTGGTTTTCTCCAAGGTATCTTGAGCTGATACTGGCCGGTTCAAAAAGTACAGTCAAAAGTGCTCTTTGCTATTTCTCCTAAATGCCCCAGAGAATGGAGAAGAAAAGCAAGATAGTCACAAAAATAATGTAATCAGTGTATGCAGTGAAGGGTGTTCTCGGACATCTGCAGAAGCTCAAGATTTAAATCAAAGTTTAGCTCTGAGTCAGATCACACCTCAGAACTCAGAACTGATCTGCAAGTTTGTGAATCATCCCGAGGAGGGAGAAAAAACAGCAGTAGTCTAGACAAAAATCAGTTGCATAAAATCTAACGGTACGTGCCTGTTTTTTCAGCCTCTCTCGGGGTTAGGGCCAACCATCAGTGTGAGAGTTCACACTTACTAGTCAGGAAATGTGGCTGGAAATGCTGTGCTGCCAGATGTTTGGTGACTGAGTACCTGAGCCATCCACTAATGTCTGGCAAGAGGATTGAGAGCATGCACAGGAACACCAAAAAGTCACTTGGCATCTGCATCTTGATCAGACTGCAGCAATTCTCCTAATAAAGACCCACAGCTCTCTCCCTCTGCTTTCAGCCCAGACCAAGGATAGATAACTTTATTTTGCCAACTCTTCTGATTCTTGCATTTCTTATCCCAGGATCCTGCTAAAATTGATCAGGGTTTAGCTATTTAATAAATAATTCTGAAGCCAGATTTCTCCCCACATGCTCCTTCAATTGCTGTGCCAGCTGAACGTGTAGGATGGATCTGCCAAATGGGCTTTGGGGGTCTTGCCACCCTTAGTGGGACAAAACCTTTAGAGGAACTGAGCAAAAGGAAAGAAAACAAAGCCTGAATAAAATGTCCCAGTCTCGGGAAGAAAGATTCTCTAGCAATAAAGAATCGTGCACATTAGAAGGGAGTGAGGAAGAAGGAAAATGAACACAAGATATGCAAAATCAGTAACGTTCAACCTGTCAGTGGATTGCAGAATAGTTACTTACAACAGGTACACTTTGTTCATCGTACAAATTAAAAAAGGAAAAAGAAAAATAAAACAGTACCCTTTCCCCAACCACACATAAAAAAGCACTTAAAAGTTCAAAGGTAAAGCTTGGCACATTCCAAATACGAAATGATTCACTTGACATGCAGCAAAATATACAAGAAGTGATTCTTTTTTTTTAACTTTTTTTTTTTAAACAAACTTAATTCAATTCATTATCTTTGCTTGGCACAATTGCAATTCATTTTAAAAAAATATTTGAAAAATACTGAAACTGACCTGAATTCAAGTATAACGGTTTCTTCAACAGAAACATTGTCAATGCAATAAAACATCACACGGAATATATCGAAGCGTAACGTCTTCTGGTTTGTTGTTTCTTTTTTTTTTTTTTGTTTCCCCCCACCCCCGTAAATTCTTTTTTTTTCTATACAGTTTTAACGCCAACACGACTTACAATTTTATTTCAAAATTAAATATTATTGCATTGTTTTTGCATATCTTGTGGAACAGAAAATGCAAAGTTGCCGATTCCCTTTCCGAAAGCAGAGACAGTGGTTTGTTTTTGCATTCTCTCAGAGAACTGCCCTCACACACACACACACACACACACACACACACACGCTCCTCTGGCTCACAGACACACTGAGCGCTGAAAAGAACCCAAACCAATCACCCAAATGTGCAAGACTAGATCAAGTGCATTGCCTACTATCTTTAAATTATAAAACGACAACGGAAAAAAAAAGGTCTTCGGTTGCTAGTAAATGAAATTACAAATCCTCGGTGTACATAACGGTTGGTAAAACTCATCTAGCGTTGTACTTCTACCAAGTTCCAATGGAGAAACCGCCCTCCCCCCGGTTTAAATAATACAGCATGATCAAACCGATTTAACATCCGCAAAGGTGAAAAGAAACCAAAACTAAAAAGGTAGGTGATTACAAAACGCTGTAAACACTCCCTTCTCCCTCAAAAATAATAATTATAATTATAATAATAATAAAATAGTCAAAATAAAAACTGCAACATGCTTTCAAGAAAATACCAAACTGCGAAACAAGAATTCTGCACAGGCCTGGCGGCCCTCAGCCCCGCCCTCACGCCTGCTCGCCCATTGGCTGGCACAGTTGGCGCGCTGAGCTCTGATTGGCCGGCAGGAGACCACCTGAGCTCGGATTGGCTGGCGAGTGGCCGCCCGAGCTCTGATTGGCCGGCAGAGGCCGCTGCCGGAGTCTGGGCAGGGCTGGGCCGCGCCTCAGGCGCCCGCGGGCTTCTCCTGCTTCCTCCTCCCCGTGGCCGTGTGGGAATCCACAGCAGAAGTCTTCCTCTCCTTCCAAATCAAAGGGCCTTGGCTTTATGGAGACGGTGAGGCTCATACAGAATATGTGCAAAATGATTTTTACAAGCAAGGTTGACAGACACCCGTTTGGCGCAGGGTCCTTTTGGCTAGGGCCATCCGCAAGAAGCTGAGGTTCCCCTTGGTGCTCCGGAGGCAGCTGTCGTTCCTTGTGCAGGGACTGAAAAAAAGAGGGAGCTGGCTCTCCTCCTCTTCTCCTCCTCCTCCTCACTCTTCCCTCATGGACACGTGCTGGGGTTATATCCGCTCCTGAAAAGCTTTCTTACACCACCCAACTCTGCGACTCGTCCCAACAGAAATGAATGAAGAACGCTGTTCCGGTTACTCCAGGTCACGAGAACAGTGAGGCACTTCTGAAACAAACCCATTAGGAACATTGAAACAAATAAAAAACCAGCATCGCTTCCAGCCCTGGCAACTACAGGCTGCTGATATAAATCCTGCTGTCCTTGAGCTCCTCCTGACTCATCCTACAATCCGGGTTCTGCACCTCTTCCTCTTCCTCTCCTGCACTGTCCTGCCCTGGGTCCCTGCAGTTAGCAAAAGGCAAGAGGTTGCCATTGGGGCTCTGCTTGCTGTTACCATTGAGAATGTTGTCTGCTGCATTTTCCATCTCTTCTATCGTCATGTCGCAGGCGTCTGCGAGCTCCTGGGTTGTGACCTCAATGAACTTTGGATCTTGAGCAAACTGCATCAGTCCTTCCGAAATCAAGACCTTCGAAAGCAGGTGGGGAACCAGAACACAAAGACACAAAGCGTTAGTACCCTGCAGCGTCAGCACCGCCACACCTCCAGCACAACCCTCTTCACTGCCGCGTTTCCTTCTCCCATTCACCCTTCTAAACCCCTGCTCGTGGTGGATTTGTCGCCCTGCCCTTCCAGGGCCGCGTTCCTGGCTGGCCATGCCCCAGCATCCCCGGTGCCCACACATCCTTACCGCTTCCACCAGGCTGCTGGCGCTGCCGTGGAGCTGCCGGCTGCTCCCGGCGCTCGGGCTGGGCACGGTCAGCGACACGGGCCGCGCTCTCCTGGGGCTGCCGCCGCTCTCCGGGTACCGGGCGCCGCAGTGCACGGACGGCAGGCTGCTGTTGAGCTTCTCCGAGGACTCGGCCCCGTCCAGGCGCAGCGTGGGGATGCTCTGCTGCGGCCAGCCCCGGTTGCAGGGCGTGGCCGGGGGCGTAGCACACAGCCGAGAGAAGGTGGTGGGGGAATGGCTTCGCTGCAGCAGGGGACTCAGGCCGGCCACCGCTAGTGCCTGCGGGCAGGAGGGACAGTGTGAGGGAGAGCTGGCAGGGCTGGAGCAAGGATGTGCTGGGGAAACCATCCGGGAAAAGGCCTGGAGGGTTTCGGGGCTTGTGCATCAGCTGCCAGCTCCTCGAAGGGTTTGGATGTGTGCTGCAAACTCATTTTGCAAGCATTTCTTTACATGGTGTACCCTGTGCTAGTGCCAAGCATGGGATTGAATTTTTTCAGAACCGCAGCTCTTTAGCCTGGAAACCAGGAGGGATACATCCCATTGCCATGGCACTGCCAGGAGGGAAATATCCCATTGCCATGGCAGTGCCAGGAGGGATAAATCCCATTGCCATGGCACTGCCAGGAGGGAAATATCCCATTGCCATGGCACTGCCAGGAGGGATAAATCACATTGCCATGGCACTGCCAGGAGGGATCCATCCCATTGCCATGGCACTGCCAGGAGGGATAAATCCCATTGCCATGGCACTGCCAGGAGGGATCCATCCCATTGCCATGGCACTGCCAGGAGGGATCCATCCCATTGCCATGGCACTGCCAGGAGAGATACAGCCCATTGCCATGGCACTGCCACGAGGGATACAGCCCTATTCCCATAAGGAATGCAGCCCCATTCCCACAGCATTACCAGGAGGGATGCAGCCCCATTCCCACAGCATTACCAGGAGGGATACATCCCATTCCCCATGGTGCTGCCAGAAACTCCACCTCCTCCACTGGGGGAGACAGCAACTCATTTTCCCACCACTGACACCACACACAGCACAGGCTGTTATTGCCAGTTGCTGTTTTAAGAGTCTACTGAGGAACCTGAGCAGATACCAGATGTGAATTTTAGATGTGTGTGCAGTTGGCAATAACTTGAAATCCACCACTGGATTTTTGAGGCATCTGCATTTGGTGGGAGGATCAATATCTGATGATTATCCTTTCACCAATCCAGTCCTTCCTGTAATCATACACACAATCTCTGAGTCATCCAGCCTCCTCTTATAACAAATTCCTCAGGAGGCCTCTTTCTGCACAGGGCTGATCTGATGCCTTACTGATGGTGACTGCTTCCTTGTTCTATAAGCAAGACTGTCAGAGTCACAAGCTCATCTCACAGAGCTCATGAAGCAGTGAAATAAATGCACAGGAGCTGCAAAAGCCTGTGCCTTGTGTTGTGTTGAGGCTGGGGAAGGCTCTATGTTTGGTCTAAACTAACTGTGCAGAGAGGCACTGGCAGGCCTCCCTTCTCTTCAATGCCTGCCTGAAAATGCTGCCTCAAAGACATGACTTCCACAAGACTTAAACTTGCCCTTTGGTGATGCTCCTTCCCTCCACTGGCCACAGTGGGACTGAACTGACTAATTTAAACTAGACAGCTCACTTAAAGCTGTCTGGTGTTCAGTGAAGCTGAGTCCATCTGCCACTGAAATCCTTGGGAACTGATAATTATCTTGTGCCGATGACTCTGTAAAGAAGAATTAATTCTTAGTCACCTGCAAGTTCACCAAGGCTTTCTCAGGAACTGGATGTCAGACTCCTATCAAATTTCAGTGAGGAAGAAAGCCTGTAAAACTTCTTCTGAATAAGTCATACCCTGCAGGCTATGATGGACTCAGCACATTCTTTAAACTGCCAGGACTTCAAGGAGAGACCTGGCTCTGTCAGGACAACAGAACCAATTTTTCAGTTTGTTGGCAGAAACTTACACAAAATATTCTATCAAAAATGCCAGGTTCTGAGGAAACTGAAAGAAGCTCTGTAAGATTGCTTTGAGCTTCAGCTTAATACATTTACATATCATGATATACAGGTATTCCATGAGAACACCTCTTCAAGTATTCACAGCTACAGAATCCATTAGGTTTAGCAGAGGCCACCTTTCCACTCTGGTCTTTAGGCACTGTTGTTGGTTAACATTTTTTGTAAATGTGAATGTTGCTGAGTGTTGTCAGCTGGCAGCCAGATGCCTCTTTCAGGGTAGCCCTTCAGTCTGCCTGAGTGACACGTGTGTGGAGAGAGCCCCTTCCCTCCAGGTTTTGGGCTGCACGGTGGGATGGGGAAGGGTGAAGTAGCTCCATCTTATCTGTAGAGGTTGGAGGGAGGTGATTCTGTGAGCTGTGTGGGCTGAGAGGGGTGGGAGGTTCCCTCTGCCTGGCCCATGGGAGGGCAGGGAGTCTCAGGAGGGTTTTGGTGCTCTGATGAATGTGGGAAGCTGTTTCCTGACCAATCCTCCCTGCTCCAACACATTTTCTGTTGTCCCTTCCACAGCTGTAACCCTCTGCAGACCACTGCTCTCTGGAGCTCAAGAATTAAAGGATAACTCTCTGGAAGTGGAGGTGAGAAAAGCCAGGGAGCCTCAAGCCCTCTCCTCTCTGAGTCCTCTGATTTCTCACTCCCATTCCTGCTGCGTGGCATTTTCTGCCCTAAAGAAGCAGCAAGGCCACTCTGCCCTGCCTGGGGGGACTGCACAGAGCAGGATGCCACACTTGCAAGGCTGGCACTGCCATCTGCACCTGTGTCTTTTATGGTGACAAAAAGTGGCATCATCAAACCAGAAGACAAAGATCTCCTTTGGAGTCTGACAGCTGGCAAATCATCTAGGTACGTGCTCAAGCATGCATTTGCTAGGCTGCTGAACACAGTTACAAAGGGCTTAAGAAGCTGGTGGATTACATGTAGTCAGTTTATGTTTTAAAATGGTTAATTACACTCACTGGTTACCTTTAATTACCTAAAGTAGACTGTGCACACTTTATTCATGTGCATACTGCCATCAAAGCCAGTGTAATTGCACTGCAGTGTGCAATTTGGGTAGTTATATTCATCTTTTTGCTAGTATTTTATTCTTTCACAGGCAGAAAATGATAACTGTGGCTGACTCCAAGAGACACATTCCTGTAGCATTCTGGGAATGATAAAAATCCTCACTGCTAAACCCTGGGCCTTTGGTGTGGGTGAGAATCTATCCCAAATGGTTCTTAAACAGTGGGTTGGTGTTGCCCTGTTTTTTCTGAGATTTTTTTTAAGCCTTCTACTTGCTTATAAGATGGAGTCAGTTCTTTAGTTACTGTACAATATTAAGGGTCAATTTTTCGCTTTCTCACGCTTTAGAACATAAACAACCTTTCTTGTTTTGTTCAGTATCCCTTGCTTACATATTTCCAGCCTGAAAATAATGTTGGTTGACAGCTGGTCTGGCCAGTGGGGTGAAGGGGTAGCAACCCCAGAAGCCAATCCACTACCAAACCCACAAAATTATAAAATGAAAAAAAATGAACAGACTGGGTCCCCTTTTGCTGGGGAGCAGCTTTCACTGCAGACCTCTGCCTCTGTGCTGTTGGTTTTACATCCCAGGCAAGAGGTTGGGATGTCTGGGGGCACTGCAGGTGGCAGGGGGGGCCCTGTGTGGTTGTTGACACTCACCTGATGATGGACCAGATGCAAAGGCAGGACTGTCTTCTGTGAGACATCCACACCCTGGTTTTTCTGTCTTTTCAAACACTCTAAGTGAAAAGATGCTCTTCGACCTGCAACAGCAGCACACACAGCGTGTCCATCACTCATGGTACACCCCAGGTCATCTGTTCTCAGTTTCTGGCAGTGCAGTCCCACTGCACACACAGCAAAGACACACTTGCTTTGGGCTCTGCCCACTTTCCCTAACACCCTGTCCTTTCCGAAGCAATGTGTTTACAGAAATCCCTCAGGCATCACACACCAGTCAGCACTGCCCTCCAAGCAAGCTGCCAGGCAGGATCCTGAACACTTCCCTCCTTTCAAACACAGCTGGTTTCCCTCCTGAGCTGTGGCAGTGCTCTCACACCTCTGTGCCTGAGGCAGAGCCCTCACAGGATGGTGGCAGGCTGGGGAAGAGGATACAGGGAAATCTTATAAATGTGACTGCTTGGCAAAAGGCTCTGAGAATATGAAACCTCTAAGTGAAATAGAAATGAGAGCTGGTTTTGATGTATAAGATGCCAAACCAGTCAGTTACTGACCAGCTGGACAGACAATGGTTGGGTGGGCTGAAGGGAAGGTCCCTGTGGATTGAACAATGTCCCTGGCAAACAGAAGGGGTGTGTCTGCTGAAGAGTCCAAGGGTCAGGGAGACCCTGCCACTTTGGGAGAGAAGAAAAAAAGGGGTCTAGAAAGGAGATTTTAGTGTTTAAAATGTAACACAGTATGGGAATGTAGGACTTGTAATAGGCTGTATGTAGATTCTGTAGGATTTGTGTCTTTTACTGGTTGGATGTGGTAAATTAGCATATTCAGTACAGAAAAGAGATAATTACTGTAACCAGAACTCAGGGGTCTCTCAAGCTCATGCCTTCAGTTGTGCCAGGCAGCTTTAAGCTGGCTCTTCTCACCCACCACCCAGGATTGCTGTAATTTCATCTCTGCAATAAATCAGCAGCTTGATTAAGAGCTGCCTGGGAGTCCCACATGTCTGGCCCAGGCTCTGACAGTGGCAGCTGAGGCTCTGTGGCTGGGGTGGCAGATGGGGACATTGTGGTGCTCAGGTGACACTGGCACCCTGCCTGCATGTGATCTGTGTCCCTCAGCTGCCAGACATACCACACCTCATGAGAATGTGTCTGCAGCAAGGTCAGGTGCAGCTGGGGGCACCAATGGGGAATTTTCTGCAGAGTGGAAGGTGACTCAGACAGGCATGAGGCATTTTCACAATTTGGAAGGAAGGGAAGGGAAAAAAAAGAGATTTTAGAGGGAACTACTGAAACAGTCACATTGTTTACTTGCTATAAAATGAAACTTTACTTCTCTAAATATGAGAAAAGCACTCCCAATGAGGAATTTAAAATTACTGAAAAGTTTGTTTATCATCAAGTGCTTTACTTCTGAAAAATGGCAAATAAATCCAGTATTAAAGATGCACACTAAAATATTTTGGGGTCTTCTTGATTTTGTTGACATTTTTCCAAAGAAGGCAGGAAAATTAGAATTCTGAAAATAGTAAGTATCTATAATACTGGATTGTTGAGAAAAAGCCCTCTCAATGTTGGAGAAAATATAATATAACCCAGAGAATGAATACTACAAAGCAGGTTAAAAGTATTTCCTCTTTCTAGAGGAAAAAACCAACCACTAAATGAGCATGACATCAGTATAAAAATATTCACTAGAATGTAGTTAGTGAAGCATTGTATCAGGTGCTGACTGCCTTACAGATAGATACAGAAGTTGTCAGTGCCTAATATTTTAAGATTTGAAATAAAGTAAATGTTAGAACATTGAAGCATCCTGAAGGATTTCAGTGAAGATTCACTAACCTCACTTTAAACATGACACTACCTAGTCTGTCACTGTTACTCTGTAAAAATGTATTTTATATCAGATTCTTTTTAGTTTCTCCCTTCAGAGCCCTTTTTTACCACACCAATACTCAGAAAAAGGCTGGAAAGTGCTATACCTAAAGGAGCTCATTTTGTCACAGAGTCTCTTGATACTTTCATAAAACCTTGTGATCCATGGGTTTCACCTGACAGTGAAGCACTTGAAAATCTCCAGGTACAATTAGAGCAGAAGGCAAATTTATGTTGTATTAACTTAATCTGACATTCAGCGTGTTCCTGGCAGCAGACAAAGGACACAATCTCTCCTTTCTCCTTGCTGAATGCACACAGAGCAGAACACCACAGGCTCAAGTGATTCAGTGACTCCCTGGTGATTGTTTGGAGAGTGCACAGCTCTCAGATAAACTGAGATTCACAGGCAGCCCTGATCAAACAGATCACAGGGGCTGTCCAAACAGCCACAGCTTCATCTGCTGCTGAGTGAAAAGCCACCAGAGCCACGTGCCTGATCAGGACTGTCTGCACACCCTGGCATCCCTGACCTCCCTGAATGCAGCAAACAGCAACACCCACACAGGCTGGGATCCTTCCAGGGAGACAGGGAGCCCCACCAGGGTGGAGAAGACACAGCCCAGCCCTGCAGGGACATTACCTAGAGCTGAGGAGCACAGGAACCCCTTCTTCGGAGAGTGCCGGGTGTCCTCTCCTTTGTTGTTTTCTGGAGGAGTGAGTTGTCTGTTTTCATCATCTTGGTATGCAAGCCTGGCAAGGAGAGCAGAGGGGTTTAGAACAGTTGATTCTGCTGATATTGGGCAGAATAAGCCCAATTCCAGCAAGGAAGCCAGGAAGGTCATGCTGGCAAAGGGATGCAAGAGCGAGCTAGCTTCAAACTATTACTGGCCCAGGAGCAGTAACAAGAGACCATGAGACAGAGAACCCTCTAAAAATGAGCTCTGGGAACATCAGGAGGTAGAAGTGAATGTGGGGGGCAGCCCTGCAGAGACAGATGTCTCATTCAGAGAAGGAAAAACTGAGGTGAAAAATATCCTTTTCAATGTTACTTCTAGGGCTGAACTGCCTTTTTTAAAGAAATTATTTTCTCATATTTGAGTTGTCCAAAATTTTCTGACCTTCTCCCGTAAATCGCAGTTTTTGTAGAAAAATGTCACCTCTTCCCACCTCTCCCCCTTAATTAAAGAACCACCCAAACACCTTGACTAAAGCTGCAAAGCTCACATTTCAGTAGAGAGCAGACTTGGTTCACTACAGTACTCAATGTCTTCATTCAAATTTTCATCATAAGTCTCATCCTGAGACACTTCCTCTTGGCAAACAATTGCCAGCTGGCTGTCTCTGGAACTGGAGCTAATGAGCAAAAAAGACAAGTCAAGATATGGAGATGGTAAAGACAACCTGTTACAAAGACAAGAATGACAGACTCCATCTGTCTCAGTTTATTATAATGCTGAGGAGCCATCATAGGAAAAATCAATGACTGAACAGAGCTGCAGAGTTCACAAACACAAGGCAACAACCTCTGTGTCCTCTTTCACAGGATGAGTTTCTTAAACCAATGCTGAACAACACTGTAAATGTATTTTGTCATTTGTGACTACCTGTACTCCATTAATATGCAGTTTCCAAAGATACACCTCCCTGAACTCACTGTAAGGTCTGAGATGGGCTCTCAGGAATAAACCTTTTCCCTTGGTGCAAAATACTTGGTTATGGGTTTCAGAGAAGCCTCCTGGACACCCACAGTAACCTTCTCATCTCCGTGATGTGTGGCCTTTGCCTCCCAAATCCCTCAGTCTGCACCAGCTCTGCCCTCTGCCTCCTGCTCACATTGTCATCCTTGCTGGCTTTTCCACATTTGTCTCTTTTTTTTAAATGCAGAGTGCTTCTACTGAACCCAGTAGGATCTGTTCAAAGCCTTAAGTGTGCCAGCTCTTAATTCCCTGCTTGCCTCCTTCTGTCCCTCTGATTCACTTGCAGCACTCGTATTTCACCTCAACTGGACTTTGTGTTTTCTGAGGAGTAAAGTAAAATCTGGAGGTGGCTTGAATCTTTGAGATCTGCACATGGAGGTATTGGAAACTATTTCAGTTTCTCACTAGCATTTGCAGAACAGAGCAGAGTAGCTTATTTTTGTTTTGTTTTGGTTTTTTTGGGGTTTTTTTTGGGTTTTTTTTTTTCATCTTTTAGGGACTGGAGAGGCAACATTATATTGTCATCTGGTTAATTGTGAGAGATGTGGGTATGCATTGTGTGAAAGAGCCTGTAGGACAGTGCTGCAGTGACCTTCCTCTGCATTGGGAGGCAAGTAAAACTGCTAAGGTGCACAGGGGAAAAAATCAGTACCTGGTATCTCCTCCTGCTCAACTGTCAGTGTTTAGCCAAAACCATACAGAATTTTTGTATGAACATGCCAGGGTGTGCTTCACTATGCTGTGATCAGAGAAGGTGTAGATGTGTGAGCCCAGCTAGAATCTCTAAAAAACCCCAAACCTAGAAAATAGCCAGAACAGGGATCGTTATGTGCCCCTAGTTTGGAGTATTTTCTGGAGCTGTCATGGTGATCAGTATCTCTATTTCAGCCCTACTGGCACCAAAAAGGAGAGCTCACATTCAGCATTGTTGGGGATTTGGAGTGTGAGCAGGGGGAGGAGAGGGGATCAAAGCCAGGCAGCATTGGAGGGGAATGGAGAACACGTACCGTCCCAGTGCCTCGTAGTAATGTGTCCTAAGCAAGGAGAGTGCCCAGGGAAGCAAGGAGAGAAAAGAACACCCTGTTAGCAGTGTCACACCAGCACCAGGCAGGGGGAGCAGGGAGAGGGGAACACAGGCTGGGCAACTCCCCAGCCTCCCTCAGGAAGGCACGAAATAGAAAAACCACGGAACTCTTCACTTGGGCAATTCCACACCCACTGAAGTTCCTCTGTCTTATTGTCCTATTCTGTCCTTTCCAGGGGAAGCATTTGGCCACCTTTTCACACTGCACTAAAAAAAAAAAATCCATCTCTTTCCTGCTGTTTCTGAAAGTATTAAAAAAATCCCCCACTGAGAAAAATTATACTCCTTTTGTGTTAGTCATGTGTGTGTAGAGAGCCTGAAAACTGTCCAGAGAAGGGCATTTTCTTCTCTTTGTTTCCAAAAGCCTTCCTCCCTCCTCCCAGAGTGTCTTTGGTGACCTCTGTAGGGATGTGACCTGCTGAGTGAACAACCACTGACTTCAACAAAGCTCCCTGTTGGGCGATTAAAACACAAAGAGCAGTCTCCTTCACTTACCAGTTGGTAAAACACCTCCCTGTGGCAGAGGAGGGATAAATAAGGCTCCCTTTGGATCTTACTAAGGTTTCTCCCTGATAAAACCCACACAAATCAAGTGTGTTGGTCAGTGCTGGTGCTCTGCAATGGCCGCTTGGCGCGTATCTGTTGCACTGTGAGCTTTGGCACGAGTGGAGAACAAGAAAGCTCAATCCACTGCAGGCTGGGCAGTGCTCTGGTGTTTGCATGCACCTTCCAGCACTGCTCCCGTGGCTCCCTCTCTGCTGGGACACTCACCTCTTGGATGGGAGCTTCCAGGGAGCCTCCTGCACACAGATGGTGGGTGACAAGGGCGTCCCATGGCCTTCCACGGTGCTGACAGTGCTGGGGTAGCTGGGCGGGCTGGGGAAGCGGCACAGGGCGGTGTTGTTGGCGTTGTTGATGTTGGCGTTGGAGCCTGAGGATGAGTAGCTGCTGGGGGTGAAGGTGGAGTCCACCAGCTTCTCGTGAGATGGGGACTCAGTGTCCCCGTGGTTGTTGCCGGATTTATTGATGTGCAGAGGTCTCTGGGTGGTGAAGGTCTGGGGGAACCCGCTCCTGCCGTCGCTTTGGTAATAGCTCACGTGGTTGCCAAACAAGCCTCCAGCTCTCTGCAGAGAAACAGAAAGGAGTTCTCCTTTGTGAGTGAGATGTGCAAAGGCTCTGGTGTTTTCCTGCTTAGACTGTTCTGGAGGGAAAAAAAGTGAGGCCCAAAGTGAGCAGCATGGCACTGGTGCTGTCTCTTCCAGAAGGCAGTGTCACAGGGACAGAAGTCCTTCCAGAAGGACTTCTCTGTCACAGGGATAGGTACACACAGGCTGGGATTTCAGAGGACTGGCAGGACTGTATCTACACCTCCCACCAGTCCTGGGACTCCAGGACAAAGTACGGATGCAAGAACCAGGTAGCTGCTGTCTGGTTTTCCCAGTGCACTTGCAAAGGAATATTTAGATATGAGGGGGAATTTGAAAAGAACACCAGAAACTATGAAGCACCTGGAGGAAGAAATGAAGAGAAATTTAATGAGCCAGTAATGTACTATTTAGATGGTGGGTAATGAAAGGGACTGACAGCATCTTTCTGTAAAGAAAGGAGGAAAATGCCAAAGGAGAGGAAAAGTTACCAAAGAAGACAAATACAAAAAACAGGAATGAAAAAACAAAGAAAAGATTTAGCTCAATTGCTTAGAAAACTTTCTCCTTCCATAGGAGATCTGTGGGGTCCTTGTGTGCTTTTTGGAAGGATGCTACCAGTCTTGTTCACATTGAAAGGTGTGAACAAAACCCTGAAGTGTGCCTGGCTGCTGCTCTGCAGATTGCAAGATAGCTGGACTGATCTGTTCCTTAATTTAGGTTTCGTGAGGGAATCCTCCACTGAGAAGTTTTTGAGAGAGAGACAGAATTGGGATGAAAAGACCAATTAGGACCTTCCACATAGGACCTAGGTCCACCACTGTTTTCTAGTGAGATCTACCAAACAAGGAGGGCCCAGCTGAAAAGCAGAATGAACACAAGAGAATGCAGCACTCTGAGCTCAGCCTCAGCTCACAAACTGTTCAGAACCTACCCGGAAGATGTCATCTTCAGAGGCTGCAGAAACAGCTTCTTTCATGGCCTTGTCCAGCTCCTCTTCAGCTGTCAGGTCTCCAGAAATGGCCCGGCGGATCTCGGGCCCGATGTCGTGGAGTGTGCGCAGACCAGCCTGCAAAACAGCAAACTATAGAGCTTCATATCTCCTTGTGGGCACGGGAGGGACAGCAGCATTGCCACCTCTGCCTAAACACTGCGGGGCCCTTTGGTCAGCACAGCACCCCCAGCCCCAGAGAAACACCAAATTCTGTTCTTCCATCTCCACCTCAGAGAAACTCCTGGCAATACAGCACAGGGAATGTTTGTTGCTAGTCCTTGGCCTCATCACAGCAGGACACAGACATAAATCCAGAGCCTTGACTAAGCAGGCCTGCAGGTTTCAACTCTGGGTTCTCAGATCCACACCCAGCAGCTCTAGAGCAGCCACAGTTCCAGCTGAACCATGTGCTCTGGTGCCTCAGAAAATCTCTTCTTTTTAATTGGCAGCTTATCTAAATATGGATTTAATAACTAAGCTCCTGGCATTTGGACCTGCAAAGTCCTCAAAGCCCTCTCTGACTGGAGTCTGTTCCAAGGAGTCCATCCAGGGTGGTAATCTGTGGGTGTACTGGGGCCTCATTCTGTGTTTGTGCCCACATCACAGCACTTTTCAGCTTGCTGAAACTCCAGAGTCACCCTTTTTCCTCAAGGTATCCTTGAGGGACATAAATAGTACTGCTTGTACAGTCAACAGGGTTTTCTCTCTCTGTCACACAGCCTGGTAATCTACTGAGTGGACATGTGGGACAGATCCCAGTCCTTACAGTGCTGTCCATTGGATGGCCTGGCAGCCAGGTCTGCTTTTTGCTTTTTAAGTGATTTTGATTGACTAAGTGATTTTGATTGATTTAAGTGATTTAAGTGATTTTGCCTCCTGGCAACATGCACTCAGAATGGGTCAAATGTGTGTGGGAGTAAGCAAATGTCTGTAGGGCACTTCATACCAGTTCTCTGAAAGGATCCCAAACTTCAAACATTACTGACAGATTGCTAAATTGTGATTATGTTGGGTTTGTTCCTTCCCTTTCCAGAGCTAAGGGGCTGTGAGCCCACGGTACAAAGGTATTTACCCAAAAGGACTGGTGTGACAATCCAGGGGGTCACCAAAGGATCCCAAATTTCAAACATTACTGGCAGATTGTTAAACAGTGATTATTAAAGGTTTGTTCCTTCCCTTTCCAGAGCTAAGGGGCTGTGAGCCCACGGTACAAAGGTATTTACCCAAAAGGACTGGTGTGGCAATCCAAGGGGTCACCAACTCCTTTGTGGTGGGGACAGCCCATTGCAACCCCAGGGTGTCTGAAGAGGGCAGAGGGGCCACCTGTCTCTACTGTACCCGCCTGTCACTCGGGGTCCCCTTGTCACCTGTAAGGAGAGCGCGTTGCGCTGCGAGGGCTTCCCCACCAGCCCCTGCTCCTTGCGCTTCTTGAACTTGCGGAAATACTCCTGGATCAGGAAGGTGGCGTAGAACTTCCCCACGGTCACCTCGTCATCTGCAGAGGGGGGACAAAGGGAATTTGACAGGCAGCAGATTTGGGAGCCTGTTTGCTCACACAAACACCTGCAGAAACGCTGGGCGCTGCGGTGCCTCTGCTTCTTTATTGTGTCAGGATGCAGGGCTGAAGGAAGGGATTGTGCTCAGCCAGAGCTCGCTGTGCCTGCTCAGGAGAGGTGCAGGTGGCACAGAACCCCTGCAGCAGGAGCTGCAGGTGGCACAGAACCCCTGCAGCAGGAGCACACCTCACCTTTGCAGCCCCTGGTATTGGTGAACCACCAAGGATCTCGTCATAGCAGCAGCCTCCCAGTCTGGGTCAACACTGCTGCTGTCTTGTGACAGCCTGGGGGAAGATTTATTCACAGGCTGGCTTGCCAACAGCATCTGACTGATCATCCATCCCAGGCCTGCTCTGACCCTTCTCTGCCCTGGAATTCTGTCCCTCTGTGCCTAACACGGGTGTGAGTGAACAGAGAAGATCACCTCTCCCCTGAAATGCCATTACAGCCGTGTTCCCACACAATAAAACCTGTCAGTCAGCCAAAACGAGCACTACGTTTTCTCCAGGTAGCTCTCTCTCTCCTTCCTGCAGAGCTACTGGAAATTTTAGAGGACATGGTCCACTGACTGAGAGCAGGCTGAGCAAGGCTCAGGACCTGGCTGCTTCTGGTGGCTGACTGCCAAGTGCTGTTCTGTGCCACCTGGGAGGTCAGTGAATGCCACACTGGATGCCCATGCACCAACTCCTATTTATGCACATTTTTTCCTGTCCCTGATTTCTCAGCAGTAAGAACAGCATATTCATGTCAGTACAGACCAGACCTCAGCCTGATGAAGTACAGGTAGATTGGAGAAGAAAGCCTGTCCCCCCATTCCACCTGATGCTCACAAGGTGCAGTAGGACAGGACAGGTGAGGTGAAAAACCAGAGAGATTCAGAGACAGGGACAAGATCCTGCACTCACCTCCTGCAGGAGGCACCACCTGGTCCAGCAGCTTCATACTGGTGCGCTTCCAGATTTTCTTAATTATTGCTCTCAGCTCTTCGTTGGCTTGCTCCAGGTTACCTGCAGGGTGAAAATCATCAGAGACAGGAATTGAGCACACCCTGCAGAGGAGCAATTTAATGTCTGGCATGGAGATCTCAGGAGGGAAATATCAGAGTGTTTTCAGCAGTGGAAAATTTTGGGCCAAGAGATGCTCAGACCATTCCTAAAGCCCCTTCACAGCAAGAGGTCTTCTTCCTAAATATGCATAGTCTAGGTAGGGAGGTGACTTTCCTTCTAGAGAACCATTTCCTCTCAAATGAGTCACCTTCAGTTTTATTCTTGATTTATGTACATTCAAACCCCTCTCTCCTCTCTTGAGGTGTCTGAAACCAGTCCTCCTAAAGGTGCTGTTGCTGCAGTTTTTCTCATTTCTCCCCAGCCCAAGGCTCCTGAGGGTGTTGCACAGGGCTCTGCATGGCAGCAGTTCTTGTGACAGGGTGCAGTGAGGATAGGGACACTGAATAACTCACTGAGGATGCAACACATGGACAGCATCAAGGGCAGAAATCTGACTGGCAGGGCTAATTCCAAACTCCTGCCCTGACCACTTAAAAGATGCTGCTAAGGCAAGAAAGAAAGCAGTTTGAGGCTTTAGCTGGCTTCCAGGAGCTCACTGGCAGTGACTCTGAGACTTTGAGGCTCAGAGACAAGAAAATTGAGTCCTTTTGGGTCTCTATTTCATAAGACACAAGATGTCTTACAGGGTTTGTGGGTGGCTTTTTCCTCAGGGGAGTCTCTTGTGCTACAGTCAAATTCTGTTTAGCACAACTTTCAAGGCCTTAATATATTTTTTTTTGTTTTGCCACTGTTTTTTGGCTCAGCTGTGTGCAGCTGGCACTGTAAGGTAGAGCTCTGCTGCTCACTGCTTCCCCACTCCTGAAATGTAGTGCAGTCACTCCTGAGGCAGAGGTGTTTAGCTGTGAAATCACAGATCTACACTCTCTTTTAATGCATCTCATTAATACATGAAGCCAGATTCTGACTCAGGACCAAAACCTTTCATTGCAGCAGGTGACAGAGTGCAACAAAGAGGACAAGCTGAGCCCCAAATCTTGTCTGCTTTCCTCAAATGTGCCTGCTGATTATGCAAAGGTATTAACAGTCCCTTTACTTCTCATCTGCCTTTACAGCACCACTGTTACTACAATGCAATGTTAACTCATGCTAATGGAAGCACAGGAGGAGTTTTTGTGAGATGAGACCCTCGAGTCCAAACTCTTTTTTCTCCCTTGGACTGGAAGATCAGTGGCAACAGCAGTCAAGAAGTGGCTCTGCAGACAGGGTACAAAGAGGAGCCTTCCTTGCTCTTTGTCCTTCTCTTAATTGCTGTGTGAGCAGACATTGATCTAAAACTTTAAACTTTCAGACCACTGTGAAGAGTGTGATCAATAATTTGAGATGATACTATAGGAAGCAGCAGCTTCCTAGGTAGTGGGAAACACTGTTCTTTTCCTAGAAAGAACGAAGAAAATTATTCCTCCAAACCTCTTTACACAGACTTTTGTCCCATGTGCTGCATATGGTGTTTAGCTGTGTTTTGGATGTTTTGGATTGGAAAAATTTGGATCATTTTAAACAAGATGCCCCTGTTGGTTTATTCCAGGACACTTTGGCACGGACACCTTTGTGTCCTTGCAGTCAGCAAGCTCCTCACCTTCTGTCTTGATCCTCAGTGCAGTTCTGACCAAGGCAAAGAGGGTGGCATTGAACATGACAGTCCCATCGCTGTTCAGGGGCATGTTCATGGAGACAAGGCGCTGTGGGGAGAAAAGACACAACAATCACACTGCCACACATGCACTGAGGCAGGCTCTTCCCGATGTGCTGCCCTGCAGCCCTGCCCTCCCTCCTGTGTGAATACCCAGGCCCTGTGGGTACTTACACAAGGAGAATTCCCTGGTATTTCCATCTCTCCCGATCTGTCTCGAGGTGGGTGTTTGGCAGCACAAGCAGATGTTTGTTCCTGGGGTATTTAGCCCAGATGTGCTCTCCCCACCAGACAGAAGGCTGCTGGCCCTGAGTAGTGCACAGCCCAGCTGCTGGTGGCCCCCCAGCCCTGGAGTGGGTGGTTTCAGCCCAGAGGGGCACAGGGCAGCCCAGGGGCTGTTCAGACACTGCTGCTGGCTCTGCCAGCTGGATGTGCCCAGGAGAGAGGCAGGATGGGCTGGCAAACACCAGGCAGGCTGTGGTCACTGTGTAAAACACCCGGGTGGGTGGGAGGCAGCCCTGCCCAAGCACGGGGGGTGGAATTAGATGCTCTTTAAGGCACATTTTAAAGCCAAACTACTCTGTTCCCTGTGAGTGACTCCCTGTTTGCCCTGCCCTGAGCCCAGCCTCCTGCATGCCTCACCTTGCAGGCCACCCGGTGCGGGCACAGCTTCCCGAAGCCCAGCGGGGGCTGGATCCTGCGGAGCAGCGTCACCACGTCCAGGTGCTTGATCCGGCCCCTGAGGAGAGAGCACGGTCAGGGCTGGGGCATCCTGAGCGGGGCTGGGGCACCCTGAGAGGCCCTGACCTGAGCGGGGCTGGCCTGAGTGGGGCTGACCCTCTGGCCAGCCTGCAGGGTGCAGCTAAAAGTGTCACTAAGGTCCCTCCAGCCCCACTCTGCTGCTCCCCAGAGCCCAGCACAGCTCAAAGTGTCATTATTTCAGGCCTCTAGCATCTGGCAGTTGTGCAGGATTTGCCCAGCACTCATCTAACTTCTACCAGTGCAGAAATCCCAGCTGTCAGCAGTGCTTGAGTCAATACTTGCAAGCATTGACCTCAGCCTTTTCAATGCTGCAGTTTCTTAGTGCATGAAGAGATAATTTGGTGTTCTCTTCCCACCACTGACCTGCTCAGAATAAATATCTACTTACTGCCTTGCAGGGCTGAGGCCCATAGCAGGCACAGAGGTGTAAAGGGTCCATTTCCTTGTGGGTTACCTCCCACATAAATAGCCCCAAGCCACTGCCTTTTAATACCTGTTTATGCTTGGGGCTGTCACTAGAGTGAGCACAAAACAAAAGCACTGAAATTCCTCCCAGCAGTAGCTGGGTTTCTCTTAAAATTGGTAAATGGCTTCTCAAAAGAAGAATTCTCTCATGGAGGGAAGAAAATTACCAGAGCCAGAGGAGGGGCATGGGAAATGGATGGGGAAGAGGAATAAAAGAGTTTCCCATTTATAAACAGGGAGGAGCAGGATGCCATCTGAACTGAGTGTTTATCTATTATATGGCCTCAGCCACTGCAGTCTTGCCTTCAGGCAAGCACAAAGAGTAGCATCTGTTTTGTTGACAAATGGTGTATTTATTAGAAGTCTGTGCTTATTCCCCATCCACATTAAAAGTCCCCAGCCTGGAAGTCACCATGAACAGGAAGAAGTGTTTAAATTCATGTATCACTCTCATAATGTGACACATCCTCACACAGGGCAGAGCCTGGCCAGACTAACCTTGATTGTCTCCTAAAGAGATCTGCTTTTAGTTTACCCCCAGATCTCTCTCCACAGCTTTGCATTATGAAGGGGCTTTGCAATTACAATTGTCAGCTGTACAGTAATGCCACGGGGATCTAAATGCACTTTAAGCCCAAGCATGTGTCAAACAGAGCAGATAATGCTGGATGTCAGCTAAGCCCTCCTGTGAGTTGTTCTGGTGTAACTTTAAATCCCTGCAAGTCTGCTGCTGTGAATAACCCTGCAGACAATGTAATGAGCCATGTGGATGTACAGCCTGTGATGGCAGAGATGACACATGAAAAACCAGAGATCTGAGCACCGCAGCTCTGCTGTGAGTGCAAAGTCAGGAAGGAGAGCCACAGCTCAATATCCCAAACAAATATGACAATAAACCAAGCCTCTAACCACCTTTCCTCAATCTCCTGCTGCCCCTCACTAAGTATCTCCCTGATAGAAAGTAAAGCAGTGGCCTGACAGGTAACAGTGCAGCCTCAGTGCTGAGATTTCTGTGAGTATCTTGGCACTTTGGGCTTGTAGATTCACCAGCAGTACCTTGTGGCGATCTCTATTTTAGGGGGTTTGTACCAACAAAAAAAACCAAACCAAAAAAAAAAAAAAAAAACCACCAAAAAAACCCAACCAACCAAACAAAAAAAACCCACCACAACAAAAAAGAAAAGTGTTCTTGCAGGAGGAACATGGCACTTACTGCACTGAGTCTAGAGAACAGAAAAAAATGGGCCTGTTCTGCTGAGGAGTCTGCTGTCCAGGCTGGGTTACTTACTTGGCTTCAGGGTCATACTCTGCCCAGATCCTTTTGAACTCATCCAGGTGGTGTGGTCCTAAAATGGACCAGTCCCGTGTCAGGTAATCGAAGTTATCCATTATAACAGCTACAAAAAGATTGATGATCTGCAAACAAGGACAGAGATGATGTGATGGATAAGGCAAGGAACAGTAAATTTTACCAGGTTCTCCATTTAAGGTCTGGATTTGGACTCACAAAACTAGGAAGCCATTGGGGTTAGCTTCTTTATTCCCCCATGCCATCCCCCTAGTTTAAATGAGAAAAGCCCAGAGGTGGAATACTCTCAGCTGGTTACATTTTTCTCTTCCCTACTAAATGTCTGAGGCACAAATTTTCTGAATTCTTAGATGTGGTGTTGTGGCTTTGTATTTACCTGTGCCTTTGCCTGGCAGAATGGGGTGGGATTTACTTTCGATAGGCTGAGATAAAAGTCCTTCCTTCTGGCCCAAGACCAAAACTTATAAAATGTTGCTGCTGTTCACTGGGAGAGTTTTGGGCTGTGCCAGTGCCACATTGCAAGCAGGCAGCAGATGCAAGTGGGATTTGTGTATTCTCACAGTCATTGCTGCTGGCAGGGGAGGGAAAACCTGCTCAGCAGCCAGAAGGAAGGTGGGAGGGAAGGTGGGAAGTGTGGCTGAGGCGTTGCTAGCCTCAGCACAGCCCACAGCACACTAATTTGGTTTTCTCATTGAGGAGGAGGGGGGAAGTGTGTGCACAAAGGGTTGGGATTGGAAGCAGAGCATCCCCCAGAGCTGCAGGAGGCAGGGAAGGCGCCTTGTCACCAAAAGGGTGCCAATGGCAAAGACCCCTCGGGGAGATTTCCCCTCTTTGAGATCACCCTGTACTGTGCACTGCTGACATCTGGGGAAGCAGAGGAGGGTGTGCAGAGGGAGGTTTGGCTGGGGCACTCACCAGGAAGGCACAGAGCATGTAGAAGCTGATGAAGTAGAAGACAGCAAAGCTGCTGCCGCAGGAGTGGTCGGCTTCCGTGGAGTTGGCCGGCTCCGACTCGGGGTCACACTTCTTGTCAGGAAGACAGGCCAGCATGATCTCCTGCCAGGCCTCACCTGTGGCACACCTGGGCAAGGCAGAGGCAGGGGGAGTGACCTTGGATGTGACAGGGACTGCCACATTAGCAGCCTGTTCCTGATCCCACGAACATTAATGGGAATTTTGGCACTTAGGGCAATTAAGAGCAAGTCAGGCCGATGGCTTTGACATCCCCTGGCATCTCCTGCTCCTCTGTTTGGTTTTGTTGTCATCATCAGAGCACCATTTCCGAGTGGCTTTGGCTGCTGTGGGTACAGGGCTCTCACTGGAGCAGGTTTGTTGGACCCTGCTCTCTCTGGAGCAGGTTTTGTTGCCATCATCAGAGCACCATTTCTGACTGGCTTTGGCTGCTGTGGGTACAGGGCTCTCACCTTCCAACCAGAATATGGATGTGTGTGACATGGCTGTAGACTGGACTCCAAAAAGTCCTCCAAAATTGTGACAGTGCTGAATTTGTGCCAAGTCCCCACCCCTTCAGCCCCCCTCCCTGGCCCCAGCTGGAGTAGGATGATGAGCTGAGCTGAGCTGAGCATGGCTGTGCCTAAGCTCGAGTTCATCCCGTCCCTCTCCCTGCTGGAAGTCACACTGGGCAGATTGAATCAAAGCAGTTTTTGGTGCACTGGAGAGCACTGGGAATTGGCCACCTTCCTTCTGTGTAGGAGGGTTTGTGTTCCTCCCTAGCACTGAGCATTACCAGGGTGAGGAGATCCCCAGATTTCATGGACTGGTCACTCTGACACAGCCCCCAGGCTCCCTGCTGAAGCACAAATCACCTCGGGAACAGGACAGGGAGAGGGAGCTGAGCTGTGCCCGGGAGCAGAGGATGGTGCTCCCAGGCTGACACACCAGGACTGTCCCACACCCACCTGAAAAGCAGCAGCACTGCCTGGGGGAAGGTCTGGAAGTTGTTGTTGCGGTTGATTTCCGTGGTGTCGTTCAGAGCAATTTTACCAAACACCTGGCAGAAAGCAGAGAGGTCTTTTCAGATTAGCCCTGCAAAATCCCCAAACCTTGTGTCACCTGTAGCTCTTGGCCTCACCCAGACTCTGATATTTAATGGGATCTGCTCTTCTATTAAAGAAACTTTTCTGTGTGTCTTTCCTATGTGTCTTTCATATGTTGTTTTCCTGGCTTCTGCTTTGTCACCAGAAAAGCACTAATTTAGCAATAAGAAGTATCTTATGTCAAAACAAGATGTGTCCTTTCTTATTCATACTGAACACATCACTTGTTTTAACAAGCACTCATATGGGAAGGGAGTCCAGCTGAAAGAAATCAGTAACAAAGCAGAAAAGGCTTCTTCCTTCATTATCTATCTTTGTCAGGAGGAAATGACAGCAACAGACCAGCAGCTGCAAAGCCTTGAGCTTCCATCTCTTTGGGAGGCCTTGGATCTTCAAAAAAAATTGTAAAGTACATTTCCTTGGATCTGGAATTGTCAGAAATGTCCTGTATATGTCCTTCTATAGTCATGCTTGTCACCAGCAGGTGTTTCAGGGTCCTCCCAGATGGCAGCAGCATGGAGATGATGAGCAGATCTGCCCAGACAAGGATGCCCTGGAGCTTCCCCCCATTCCACACCCTCCAGTTCATCCAGTTCATGTCCATCCAGCCATGGCATGAAGCCTGCAGCCTCCAGCAAACCTTTTTGGGGTCTTGTCTTTGGCTGTGAAGTCCCCAGTGCAGCAGAGTTTCAGGCTTCTTTAAAATCTTGGATAGCTGTGGCCCTTCCAGGCACAGGGATTGAGAGCTTAACAAACCTTGTGTGGCAGAAATGTCTCTGCACAGCAAAATCAGGATTATCTATTCCACTGATAACAACGCGGCAGAGATCTCTGGGGCTGAGAGCTGTAACCTCTCTGCAGCCCAAACAAGCAGCAGGAACAGAGCAGCTCTGAGAGAACACCAAGCTTCTTTTCCAGGAAATGTCACTGATAATTAGCACCCCAAGAGAAGCAATGACAGGGAGAGGAGCACGGGGACAATGGGGGGACAGCCTTGGCAGACAGGAGGGAGGGTCAGCACCTGGCAGTTCTCCTCAGGGGCTCCTCATGGATGCAGGGTCTTCCCCATATCACAGGCAGCACTGGCAGCTCCAGCTCACCCAGTTTGAGCCATGCCAGCCTGTATTTTTAATTTTCAGGCAAATGTAGGTGAGGGGGCCTCCAGGATCTTCCCTTGCACCCTGCAGCCTCCCTCCCACAGGATGCACCAGCAGCAGCTGTGGGTGCTTTGATCAGGTACCAGGGAGGAGCTGTGGGTGGAGGTTCTTCCCTCGTGGCCTCTCCCATCCCTGCCTGCTGGGCCATCCCATCAGCAGCTTCATCCAACCTGGAGATTTTCCACCTGAGCACATCAGGTAGTGAGGCTTGAATGTTGTCACACTCCAGGTCGTGGTGGTGGCTGACACAAAGTAGTGGGTCCTCTTTATATGGGAAATTCGGATGTTTTTATCAGTTCTGGTACATCCAGTCTTTCATGGTAGCTGCTTAACAGTGTAAGGGATGATTTGCCTCCTATGTGTGAGGGGCTCTTGTGTCAGCACGTTCAAGAGAGCTGCACACAAAATGTCTGAGATGATTTGGACAAAAAGTGAAAATCACAGGCCTGTGGGCTCTGGGCTAACAGAAAAAATGGAAAAGGTTGGTTTTCTTATTGGGAGACATGAAGGCATGAAGTGACCTAGTAATCTAGATCCATGTGAAAGACAGATATATGATCTTCAGGCTGCTGAGATGATTTAAACAGAGGCTTGAACGTAAGCCATGGGTTAAATAGGTAACTTAGAACTAGCTGACAGAAAAAGGAGTAGAATTACAGAATAAAGCATCTGGCCCTGGTGGTGCCCTGATCACTGTAGTCCCCATCTGTGTGGGTGCTTGGAAACCACTTATAATGCATTGTACAGTGATGTAATACAAGCTTAATACTACAAAGTGATTTTCTGTATGGCACAGACACTTCTGTAAGATCTTGGCCACCTTAGGTATTATAGGCAAAACTGGCAACTTTACAGTATGAGCTTAGTAGAGTAAATGACAGCTGTGATTACTGGGACTATTGAGATAACCTGTGATAATTCCAGAAAACATTAATTTCATTTTTCATGGTGGGGCAGGGTAGATGGAGTCTGTGAAAATACGTGGTTGTAATGACAGGAAACAAATTAAAACAAGGTCACAGAGGTCAGATGAATTTCATTACAAATTCTGCTGTCACTGTGAAAGCCTGTCATGTTTGAAGACCTCTGGAAGCAATTCTGCCTGTAATGTACCATGTCTTTCTGTCCTGTGGCCTCTGGTACCAGATGCCTGGCTGGTCTGAAACTCTGATTAACACTGAGGTGGAAGGTGAAGTTTAGCACAGCAAATGAGGCTGGGACTGTCACACACCGTGCCTGTGTCTGGTGCTGTCCTCAGTGCTCTCTGTCCAACATCAGCTCCTTGCACAGGTGAATGCTCAGGATGATTCCAAGCACATTTTTGCAAACTGAGTGAGCTGTTGTGTTCATGCAGCTTTCTGGAGAAGTTCTGAGTGTTGGTACATTGGGTCTGATCCCATATTTACTTTCATGGGTGTAGATCAAAAGCTGCTCTTTACAACTCAGGGAAGTTATGCCAGCGTGAAAGAGATGCAAGAGAACATTTTGGTTTGTTCAGTGCAGCATGACCATAAGCCCACTGAAAAAAAGCTGTTTTGAACCAGCAAGCAAGGCAGTAAATGTTCCTTGTGGATTTTCCTTCGAGAATTTGGAGGGCAGGCATGGTTTTTTACTGTTTGCATATTGTGTTCTGCATTAGATGGGTCAGTACTTTTTTGCTTTTTTGTCTGGAGCGTGCTGTGCTGCTGTTGGAAGGATCCAGTCAGGCCTGGTGAGCTGCCATCTCACCCTGCTGGCTGAAAACCCTGCTGCAAGCCCCACATCCCCACCCTGCTCCAGCCACCCCGTGAGCCTGTTCCCTGCTCCAGCCACCCCGTGAGCCTGTTCCCTGCTCCGGCAGGAGGAGTCACACACAGCCCAGCCCTTGGCGCATCACTCACCTGCATCCCGATCACGGCGTAGATGAAGAACAGCATCACGATTAACAGAGCCACGTAGGGGAGAGCCTGGGAAAGAAAGAGAGAACGGGAGCGCCGTGTCTGTGCCTGGTTCGTGCTGCTGCCTTTGGGAGCCGGGCTGGACCAGCTCTGCAGTGCGGGCGGGCCGCCACTAGATGGGTCTGCAGCCCCGCCATGGGCACGGCCGGCCCGGGGAGGGATGGAGGGATGGATGGATGGA
>VXBR01004848.1:150128-175234 GCA_013400215.1 Cisticola juncidis | reverse complement strand
ATGGATGGAGCTTCCCTGCCTTCCCATCACTCCCGCCCTTGACCTAGATTGGATGGAGCTCTGAACAACCTGGGCTAGTGGAAGGTGTCCCTGCCCATAGCAGAGAGGTTGGAACTAGGTGATCTTTAAGGTTCCTTCCAGCCCAAACCCTGCTGTAATCCTAAATTCAACACAACTAAATCCCACAGGAAAATTGAGGGAATATTTTCACTGGCCACCATGGAGGTTTGACTAAGATCTGCATAAATCATCTCAAAGAGATATGAATATTAAAATGGCAAAAACCAATCAAATCCTTTAGACAATGTCCGCAATCATCACCATGAGTCTAAGAACAGATTCCTCTGGCTTTTTAGGGGGCCAGAGAAATCGGTATGTTTGCCCCACAATGTCACTGAAGAGACCACCAGCTCAGAACAGGGCTCCAAACATTTTGTGATGGTTTAGTTGGGATGTGATGCACACAATACCTAAGAGCTCCTGGGATAAGGTGAATAACCTTAACAGTGCTGCTGTTTTCTGACAGTACTTCTGTTCCCATCCAAACAGGGATGGGGATGGGGAAGTGCCTTCTCTCCTGTCTGTCTGTCTGCCCCCTCACTGTTCTTGTGCTCAGTCCATTCCTCTCCACTAACACCTTCCTGCCCATCCCTGCCTCTTGCTCCCCATGGCTCCTCCAGCTCCCCAGCTCCCACATCCTCTCCTTGTGTCCCTTGTGTCTCTGTCCTCCCCTGGCTCTGTCCTCCCCTGGTGTCACCACTGCATCCTCGTGGTTCCCACGGCCCTGCAGTGCCCTCAGCACCCTCTCACTTCCCACTCCTCCCACCCAGGCTGACCCTGCTGCTCCCTGCAGACGGGAGCCCTGCCGAGCGTTTTCCCACCGCTCCGGCCGTGCCCAGCTTGCACATCCACATCCATGGCTCCTGCTCCATGGGCTCCCTGCTCTTGAGGCTGCCCTGTGCCCTCCTGGAAGCGTGTGGGGACACTGGGGAGCCGTGCCAAGCTCTGCTGGGATCCCACATTCCGACTGGGAATGGCTGGATGGAGAGCAGCACAGCTATTCTTAGCTGCCAGAGGAGCCTCCCGGTAGTTGCAGGAGGAGGAGCTTGGAGCAGAGAATTCCATGATATAAATGGCTAAAGGATTCCAAGGAAAAGGCTGGCAATGCTGCATTCTTTTTCCCCCCCCTGCTGTGGAAGATCCCTCCCCTCATGGCTTCTCCCACCACCCCACAGCCCTGCCTGGAGGGATCTCCCATGGAGAGGTCTGAGGGTCACTGCAGGGAGGTTCCAGGTGCTCCCCTCCAGCCATGAGCCATGACCAGTTCAGCCTAGGGTGAGCTATTGCTGAAGAGGGGCAGGTGAGGAGGAGCAGGGGCTGGAAATTGTGACTCTGTCCCCTGCATCAGGGCTGGCCCAGCTGTGCCAAGGGAATCTCATTGGAAACAGTTCCCAGTGGCACAGCTCAAAGAACAACCTGGGAGCTGGCAGCTCTGCAAGCAATGGAAAAAGTCACTGTGCTGTGGGTGTGCCAGAGACCTGCTGTGCAGGGTGAGGGGCTCTGGCAGGAGAGGAGGGTGCAAGGGGAGTCCTTTGCATCAGCCTGGGGCTCTGAGAGCCCCGTGCTGGTCCCTGGTGTGCATATGTGCTGCTTCTGAGAAGGGACACAAGCTGCACTGCAGGCTCTGGTCCCAGCTTGTGTTGTCTGGTGAGGTTTAAGTTTTAAAGTGTGGGTCAGTTCCTTTTCCATTGGAATCGACACAAAAGCCACTGACCATTTTCAGCCTCAGTCGGATGGGCATGTAGCTGCTTGTGTGTTGCACAAGTTACTCTTTCATGTTTTTTGTCCAGTGGTGTGTTCTGTGTATTTTCTCATGTTTAGGCCACCATGTGTATTCCTGTGCTGTATTTCCCTGGCATTTCCTTTGGATATGCCCCAGCTAACATCCAGGTTGTGCTGGTTCAGTAAATCCAGGTCATGTACTTTTAAAATGCAGGAATATGCTATGCTTCATCTCTAATTATCATTTCACTGTATGTGACTGGGTTTTTTTCTAGCAATTAACTGTGGTGTTTCTTTTCCTTCAAAGTTAATGGTTCTTATCCAGTCTGGTCTCCTTCACTTCCTCCTATCTATGCTGGATCTTTACCTACCACTGAAATGCAATCTGTCTCCAGGGAAAAAAAAAGCAGCAGCAATTTAATAACTTGGTATTGTTACCAGCTCAAAAGAGTAGGGCTAGAAAGGTGAATTCTTCCTGGATGAAAGTATGGAGGCCACACACCTCTAATACTCACTGGAAATCCTCAAAACAAGGCTTAAAGGAAACTTAATTGAGACCCAGGCCTTCCCTCCAGAGCTGTGTACTTCACTTAAAGTTACACCTATGAAATACAGCTCAATTAAGGGAAAAAATAAAATAGATGGGATCAAAGGGTTATGGACAGGTAGAAATGGAGTGGAACTGAACTATTCAGGCTGTTCAGGAGGTCTCAAGCAATTACTCCTGCTTTAAGGACAACACTCACACCCAGGCATTGCTGTGACATCCCCTCCCCTCTTGGTGCCTTGGAGCTCAGCCCCGGGGTGACACCTCCCCACGAGAGGCCCTGGGGAAGCCAGAGGAGCCAGGAGTTTCCCAGAGGGAGGTGAAGGTGTACCTGGAAGGACTTGATGAAGGTCCAGAGCAGGGTGCGGATGCCCTCCCCGCGGCTCAGCAGCTTCACCAGGCGCATCACGCGGAAGAGGCGGAAGAAGGTGATGGAGATGCGCGAGTTCTCCTCTGCGTTCTGGAAGCCACCGGCACAGAGCAGGGGTTACCACAGCACCACGGCCCCAGAGCATGGGGACACCCACAGAGGGCTCACTGCACTGTTCCTTGTCCTGCTGCTGCTCCTGACCTGCACCCCAGGGACACGGGGGGCTGCTCCAGCCTGCCCTGACTCCTGTGGTACTGGGGATGCTCTACAGGGGCTCTCAAGGCCAGCAGCCTCCCCTTCAGCTGCCCTGGGCTCTCAGGGACTAGGGACAGCTTATGCCTTACCCCTTCAATACATCTCCTCACATCGAGAAGAGAAAATTCCCCTTTCACCCTGCACTGCAGGAGAAAAACCCTTTCCCTTTTGGCCTGTCCTGTTTCACCCCAGTGAGAGCCTCAGCAGTTCTGGTGAATCTGGAGTGGGGCACCTCTCCCTTCAGCTGCCCTGGGCTTTCAGGAATTAGGGACAGCTTATGCCTTACCCCTCCAATACATCTCACATCGAGAAGAGGCAATTCCCCTTCGACCCTGCACTGCAGGAGAAAAACCCTTTCCCTTCTGGCCTGTCCTGTTTAACCCCAGTGAGAGCCTCAGCAATTCTGGTGAATCTGCCCCACTTGCCCCGTGCTGCCTGCTCTGCTGGGAAACAGGAGCAGGTCCCAGATTTGCCCCTGGGTGCAAAGCCCCACTGGGCACATAGGGTGTGTGCTGGTGTCCCTGTCACTGCTGCCAGCCTGGCCCTGCTGCCCCTGTGCTGCTGTGGCCCTGCTCCTGCAGGCTGGGCCCTGCTCCCTCGCTCCCACTGCTGGGCCTTTCTCATTTCTCATGACCCCTTTGTATTTCCCACAGTCTGCGCCCTGACTTTCTTTTTTTTTTTTTTTTAAACGTTTTATTTTGGCCTCGCTGCTACTGTTCAAGCGTGGAGTATTTTAAAATAGTCTTTCTTCTGGCCTGTTTTTTCTCACAGCATCTGCTTTGTCCCTAAGCATTTTCCCCTGGGGTTGTAACCAGCTCTGACGTTCCTCAGCCTTCACATGTGTGAAGGCAACATCCATCTGAGGGCTGCTGCAGCAGCAGGCTCACCTGGCCTTGGCACAGGGCTGCCTGCCTAGCTCAAGGGCACAGCAAATGCCATGTTTTCCAGTTTATTAACCCCCTAAAATTCCCTGCCAAGCCTGTGGAGCTGGTGCCTTCCGGCAGCAGCACTGTGGGAATGTGACCTCCTGTCACAGGGGGAGATAACTCTGTCACCCTGCCACTTGACCTGCTGTGGAGCAAAGTGCATGGAAACCCCCTCTGTGTCCCCACCCAGGCTGCAAAGCTGCAGCTGGAGTCTAAACACCCCCAAAAGAGCAATGTTGAGGAGGAAGAAACAGTGCAGATCACCCCTGCTGTTAACTACTCACCACTGTGTAAACCAAGAGAGAACAGACCCTTTGGATTTCCTGTCACTGGGCAGTGAAAACAGCACTGTCTGCTTCTGATAAAGCCCAAGGCACAGGAGCAGCCTGGCTGGGTGTTTCTGGGATTAAATATCCAGATGTACCTGTGTGTGCTCCTGCTTCTGAGGCAGGGTGGGCAGACTGGTGCTCAGCTCTGTCCCAGCTGGGTGCTGGGTGTGACCCCAGCTCAGCACCACGTGCAGCAGATCAGGGCTGCAGCCAGCTCCTGTCTGTCTGTCTGTCTGTCTGTCTGTGGTATGTCTGTCCCCAGGAGGTTCCTCCAGTCTGCACCAAAGGCTGACACTCTGTCTGTGGATAACTGGGTGAAAAAGGGTAGGGGAGCAGGCTGTGCCAAGGAGAAGCCTGAGTGCCCCCTACACCTCTCATCATCCTTGTTTGATTTCTTGGACATCAGGCTTCAGCAGACTGGAGGGAGTTGCTCTGAGGTGAAGGAGGGAATGTGGCCTCCAAGGAATCAAAAATCACAGCACTGAATACTCTCACTGATAACTGAGATATCTCAGGGATAACTGAGTTATCTCAGGGATAACTGCAAGGTCAAACACCTCTTCCAGTCCTATAGAAGCCAAGCTCAAATACCATCTAAAACAGAGCTGAGCCCCAAATTTAGAGGTTGTGTGGACAGCAATCCTGCTGTGGTTGTGATAAAAACCCAGTGTTTTCTTATTCTACCTTCTTGTTGGCTTGGCTCTTTGGGTTTCAGCAAGTTGGGACATGGGTCTGGACAGAGGTTTTAGAGTTCCTTTGTCCTTCCTTGCTGAGAGGAGGCAGAAATTCCTCTCTGCCCTCCCAGCATCCTGGAGCAGGCAAAGTCCAAGCAGCAGATAAAACAGAACAAATCCCTCCCTGACGCAAATCTGCAACTTGCTGGCATCAAACCACCTGGCCAGAAACTCAGCCATGCCTCAGAAGATTACAGTCACTTTCAAACTGGGTGCCTATGGATTAACTGGTGCTTGAGTAGCCCTGCTTACTTCCTGCTGGCTCTCATCCAGCTTTTTGAAGGGTACCCTTGCCAGAGGTTCTGCAGAGTGGCAATCCAGAAACAGGAGCCACTGCAGCTCTGTGGGGGCGGTGTGGGAGCTGCCTTGGTAGTGGTTTGTGCACCACTGCACCACTGACTCCTTTTTGTGCAAAATACAAACTGAAATGTTGTAATGAATCACCCCATTGAAGAGGAGTTTCAGAGCCCAAACCCTTTCTTTTCTGGAGGCTTGGACACGAAGTCACACTGAGATCTCACTCAGTGTCACACTGGCAGTGACACAGGGACACGGTTTGTGGCTAACAAGAAATCGTGCCGGGTGCAGTTCTCTCTTGGTGGCTCATTAGAAGGCAGAACAACAGTTAACTCGACCAGAGGAAAGCTCAGGATGCACCAGAGATACACATGTGCAGCATATTCACAGCTCATGTGAACACCAGACTCACACCAATACACGACATGGCAGCTTCATGCACAAATCACTAGGCTGGGCTTGGAGAGAGAACTTGTGACCACGGAGAAGAGGAAAAAGGAGTGTGTTAGAAAGAGTGTCACAGAAGCTGGCAGGGTGGGCTGGATTTTCGGTCTTACCATAGAGGAAGAGCATTGGGTATGTTCAGCTGGCTTTAAAGAAAGGCAGACAGAAATAAGCTGTAATAAGTCTCCAATCAAGAGCCCTGGTAAACTACGTCTTGGCTAACACAGGAGCAACAAAATGGCAGGAGAGGGCAAAAGGGAATTTGAAAGAAATGCACAAGAGGCTGGGCTTATTCCCTAGGATGCCCAGGATCAAGGCTGGCCGTGGCAGAGGCAGATACAACTGCCCTGAATTTGATGTAAGCTCTGGTGAGTCACACCAGGGTCCCCTGGGTGCTGGACACCCTGGCAGTGGAGGGGCTGTGCTGGTGAAAGATTTTATCACCACCACCAGCTCCATCCAGGGGCTGATCCAGCTCTCCAGCTCAGATCCAGGCCATGTCTGCACAGGGACCAGCCAGCTTCTAGTGCATCCATCTATAGGCAAACCCAGAATATCCCAGTGCTAAAGCAACACTTTCTGTCACACACAGGGATGGGTGAGGCTGGCAGAGCCTCAGTGACTCTGGGCACCCCTGTAGTACCCAGCACCAGCTGTGGGCAGGGGGCTGGTGCAGCTCATGAGCTCACCCTGCCCTCACCCACCTCACAGCAAAGCCCCAGGGCCCCAGTGGATCCGTTCTTGGAGGCCAGGCTGAGCTGAGCCCAGCCCTGTCACGCCTGGAGGAGTCAAATTGCTGCAGACACTCTGCCTGATATTCCTTGATTAACCTCTGGGGCCGTTTCCAATACTGAGAGCAATTCTAAAATACACCCAAGGCTGCAAGTATCCTTAGGTGTATGAAGCAGAATTGTAAATTAAATAAAACTGTCTTTATTAGGAGTCCTTCAGCTCAATAATAGCACTGTAATCCTTCAGGCCTAACCTCCACCATATGCCAAACCTGTCTGCTACTTTAGCAAAGTGGGAACTGATGTATTCATTCTTCCCTCAGGGTCAGAATTCCCCTCCAGTGCCATGGAGGATCCTGCAGCAAGCTCCTGCTCTCAGAGGATGCTACAGAAATCAACCTGGCACTGCATTACCTGAGGAAAAACTGCACTTTGGATGCACAGCCTATTTGGTGATACAGGCAAATGAGAGCAATTAAAGACCCAAGGTAGACTAACTCATCTAATAATTTGGATTAACTCATTGGTTTGGTAGTGTCAGCTTTCAGTGCCTTTATCCTCCTCTTTCACATGTTTGCTCTTGTGTTTTCAGATCACATACAGGCAAAAGTTGGCTTGAATACCAAATAAAGAAGCAGTGCCCATAGAGACATTTCTTACAGGTCAGGCACAGATTTTGATTTTGTGTTGCTAGGCAAACATCGCTCCAGCAAAGCATTTCTCTGTCCCATTCCCCTTCCTCTTTCTAGTTCTGCAAATCTCCTTTTCCAACAGCAGAAGGACTCTTATTCTGCTGCTTGCTGCATTCCTGCTGGAAGGCACAAAATAACTGAAAATAACTGAAGGAAGCCTAAACATTTTTGAGATTCTCCTTGCTGGCTGCCAGCGTTGGTGCATCTGTGACTGACAGGCTGAAGAAGCCTTTTGAGGTGGGAAATTGTGCCTTCATTGTCATCTCTTCTCTTATCCCCTGAGCTAACTGGGCTGTGTTTTAAGATGTGGTCAAAAATGTACCAAATTATATCACTGCCTGTGATATTTTGCTCAAAAGCAGCCCAGGAGAGGTTCTGCTAGTGCTGGCAGGTGGGATTTGTACAAACTGTGAGCTGAGATTCCTGCTCTGCTGGTGCACAGTGTGTGAGCTCATCAGGGGGAGATCAAACCCCACTTTTTGGTTGCTGAATACATTTTCTGACATCCACAAAGGTTTTGGAAAGGAGACAAACCCTACAACCTGTGCACCCCATGGGCCTGACACAGGTATCTGAGAGCCCATTGCTGGAACTTTCCAGTGTGGCCATTCTGAACCCTAAAGCTGAGAGAGCTGCTGCTAGATTATCCAAGAATCTTCAGCCTTGCCAGGGATGTGGGAATGGCAGTTTTAGGACAAGGAGAAGCACCTGGCTCCTGAGAATGTATGGTCCCATCAGTTCCCAGAGATGGAGGCACAGTGACAAGTATTGGAATTACAGCCAGTGTCCATTGCCCATCCAAAGAGGACAGGATTTCATTTCTACACATCTCAGAACCATGTGGAAAAACAAACCCTCCTCTGTTTAATGGCTCTGAACCACGAGCTTTTGGAGAAGCTACACCACTGAGCAGAAAGCACTCTTGGCTGTGATGTTTGATTTCCAGCTGTCTCTGCTCCTGCACGGGGTTTAACCTGCCAAGGAACTTCTGTCCTGCCCTTTTTTTGGGCATGAACAGAGTGAATGGGCAGGGCCCACAGCAGGGAGATCAGTCAGAGATGATGTCCTGAGCAGGTTCCCTCACACAGAAAGGGGATCTGGAGCATAAATCACAAGTCCAAGGCCATATTTAGAGTGATGTAGAATGGAACCTGCAGGCTGAGTGGGAGAAGAAATATCAGAGGCAGGATGCACCTGTGTAAAGACACTCAGGGGATGAGTGCAATGAGAACCCTCTGGGTGTTTTATTTTCTTTTTTCTTTTGTTGGTATTATATTTAACAAGGCAACAGACATGCTAAGGAGCAGAAGAGGCCAAGAAAGAGAAGAGAAAGTTCTAGAAGCTCAATTAAAAATTCAGTAGGATAAAGACTGAGTGATCCCTGCAACATGTCTGCAAACCTCCTCAGAATATTGCTGCCTGCATATATCTCATTCATATTCAGTGTGTTCCAGAACAGCAGCTTTTTAAAGAGATCAGTTCCTTCAGCAGCTGCAAACCTGGGAGCATCCTTGGAGCCCCTACAGGCACAGAAGGGGAAGGCAAAGCTTATGCCTGTCAGGAAATCAGGATCCCAGGTAAGGAGGGCTCTGGGAAAGAAGCCAGGTTTATTCAATGGAGAGAGAGTTAAAATCTCAGAGACCACAGCACTGGGTAAGGTAATTGTGTTCCTGTTAATTGTGCTCTGCCTGGGTGGGTGGGAGGGAGGTTTACTGGGAATGAACCCCTCCAGGTCCTGTTCAACCTCCACAATGTCTCACATTCCAAACCTGGGGTCTGATACTGCCATCAAATCAAGGAAAAAGTTTCTGATGGGTTGTTCTTTGGGAGCTAGGAAAGGATAAAATTTGCACTTCAGGAGAACCAGTCTCAATCTTGCAAGAGCAATGTGTAACAGAGTCAATATATTAGGATATTTATGCTGTAATGCAACCCATTCTGAAATTCTGGGAAGGGATGATGTGGCTTTTCAGACCTGTAAAGACAGCAGCAAAAATGTAAGGAAAAGGTTTTGTATAGTCACAGCAGTATCAAAGTTCCCTGAAATATCCATGGCTTAGAAAATCTTATGGATAAAGATTTGGAAGAGAACAAGGAAGTGTATCAATAGGCAGATTAAAATGGAAGTTTCAGCAGGAAATTCCCGAGAACAGGCACTAATCCCACCTCACCCTTGTGGAACCCTGGGGAGGGAGGACCATGCTGGGAGGTTTGGGTTCCTTTTGGCTGTGGTGGCTCTCCAGAGAAGCAGCAGCTGGAAATGCCTGGAGGGATCTTCCTGAGGTCTGTGCAGTATTTATTGAATCCACATCCCCACGGAGGGCCCTGGGCTGCTGGGGGAGCATCAGGAGCTGTTCAGTGGCTGTAGAAGCCTGGCTGAGGTGACAGGACAGGCAGGCAGCATTCCCACTGCAGCACTGATGGAATGGTTATTTTACACCCCAGGACACACTGAAAGGGACCCCAGCTCCCTTGGAGGGGACCCAACCTTTGCTGGGAAGTCCAAACTGATTTTTCCCTGATGTCTGAGGAGCTAAACTTCCTTGCTGATAGGGTTTTTTTTTCATTCATAGGGAGGAATCTCTTTGTGCAGGAGATAATTCAGCCTTTATGGTGTGGAGAGCATTTAAGCTGAATGCAAAATGTTATAATTTCTTTGCTGGAGTTGTCTCAGTCAATGCAGAGGTAGCTGCAGCCTTCAGTTCTGCCTGACAGCCCCAGGTTAGTAGAGATGAGAGGAAATGTGAGCTTGAGATGCTGGCACCACAATTTGACAGAGTAGCTTGATATTTCTCAGGAGAGGTCAGGTGGTTATGCTGCCTTTTGTACAAACCACTTTAATGCCATTTCTCCCCTGAGGAAACCATGGCTTGTGGATGAAGCTTCTGGGAGCCCTTGGAGCAGCTGGTGTCTGCTCAGGTATTTCCTTGGTTGTTGCTGAATTTGGAGAACAAAAAGTTACCCAGGAAGATGCAGATACAGCACTGGTCTGTCAGCCTTGTCCCAGGAGGAAGGGGTGGTCCATGTTCATTTCTTGCCTTTTTTTGTCCTCACTGCAGGAATGGCGAATCTGAGATGTTTGATCTGAGAATCTCTCAGATCTGTCTGATCAGGTTTTTAGAGATCTCTCAGATCTCTCTCAGATCTCTGAGAATCTGCTCTGCAGATCCTGCCTGAGCAGGCTCAAGTGCTGTGTAGCTCCTTTTTATTTGTAGGATATTGGCCTTTTCTAGCCAAGGTCTTTGTACACAGACATCTCCCCCAAGAGCTCTTTTTGTCCATCTCTGACTTTGGGCACAAGGTGAAGGGTGGGAAGAGCAATTCTGGGGAAAGGAACTCATCCAAACCACGGGTAAGATGTGGAGGGTCATTAAAAACACAGATATGGCAGGGACAAACCACCCTGCTCTTCTGGAGATGTTCCCATGGAACTCATCCAAACCACGGGTAAGATGTGGAGGGTCATTAAAAACACAGATATGGCAGGGACAAACCACCCTGCTCTTCTGGAGATGTTCCCATGGAACTCATCCAAACCACGGGTAAGATGTGGAGGGTCATTAAAAACACAGATATGGCAGGGACAAACCACCCTGCTCTTCTGGAGATGTTCCCACGTGGTTACACTGAGATGGGATCTGCTGGGAGTTTCAAGGAGAACAAGGATTTACCAAAATATGGGAGAAAAAGGGGTTTAGGAGTTATCTGTGCCATGGAGAATGGCAAAAGGAGACACCAGAAATCCTCTTGTGTTTGTAGTGTCAAAAATGTGAAGTGACCTCGGGAGGCTGAGCTGGACAGGTCTTTGTGGAGAGCTGGAAAAATTCAGATTTCAAAAGAAGGAATCAGCCTGGAGAGTTCCCCAGCCCCTTCAGAGCATCTGTCTGCCCTGCTGGCTGAGCCTTCATCACCCCAGAGAGAAGCCACAGCCACCAAAAGCCTGGGAGGTTATCACAAGGCCAGGTTATTACCAGAAACCTATCTGGAATTTCTCTGACAGGGAATATGCTGGATTGCAGATGGCATAATTGTCAATTCCCACAGCCTTACAGTGAAATCAGATTATTAGCAGAGGGGAAAAAAAAAAAAAGCCCAAACCTGAAAAGATTCTCAAACTGCATTCTTCCTTTAAGTGTGCAGCTCTTTGAGAATTTTTGGGAATATTTTGAATAAAACTAGCCAATTTTTTTTTTTTTGTGCAAAAATATTTTCTGTTAGAAGAATGCTGATGCTGAAAGTCAAATGTTCTGTAGGAACATGCCAATTTTGAAACAGGCATTTCAGAAATGCAAGGTTGAAATCTCACATTTTGTCCTCACACATTTTAATTTGGTTTACATTGCCATTATAAATCATATATAACTAAGAAAAAAAAATCAATGCCAGATTAAACTGCTTTTACTTTACTGAAGCATATGTTTTGAATCTTGATTATTTCAATAGAAATGATCTTTTACTGAAAGCTTTTCAACTTTAAATTTTCCTTCTATTTTAAAACAGAAAAAAAAGTTACAGGAGGCTTTTGGAAACAAACAAAAAAAAAAAATAAAGCCTCCCTATAGCTCTAATGTGGGTGAAGCACTGGAGGCTTTTTGGATCATTTAATGCCTGTTGGAAAAGGGCACTGTCCTACAGGAAAACAGGGAATTGAGGGGTGTGGCACTGCCTTTACTGGGGCAAATGGTGAAAACCTTTTTGATTTCCCTGGAAAAAGCTCTGAGTGCTCCAGTGCAGAAGGACAAGCAGGTGCTCACACAGCTCTGCAGAGGAGACTGAACTGGAAAATGGAGTTCAAATTCCATTTATTGCAGAGAGGGCAATTAAGAAAAATGTGACATTTGCAGTGAGGTTTGCCATTGCATCGGGCAATTAGGAAAAATGTGACATTTTCAATGAGTTTTGCCATTGCATTCCTGCCTGCCCTGGCTCAGGGGGCAGCAGACACCAAGTGTCAGCTCCTCCAAATGCAATTTATCTGCATTTATATTTCACTGATTCCACATGATCTCCCACCTCAGGGGAAACATTTCCATATCCCTGTGCAACAAAAGCCTGTTTTGAATACAGTTAATAAGGGCAAGGTAACTTTTAAAGCAAATGAGTCCTGCAGCTATCAGTTTTTCCCCTTCATTTTCCTATGTATTCTAAGATTTTGAAATTCTGGAGCTTGCTTTTCTAATTAGCTTCTAATATGCAAATCATACCAATTTGAATAGCTTATTAATTAATTTCATATATATATATCTATCCATGAAATTGTCAGACAGTAGTCTTACAGTTCCAAGTGCTTAAGGTAAATATAAGGAAAGTCAATTGCATTAATTTGGTTATGCAGATTACCCTAGATTGACAATTAGAGCACAAATAATGAAAAGGTTGCTTTTTTATACAGCTAAAACTCTATTTTCCCCCACGACTTTCAGAAAAGCAGAACAATTGGTAAAGTCTACCTGTGCAAATTGTTCTTAATTTTCAGGATGTTTTAAGAATCCTTCTCATTAGCTCTGGGAAATCGAGTCTGATGTTAATGAGGCCTGGGGCTCCTGAGAAAGCAGCAGTCACTGAGCACTGGCAGGGATGCTCATCCTGGGTACAGCCACTGCTGTGACTCAGAGAGGCAGGGGCAGCTTGCCTGTGGTTCAGCATCTGTCCTGAGGGACAGGCAGCCAAAAAATCCCTGGAACATCTGCAGGAGAAGGGGATAAACTGAATTGAGCCATGAAAATAAAGGCTGAAAGGCTGCTTGTGTGCAGGGCCTTTTGTTTTACAGGCAGAGTGACTTTGAGGATTTTCTGTCTGAGTAAGAGAGGAGAGGTTTAGCTGATTTTTTATGTGATGATTTTTGTTTCACTAAACTTTCCTTTCCATGTGACTAGTTCCTGATTCACAGGGCAATGGCTCCCAAAGGAGATGATCAGGCTGTCCCAGCCCAGAGCAGCCTGAGGGGATGACCTTGGGAACAGAGCAGACCTCTGAGCAGGATGGAGACAGAGCAGGAGTGAGAATTTCAGTTCCCATATCTCTCCAGCCTTCCTCACTTTATTACCATCCAGCAGTGTCCTCACTGCTGTTCCTGAGCAGCCCAATGTGCTGCACTGCATTTCCCAAGGCAAAGCTAACACGGCTTTTAAACATCAAACTCAGCAGGGTATTTATCACTGTGCTGGAAAGGGCAGGCTTCTTCTCCTCCACCTCTTCAGGAAGATTTATGTTCTCAATCATGTTGTTCATTATTCCCTTCCCCCTTTTTTTTTTTCATTGTCTGGGAGGGAAGAGGGAGAGAAATCTGTGGGACAGGTTTTCCTAAAGGAGCACAGCCTGTGCCTGGTTTTGGCTCATTCAGAATAACTCAGGTGTTATTTTCACATCCAGGTTCTCCTGTCCCAAACACCCAAATAAATCCATCCTCTTGACTTCCCATCTGTAGCAGTGCTGTGAAAGCTGCTCTGGAGGCTGAGGCTGGGAGCTCTTCTCTGGCACACTTGGCCTGCTCAGCTGCTCATGTACTAAGACCACAACACCAATTTTGATGTAAAAATAAAATAAAAAAGTCAAAAAAGACTGTTCAGAACACTCACACCAGTCCTAATAACTTTGAAGACATGCTGCTGTGCACTTTCCCATTTCTTGTAGCATCCCAGAGCCCACCTTGGAAATGAGAATGGAATCAGAGCTCTTTGGGAAGAGAAGAGGCTTTGGTAGGCAGGAGCTTTGTGTCCAACACCTTGTACTGCCCCAGGGGCACTGAGAGGGTGAGAGGCTCCTTCTGCCCTGCAGACTGGTGATCTGAGGAATTAAACAAACCCCCAGAGGCACATCCTGCTGCCATGGCTGTGTTTGTCTTCTCTGCACTGGATTTTGAGCACTTCTGCAGGCATTTGTTAATTCTGAATTAGCTGATAGCATTTCCTGGTGTTGGAAAAGGATGAGGAAGAGGGAAAAATGAAGAACAGAGTGAAACTTGGTGCTCTGGGTGTGTTGGTGTTTCTGGGTCTCAGGCTGAAAGGAGGAGGGAGCCTTTGGGCTTTGTAGGGTGTCAGAAGGACATGACTCCAGAAGGAAACTTCAGTAGCATCTTTGTCCTGCACAAATCCTGTACAATGATGGGGAATCACACTGGTGGTGCTAAGGCTGGAGGGAGGCCTGTGGTCTGCAGTAAATCCCCACTCCTCAGTGTAACTCTGGGGACTATTTCAGCCAGAAACAGGCTTTTCTGGGAGGGGAGGCCACCAGCTGAAGGGTTCCACATGCAGGTGAACTATCAGCCCCTGACAGTTTTGTATAATTAATCTTTGCTGAGGGGAGGATATCCAGAGACAGCAGCAGCCCAGACAGAGAGATTGTTATGGACCATTTTCATCTGAGATTTGTAGCAGCTAGTATTGAATTCCCAGTCTGTGTCTTTTCATTGCCTTTTAAATTAGAAAGTTATTTAATGTTGATGCAGAGCATTTCCTAGAAAAAAACCCCCAGCCTACAGATTCATACTGGATTTCTGCTTGATATTATGGAATACAACAAAGCCTATGTGTCATTCTGGGATTTGAAATGCCAATCACAGGCATTATCAGAAAACATTACAAGTGGTCATATGGAGACTGGGAATAGATCTTACAAAGCTCCTGAGCAACGTTTCCTTGTTCTACACATCTTTCCAAGAATAAATTACTCTTGATTTGATGAATTCTTTGGTAGAAAAACCAAGGGCAGGGGCTGTTTAGAAGATGGGTAATGCTCACTGTGTGTGATTGACCGTGTCCAGTATGGTCAGACAGTCGAGTCTCAAATTCCCTGTCTCCAAACATCAATTTGTTTGGATGTTTTTCCATTAAGAAGTGTTTCTGTACAGCTGAGGCAGCTTTGCCTCCATGCCTGTTCATCTCCTGTGAAGATGCCTGGCTTTGGATGGAGGAGATTTCCCCCAGGCACTCAGACAAGGCTCAGCAGGCAGCACTGCTGGTGTGTCTGAGCTTCAAAGTGGGGCTGGGAGAACCACTGGGGTGTGAGCAGCTGGGACATCCCAGCACTCTGCAACAGAAATTAGGGCCAAGCCCCATTTCCTGCCCATCAGCAGCAGCCCAGTCCCCCCAGTTTGCTCATCTGTCTGGCAGCAGGGATTTGGTCCCCTTTGGCAGCTGCCCTGGAAGATGGATGAAGCAGAAGTAGATTTGTTGGCATGCTGTGCCAGACAGCCTCAAAGAGAACAGATCAGGGAGCAAAGGCAAGAGCACAAACATTTAAAAACCAGATGTTTACTAAGAAATAATAATTAAACACCTACCCCTCTTTTATTTGCCTGAGAATGTAGAGGAAGCAAGGCAAGAGCTAAATGAGGCTGAAAGGGTAAAATTAATTTATATGTGTTTAAAAATCTGGGTGAGCATCCCCCACAGCTGGGTGTGTATTTGATGGGAGCTCTGTACATTTGGGTTTGCACACTGGCACCATCCCCATGCTGGTGTTTACCTTTGATGATAAATCTGGGTGAGCAGCAGAGCTGGGTGTGTATTTGATGGGAAACCTGTATTTTTGGGTTTGCAGACTGGCACCATCACCATGCTGAAAGGCTGGCACAAGAACCCTCACCCAGGGGAGCAGCTCTTCCCTGCACTGGTGGGATCTGGGCTGAAGACAGAGAGAAGAATCTGCTGCTGTAGAGGATAGAGGGAAGCTTCCTGCTGCCCTGCTGAAAATGTCATCTCCCCAAGGTTTCAGCAAGACTGTGAGGAGAAGAAGATGGGGGAGAAGAGCAAGTTAAAGAGGAAAACAAGTGAAATACTTGTGTGCATCTTCTTCCATCCCCTCCACTGCTCTCATTTCAAGTGGCAGAGCAGCCTGGGACAGTCAGAATTTCTCTAAATATGCACAGGGGTACAAGATGGTGCAGGCAGTGAGGTCTAAAGCTCAAAGCTCAAAGCTCTGGAGATTTGCATGAGGAACAGGAGCTCCTGCAGCAGAGCTGAGTGGGTGCAGTGAGGGTTTGTGCCCTCTCTGCTGCTGCAGTCTGTCAGAACAGCCACACTGGAAAATTCCTTGGGCATCCTCAGCAAGGTAGGTCTGAGAAAAAAGGGAATGAAATGCCAGAAACATCTTTCACTGCTTCATTGCCTAAGATGGCAGAACCAGCTGGATCTGAACTCTCCCAAGCTCCTTTCTGACCATCTAACTTAGGGTGCTCAGAGATCATGAATTAACATTGATATATTCAGAGATGATCTCAGGAATCAAGAGTCAGAGCTTTTTCTGTGGATTCAAATAAAGATACAATCTCTGTTTGAGTTCAGGGAAAGTTAAAAGAAACTTTTGCTAGGCAAAAGGAATGATTTATCCTGGCTAGAAAGCCAATGGAAAAATATAATCAGCTTGGGGTAGCTCTTTTTAATTTGAGTGTTTTAGCTAGCTTTGTGGAAAACCACACTGGAATTAAAAGGAAGATGAAATATAACTGTGCTATATCACAGTAGCTGATGCCAGAATATTCTAGTGGGTTTTTTCTTCAAAGTGCTGTGATAGAAAAATGACAAGTAAAATTAAATACTGGTCAGAAAATCTGGATGTAGGCTTTTTAAAGAGCTCTTTGTACTGAAATGCAGATGTCATACACTTATTTTTTATACTGAACCAACACAGGACAAGGTCTGTGGTTCTTTGTGTTCCTACTATTAGCTTTTACTGTTATTGTAACAATAATTCACAGTCAAATAAGTAAACAGGACTTCTGCTCTAGAGGCCTTAAAACCCAGCAAGGTTTTGGGGACGTGCAAGTCTGCACTAATTAAAAGCACAATTCACTCCTCAGGGCACTCAGGGAGATGCTGTGGGCCACAATTTAAACATTTTCACTCAGAAGGACTCCAGACAGGTTTATGCATCAGGCCTTACAATCTAGGGCTGCCTAACTTTCTTTTTGCTGCTTCCACATTTAGCTTCTAAAAATCTGTTCTCCTGGATCCTTTATCTTCCATTTCTCCTGTTTTAATTACCGAGAATGTGCGTGGCTGAATTTTTCCAGTAAGGCAAATTTATTTTTATGCTACTCTGAAGCCTTCCCTGCTTTAAAATACATCCTGATTTTTCCGTGGGCCTGGAACAACGTCAGGAGCCAAGCATAACAATTTGGGGGAAATCACAATATTGAGGTACTTCCTGAAAATTGGGTAGTATGAAGAGTCTTTCAAAGTGGGAACTACTTGCCTTCTTCTTATGGTGCTAGCACTGCTAGCAACAGCTCAAAAAGGTAAACTGAGGGATGAGTCATTTGCATTTACTATCCCTTTTTTTTTGCAGAAAATACATACTTTTTCTGACTGTCCATATTTCATATAGATTCCCATACAGAAAAAGTTGTGCAGTTACCAAAATCACCTCTTTTAAGGGGCAAATCACATTATGAACTCTGGAAATGCACTCAAAATACCAACATTTTAAAGACAAGAGATTAAAAAAAATAAATAAAGAGGCCCCATTATCATGACAAATATATCCATAAATAAAACCCAAAAGAACCCTGTTCAAACATGGTTGTGGTTGGATAGTCAGACCATATTTCTTTTTCACCAGTACAGGGTGAAAAACATGCACTAAAATTGTTGATTAAGCATGAGAGGTGATTAAATTCAAATTGATCTAAGCCTAATGTGTGGAGGAGTTCAGGGCAGCTCTCCTGATGCTCTCCAGAGGGAAAATAAAGAATTTGGCTACAGCTCCCAACCATGCTTGAACGTGGCTTCCTGCAGCTGTCACTGTGGTGAGTTACCTGGGTTACTCCAATGGTAAAAACACCACGGGATATTAAAAAAAAAGAAAAAAAAAGAAAAAAAAAGAAACCTAAATCCACCCTCCCCACCCCCCCATCGATTTTACCAAGCTTTTCCAAAAAGAAAACACAAGTACACACATAGACACGCACACAGGGAGGGCTCAGGACTGCGGACACTGCTGGGGTGGCAGCGGCACGGGGGTGACAACAACGATGTCCAAAGAAGCCACAGAGCTTCTCCAGCCCTTTGCTACATCATTGGGAGGCCTCTGCTACCCAGACAGCGTTTCAGGGGGCACAGAGGAGAGGGAGACACCCGTAATTTTGGGTAAAGTTTGGGTAAAGTTTGGGCAAACCAGCTGGCAAGGGGTGGGCACGGCCAAGGCTCGTGCCCAGCCCAAATCTGAGCAGCAAAGGGCGCGGAAGCAGAGAGAGGCAGAGAAAGACAGACAGACAGACAGACAGACAGACAGGTATGGATGGCAGTCCCAAGTGCTGGATGCGAGTCGTCCTTCCCGCGGTCCCTGCCCTGGGAGGGGGTGTGTGTGCCCAGGGCTGCCCCAGACACCAGGGCTGGCAGGGAAAAGGGGCCCGTGAGGTTTAGTGTGGCTGGAGACAGGTGGGGAGAGCCAGGAGAAAAGGAAGAAAGGCAGGGCGTGGGTTAGAAGGGAGAGGGGCAGGAGAGGTGAAAGGGAGATTCAAGGCTTTCAGATATTCCAGAGAATGGGAGCAGGAGCCCATGGCAAATCATAGGAAGCCTCTTGACACCAAAAGCGAGATGATTGTAAAAAAAGGCCTCATGCGCCTGCTTTAAGCCTGAGCTGCTTCACATCAGAAATAAAATAAACTAAATGAGAAATCACTGCACAGGTCTCCGAGGGTTGGGAGCTCAATGCTTTGGTATTTCTGTGGCCTTACTGCACCAGAACTGAGGATTCAGTGAAGCTGCAACCCTCTGCTGACTTCCTAACAGAATTTGGAAACCTCTCCAGAAGTGCAAGGCATGAAGCACTCAGCTCTCCTGAATACCTGATGGACAAACACCAAACCATTCCCCAGCAGCCTGGGGCAATACAGACCTGACCAATACTTTTAGGGAAGCAATACACCAAGGTGGGTTTAACTTTGGGTTATTTGGGTTTCCCTTGCCTTCTTCACTGGAGCTATTCCTGAAGCACCCCAGTCCTGTGTGTCCCTGATGCCCACACACTGCACTCCCCTCCTGTCATCCCTGCCATTAAAACCCCTCCATTTCCATCAACCCCAAACCACCTGCAGCGCTCACTCTTAGGAAAACGTGTGCTCTACAGCAGGAGGGCACTTTATGCACGGAAATTTTCCATTATTTCACAAAAACCACTCAAAATTCTGGTTCTGTATCCCTGGTAGTTCTCATCTCAGAGCTGTGCTGGCCCCCTGGCCCATCACATCTGCACGGCCCTGTGAGCCTGTGCTGGGTGACTGCTCCTTGTGCCATGTGCCTCCTGCAGGGCTCACACTCACACTCACACTCACACTCACACTCACACTCACACTCACACAGCCGTGGCTCTGGATGAACAGGCAGGTGCAGACCAGCCTGGGTTTGCTCAGCCATCCACACACAGGCACAGGTGACAAAGCAGAGTCACTGCACAGGTGACAAAGCAGAGTCACTGCACAGGTGACAAAGCAGAGTCACCGCACAGGTGACAGAGTCACCACACAGGTGACAAAGCAGAGTCACTGCTCAAGTGACAAAGCAGAGTCACTGCACAGGTAACAAAGCAGAGTCACCACACAGGTGACAAAGCAGAGTCACTGCACAGGTAACAAAGCAGAGTCACTGCACAGGTGACAAAGCAGTCACTGCACATGCAGACACTCAGACACCAGCAGAGCCCTCAGGGCTCACAGACAGGCACAGACCCTGCCATCCTCCCGGACAGACAGACAGACAGACTCCGGCACACACAGCCCCCTGTCCCTGCTCCCCCCTGGAGGTGCCCCTGGAGCTGTCCCAGCCCTGCAGCAGGAGCTGCCCTCGCCCAGCTCAGCCCTGGTCAGGGCATTGCTGTGGTGACAAAGGGACACTGAGCCAATGAGTCTCTTTGGTCTGGCCCTGGCAGGGGAAGGAGGATGGGAAAAGGACCCTGTGGACGAGGAAAAGTCACTTTTCCTCTCTGACCAAGGGGAAGGAGGTGACTCGAGCAGCCCTCCCCGTGATCAGGGTCTGACTGCGTTTCTGTCATTCCTTGGGCACGGTGGCACAGCACAAATGGAATTTGATGTCCCCATTTGATGCAGGCAGTACTGAGCAGCTTTCTGTGCCTGAGCAGGGGCAGCAGGGTGTCACTCACCCCCACAGTGCCCAGCTCCAGCCTGTGCCTGCTGAGGTGCAAAGGAAGGAAATGCTGCTCTGTGCTTGGGGCATGATACAGTCCAAACCTGCTGGGTTTTATTCAACTCCTATGAAATTTATTTCCAATTATAATAGGCAATAATAATTTTTACCACCTTAACATTTTCTTCTAAGGAGCTTAAAGGGTTTTGCAAACTCTAATAACAATATAAAATACTTCTTTAACATACGGAATAATAACAGTCTCCACTGATGGGTAGAGTGAGGTACAGGGATCTAATCAAAGGCCAAGGAATATAATCCACAGGCCCTACATCCCAGGCCTCATACATGATACCATTTTTCATCTTACTCCCCAAAAGTCATTCTTTGCCTTGAAGAGACCTGATACATGGTAGATGTGGTCTCTGCCTTGGAAGTTCTTTTTTTAGAACTTTTAGAAGATTAAAAAGTCCTCTCCTGCCTCTTCAGTTACTTAAGAGGTGGTAAAAGAGAGCCCCAAAACAGAAACGTTGAATATTTTTAAAAAGTTTGGGGAATACTAATAATAATAATAATAGTAACAACAATAATAATAATAATAACAACAACAATAACAACAATAATAATAATTAATAGTAATAATTTTTTTTTGTGGCTAGAAAGTTCGTTGTACAGCAGTCACTGAGAGGAAAGCTCCAAATATGCAGCTTCAGAATCTTGCAATTTACAGGTGAATTTGGCAGAAACTGCCTCTGAAGGTTTTAAACCCACCAGATTTTGATCTCTGTGTGTCTGTGGAGCTCCTGAGGGGGACTCAGGAGATTTCCCAGCTTGCAGGAAGCAAGAGGGCCCAACATGGATGGATTTATTGCTGGGAATAAATTGAAAATATTCTATATTTCTGCACATGGAGGTGTTGAAGGACTCAGGGATGCTGAGGGGGGCTGACCTTGCAAGCTCTTGGTTTCTCACTATTTTGGAATGCACAGCCAGGCTGATGAAGGTCTGCTGAGCTGGTGCAGGGGGACATTCCTGCATCCAGGGAACTCCAGGCACAAACTCATCCATGGTGAGACCCTCACAGGGGTCAGGCACACTCACAGGGGTCAGGCACACTCAGAGGGGTCAGGCACACTCACATGGGTCAGGCACACTCACAGGGGTCAGGCACACTCAGAGGGGTCAGGCACACTCACAGGGGTCAGGCACACTCACAGGGGTCAGGCACACTCACATGGCTCAGGCACACTCACAGGGGTCAGGCACACTCACAGGGGTCAGGCACACTCACAGCACCCCTGGATCCATCAGGAACCATTCCCTGCACAGATACATGAGAAACACTCGTGCCTGCACTCACTCTCCTTTCCCCCACACGTGGATTCATGTCTGGACACTCTCCCGTGGGTTTGCAGCCCTTACAGGCACACAGACACTCAGAGGGACATAAAATACAATTAATGCACACACAAGGACTCACCCATGCACTCTCACATTTATCATAACAAAGGTTTTCCTCTGGGAAATTCCCGTTCAAGAAACAAAAAAAAAAATAAAGGGCAAAGGGAAAAATAAAAGCCAAACCAGAAGGTGGGGGAACTGCACAAACAAATCAAGCACAAACCCACACACACACTGGAGGCTCTCAGTCACCCAGGGCTCTCACACTACAGCTCAGTGCCTGCTGGATTTGCCACCCTGAGTGAAGCTCTCAGATCTCTCCATGGCTGCAGGTCCTGCCCTGTGCCAGGAGCCTCCACCTGCCCTTCCAGGTGCCCACAGCAAGGTCTGACCCTCCCCTCCTAGAGCAGCCCCTTCCAAACCCTGCCACAGGCACTCCCCAGCTCCTAAGGAATCAGCAGAAATATTCCACCTGACCTGCCCAGCCTGAACACCTCCTGCTGATGGAGCTATTGGCATTTCAGGGCTCACTGCTGTGCCCTTTGCAGAGCCCAGGGCTCAGAACAAGACAAGACAGGGTACAGGAACAGGGGCAGGGCTTGCTCACACCCACAGACAGCCGGGAAGCACCAAGCCCCGAGGAGACAGAGAAACCCCCTCACACTGCTGGGGACAGTGACAACCCAGGGCTGCCACCTCCAGAGCCCGTCACCTACAGATGTGACACAGCCAGTGCTGCTGGCAGGGAGGGGATCTGACAGGACAAACCACACACAGAACATTCTCTTACTCCACACGGGTTATCAGTGCAAGGGGGGTTCAGAACATTTCAGAACAAACTCAATCCGGAGCTGCCGCTCATTTATCAGTGCATCGAAAGGTTGTTGTGCAAGTTTTTAGTAACAAACATTAGAAAACTAGTAGCAAAGGACTTGCCTAGATAAAAAGAGAAGATTTAAACATGCCAGGTAACAAAAAGACGTGTGCAGAGATCTGTAAAACTGTATAGAAGGAAAGGATTCTTTAGAGGAAACAGAGGGACCAGCACAAAATGTTCCTTGCTAAAAGAGCCAGGGCCAGCCCTGCTGCCTCCTCACCTAACACAGGAGCTGGGAGCTTGTACAGAGGAATATCCTCATTTTTCATTGCCTTCTGTGGCTGAAAATTGGGTTCTGACATGAACTGGATTGAGCTGTGTCCCTGGAAATCAGGCACAGCAGCAGGGACAGCCCTGGAGACTGAAGAGCAAAACCAGCAGCAGCAGCATGGCTGAGATGCTGAGAGAGAATGTGATTTATACTGCCTAAATCCAGAATAAATGTAATTTATACTGCCTAAATCCAGAGTGAATGTGATTTATACTGCCTAAATCCAGAGTGAATGTGATTTATACTGCCTAAATCCAGAGTGAATGTGATTTATACTGCCTAAATCCAGAATGAATGTGATTTATACTGCCTAAATCCAGAATGAATGTGATTTATACTGCCTAAATCCAGAATGAATGTGATTTATACTGCCTAAATCCAGAATGAACGGGATTTATACTGCCTAAATCCAGAGTGAATGTGATTTATACTGCCCAAACCTGCTGTCTGGGTGTCTAGACAAACCTAGCAAAGCTAGACACTCACCAGGCAGTGGTGGGCACCTCAAAAAGCAATTTATTTCCTGTCCCAGACGTGTGCAGGTGCCACTCCTGGGTGACTCTGTTCCTCTCTTCCTCTCACACATTGGGATTTAAGGAGGAAATAATCTGAATTTCTTCAAAAGGGCCCCCTGGATTTTCCTGCAGGCTGGAATTTGGGACTAGTTATGCACCAAAGCACAAGGATTTCCTTCCTTTCTGCTTAGAAGACTTTTTAGAAGTTTCAAATACATCAGTCAGGGAAGTGTTATTGATGTTTAATATAATTCATTTTCAGTTAACTGTGCTTACTCCCTCCACTCCCTCCAAAGTGAAGTTTTTAATTTCATTCTTAAAAATTATCAACTTCAGCCTCCTTGTAAAATCCCTCTAAGTCAGCCTAATACTAATATCTACCTATTAAAAGGGTAACCAAGACTGTTCACAGCATTATGTGGGAAATGCTGTAAGCAACTTTTTGTGCCCAGAAAGCAGGACATCTAAGAGATGCAAAATTAAAGTTGCTTTTTTAGTTAAAAACTGTTTTCCATTCTTTCAAAAGGCAAGGAAAATAAAGTAGTTAAAAAAAAATAAATTAATTTATTCAAAATCAAAATGTCACAGGTTGAATAAATATTCCTGTTTCAGAATTAAAAAAAAAAAAAAAAAGAAAAAAGTTGAACAGAAATTATACTAGAACCAAGATATGAAAATATTTTGTTTGGAAAGTTCCAAGTGAGGCATTTTTATTTTTCAAAACACTGCCTAATTTTTTTTCCCTAAACACAGAGTGAAAGCTGTGCTATCACTTTTCTGCTTGCAGTGGGTTGCCTTAGTACAGAACAATTCCAAGATGGAATGTTTATTCAACAGCCACATAATTTTGAAAACTCCTGACTAATTTGCTGTTCTTTAACATATTTACAGCAATTTTCTTCCAATCTTTCTATTTTCCTGGCCTTTACAAGCTGGATTTTACTGTGTAATTTTTGTTCATGCTCATGACCTTATCATAGTTTTTTTTTTTTTTTTTTGAAATCTGTGTGTTTCCTGCCTGTCCTTAGTGTGTTTATCCCATAATTCTGTCTCCATCCCCTCCAGAAGAGGAGGCAGAGCACACACACTGCCTGTGGGGTTATTTCCTGCACTCATGTTTTCCTGAGCTCATTTCAGTCTCCGTGGCTCCCTCACCCTGCCCTGCCTGCTGGAATGGGCACAAGTGGGGCCCCTCAGTGCCCACTGGTGCAGTTTGAGATGGAGCAGATCAGGCTGCAAACAGCAACAGCAAAAAGGGTTGGAACTCTGGAGCTTGGTTTTCCTTCCAGATTTCTGCTTTGTTTTTATTTTACCTACCTTTTTTTAAAAAAATTATTATTTTCATTATTCTTTGTTATTTGAAACGGAGCATCAGGAGCAGGTTCCTCTAAGCAGATGTGATTTTATCTTTATTTCTGCTGGAGGAAGCCTGAGTGAGGAGGCCCAGGGAGGATTCCTGCCTTGGTTCCCTCAGTTTCACCTCGAAAGAACTGACCTTGGTCTCTGCTGTGGGGTGGAGGGTACTGAGCTGCCATGGGAAGCAAGGCAGACACTGGGCAGGCCAAAAGTGCTGGCCTGGGATTTCCAGGCAGCTTCCCATGGCACAAAGAGCTTTTCCACTTACACTCCATGCCCCCATCACTTTTCCTGCTATACAGTTTAATTCATGCCAGGCGGGTTATGAAGGGAAGAAAAATGATGCAACAGTCAAAAAAAAAAAAATCCTTCGAGTCGTTCCAAAAATTAAAGCAGAGTAAAACCAAACCAAATAAAATAAAAAAGAAAAAAAATGAAATAAAGAGCTTCAAAATGAAACAAAAATTCTGAAAATAAAAGAAAGGAAGGGGGGGGGA
>VXBR01004848.1:122181-150118 GCA_013400215.1 Cisticola juncidis | reverse complement strand
AAAAAAAAAAAAAAAAAAAAGAACCCGGGAAAGACAAATGAATGTTAGAGCAGGCACGATCATGGACAGACGCCAGCTACTTACGTTCACCTCGGTGATTGCTATATCAACAATGCTACCCACAACAATCAAGGCGTCAAATGTATTCCATGCATCACAGAAATAGTGCTGCATGTGGCACAGAAGCCAAGGAGAGAGAGACAGAGAGGCAGAGGAGGAGGGAGAGAGAATGAGAGAGAGAGAGAGACAGAGAGAGGCAGAGGAGGAGGGAGAAAGAATGAGAGAGACAGAGAGAGGCAGAAGNGAGAGAGAATGAGAGAGAGAGAGAGACAGAGAGAGGCAGAGGAGGAGGGAGAAAGAAGGAGAGAGAGGAAAAAACAGAGAGAGGCAGGAGAGAAGGAGGAGGGAGAAAGAATGAGAGAGACAGAGAGAAACAGAGAGAGGCAGGAGAGAAGGAGGAGTGAGAAAGAATGAGAGAGAGAAGGGAGAGAAAGAGGGAAAAGGGAGAAAAGAGGGGAAAAAAAGTACAAAATAAAAAAAAATGTAAAATAAAAATAAAATGAAAATAAAAGCATGAAAGAGGGAGAGAAGAGGAAAAAAATAAGAAAAGAAAGAGGTTACGTGGGCATATTAAATAGTCTCTTACCACTCTACAGTATTGGTTGCTCAAACCTCTGTAACGTTTCACATGATGGAGGGTACCAACAAAAGCCTGGTTAGTCAGAAAGTTACACTCAAGCATGTCTCATGTCTACCTTTTGGAGGGAAAAAAAGCACACACACCCCAAACTCTGTGCGCTTTCACCAGTCACAGCCTTGGGGCCAGCTCTGACAAGTGAAAAAGAAGGAGGCTTTTCCCCCCTCCTTTATTTTTTTGTGGTTTTTTGTTTTTTTCCCTGGGAGAAGGAGAAGGACGACGGCAAGTTCAATAAAAGCATGACTAGAGGGGAAAAAAACCAGAAAACAAAAAGAGAGAGAAAAAAAGAGAGAAAGAGAGAAGGAACAGCAGAGGAGGAGGAGGTGGTGGTATCCTGGGGAGGGTAGAGTAATACTCACATTAGTTTCACTGAGAATGACGTCTATAATGCTGCCAATTACGATGAGGAAGTCAAAAACATTCCAAGGATCACTAAAGTAACCCTACATAAGGAAGGGGCAGGCAGGATGGGGATTAAAAAGGAATGTTAGACAGACAAAAACAGTTCAAAATTACCATTAGAATTTCTGCCCTGATAGCTCAAGGGGGTTTCCTCTCAAGTCTACTCCTTGTGTCTCAGGCTGTAGCCCAGGCCTGGGTGAGCAGCCCTGCTCCAGCTCATGGAATTCCAGAAAAGCCACCCCTCCCCTCCAGCTCTGAGACAGGGGTGAAGGGAAGTGACACTGATCATTTTGGGCATCAGGAATGGCCTTGCAGGACCAGCTCCTCCATTCCTGGGAATGCAGCAGCCTTCATTCAGCTTAGAGGGGAGAGAACAGGAATAGGGAATGAGGTTTCCTCAAGGGATGGATCCCCACTGTCCATATCCATCCCCAGTCCATGATCCAGTGCTCTGGGCTGGCACAGGGAATGCCATGTGCTGTGCCAAGGAGGAGGAGAGGGCACAGGCAGGCTGGGCATGTGCTACCTAAATCTCACCTTTCTCTTTACCCAGCCACAGTCAGGATTGTGACAATGATCAGCCTCTTTCAGTGATGTTTTAGGTCCTGTCTCACTAACACAGAGCAGCAGGGGTATCTCTGTTTGTCTGAACTCACCCCAGAATGGAGCTGTGGGTGCAGCCTGGCTCATCCCAGCAGCAAGGACAGGGATGGGAGCAGAGCTGCCCCCAGCACTGCTCAGAGCCAGACCTGGTACAGGTTACTGGGAAGGTACAGGTTGGATATGAGGAAAAAATTTTTCACTGAAAGAATAATAAAGCACTGGAATTGTCTTCCCAGGGAGGTGGTGGAGTCACCATCTCTGGATGTGTTTAAAAAAGACTGGACATGGCCCTTAGTGCTGTAGTCTGGTTGAGGTGTTAAGGCAGAGGTTGGACTTGGTGATCTTAGAGGTCTCTTCCAACCTCATTATTCTGTGATTCTGTGATTGTATGATTGTGTGATTCTGTGATTGTGTGATTGTGTGATTGTGTGATTGTGTGATTGTATGATTGTGTGATTGTGTGATTGTGTGATTCTGTGATTCTGTGATTCTGTGATTCTGTGATTCTGTGATTCAGTGATTCTGTTGCTCACTCTGCTACAGACAGTGCCACACAGCACTGTCACCTTTCTGTGTCACTGCAGGGCTGTCCCAAACACCTCACTGTCCCCAGCAGGGCTCAGCAGATGCTCACTGCTCACAGTCCTCACACTTTTTTGGTGGACAGGCTGCAAGGACACAGGTCCCTTTTGGAGAAGGTCCTGCTCAGCCTAGAAGATGAATTTCTGCGTGTAAACCTCCTCTACAAGCTCATGGGCAGAGAAAATCCATCTTGGCTCACTGAACACCTGTGCCAGCCTCTTGCCCTTGTTCTGCAGTCTAAAAAGGAGGCAAGCACACAAACCCTGGGTGCTCCTTTCATGTTCTGGTTCTGATTTCTGTGCTGTGAGCAGGGCCAGCCTGACCTCCCTTTCCCAGCTGCAGTTTTTCTCCTGTGAGACTGAACCCCAGTTGCACTGTGGCTGCTATTCTTAGTCCAGCAGTCAGGTCATGGGTAAAGTGTGTGCCTGTGTTCCCAGGCAGCCTCACAGAAAGCAAAAAGAAAAAAAAAATTAAAAACAAGAGAGAGAAAAAAAATGATCCCAGCACTGGCACTGTACAAAGTCAGGCTTGGGAACCTCAGGCTGCTGAGGGTTCAAGCATCACATGGAGCAGGCACTGGCAAAAAACATCTTTATCTGCTGGAACACTGCCTCCATGGGACTCTGAGACTCACATTTATGAACAACATTACACTTTGGGCAGGGAAACTAAAAAAAAAAAGAAAAGATGAAGCAGAAAAAGCCACTGCCCAGCTGGTTCTGTGAGCTGGTAGAGGCGACTTTGAAGTCTCCTCAAAACCAGAATAAAACCCCTTTGTTCTGCAGCCTGAAATAGGCAATTCTCCTAGCAGAGACCATCCCAACATCACTACACAATGAGCTACAACAGGGAGGAAGCAAACAGGAGCAAAAGCAAATTCAGAGAATATTATTATTCAGCGTCCAGCCTAGAAATACACAACAAATATTAGAATGAATTCAGCAGTGATGTCCAGCACCATTAGCAACCAGATGGACCTGGAATAAAACTGTAATTAGACTTCACCAAGAGGAAGGGGAGGGAGAGAACAGCAGATTAAATTGTAGAGGCAAACGCATTTTGAATAAATGAAGGACAGACACAGCTCATACAGAGTGACACAAAGTGCCTTTGCAGCCTGTGGCAGACAGAACTTGCAGGACCAGAGAAGAGAGCAGAACACAACAGACCCAATCCTCCTGCCCCTGCCCATGGGCACAGTGCTGCAGAAGGCACTGCCCATTGCCAAATGAATACGTGTGTTCAATGGTTCTCTTCCATTTCCTCTCAAATTTGTGCCTTAGGAACTAACAAGGATTTCAGCAGGAATCCAAAAAACTTCAAAAACCCCTAGAGTTTGATTTTGGGCAGCATGTTGTTTAGATGATGACTTTTAATAATTTTCAAATCTCTAGTGACAGATATTTGGTATTTTCATTATGATTGGCAAAGGATATTTTTTGTGTAACCAAATTTACAATTTCTTTTTTTTTTTTCTGAGCAGCTTCTTACATAGAGCCCAATGGTCCTTGCTCTGGTAAAAGAGCATTTGCTGTTGATGCAGAGCCCAGGTGACAAGTGGCATCAAATGCTGTCCTCAGCTGGCCACCAAAGCCAGTCAGGTGTTTATTGCTCCCAGCAGCAGGAACACAACCTCCCTGGAAGCAATGACACTGCTGTGACAGAGCTGGCACATCTCAGGAGAGATTCAGGCTGGAAAGAAAAGCTCCCTTTCCCATTGCCACCAAAAATAGCTGCTCTGGGCCTCTGAGACACCACAGTGTGTCTGGAGCTGCTCTGCTGACCTCAACAGAGCTGGTCCAGATTCACAGTGCAGGTTCTGTCTCCTGGGATGCTCTGCTGAGGCTCAGCAGCCAGAACCTTGTGTGAAAGTCATGGGCTGCTCTGCTCCGGGGTCCCAGAGAGAGAATTATCCCAGTTTGGCTGCAAGGTGAGCTCAGGGGGCTCTGCTCCTCCTCCTGTGTCTGTCAGATGAGGGACACAGAGGAACCATGGGCATGGTGCGGTTTTACTCAACCCCACATCCAAAATGCCAGTGCTGAATTAAGGAAACACATCAATTTTAACACCTCCCCTTCCTCCTCACCTGCTCCCTCTGTGTTCCAACAGAAGGGTGGGAAATAGGAAGAATTATTCACAGTAAGAGAGCTCAGGGAGACAGAGAGCACAGATGCTTCATTGGGGTTCATTGGGAAACCCTCCCTGAAAATCCACCCACCCTCCTTGGGGACATTTACCCACACAGGGGGCTCAGCTTGGGGTCACACCTCACAACCTGAGCCATGAGAGGGAGCTACACCCTTCCAGGACCTGCCTCTTGAGGCCTCAAAGCTCCTCCTCCAGCCACATTCCTCCCTGGAGTGCACCAGGGTGCTCATGAGAGACAAACTGAATGAAGGAAGAGCCTGCACTCCAATAAAGAGGTTGTATTTCCAAAATATTTTTTCCCACCAGAAAGTTCTGCATACTTTTCCCCAGAGGGTGGAGGTCTGACTGGAAATGAATTGATGGCACTGTTTGTTTTTGCAGTACAGGAATTTAGAGTATAATGCCATATTTTACCCATAAAGGGAGAGGCTTGGCCCTGGTTTAGCTGTAATTTTGTGCCACATAATGGCATCCTCAGGGGTTTACTGGGGAGTCACCCTCTCCTGGGGGATGTCTTTGGAGACCCATGAAGCTTTTGGGGAGAAAAGAGGACAGAGAGAGACCAGGAGGATTGGACTGAATATTCAGGAAGCATGGAATAGCCCCACCAGTAGAGCACATTTTTCCCCCGTTTTTTTTCCCCCCAAAGGTACAAATGATAGTGTATCACCAATAATCAATAAGTTCATGAAAGGCTGAGCATAAATATGCAGTAGCTGACTGGAATGGAATCTCATTTGTGCCAGAGGAGCAGACATTTCAGAATGAGTATGCCAATCACTTTTAGGTTTCCTAAAAAGTTGCTAGTTCCTAGTTGCTGAGATTAGATGTTGAAACTGGAGTTTATTTAGGTGCTGATGGAGGCATTGACATCCCTGGGCACCATTTCTTCTGCTTTTTGTGTTTATGAGATCCTAAATGTGACATCTAAGAAGCCTCAATAATAACAGCAGGGAAAGCTGCCCAGGGAGGTCTGTCTGAAGCTCAGAATCACCTGGAGCCAATAATCAGAATTTGTGGAATGCTGTGCACCCACTGAGGCACAGCAGCCCTCAGGGGAAGGGGCTGTTGAGCTGTGGTCCTGGCTGGGTTTGGGGCTCCCTGCAGGGTCACTTTTGGGTTAGTTTGTGTTTGCAGTAGTAGTTTTTTATCTGTTTAGTCACAGGTTTCCATTCCTGCCTCTCCTGAGGTGCCTGGCAAAGTTTAAACACCCCCTCTGAGAAAAAAAAAAGGTCTCTAAAATGAAGAGCACAGCAAGGTCAGGGCTGTTCCCTGGCTGGGATGGCCCCCAGAGGAAGGAGATGCTGCAGGGAAAAAGGGGAGGATGTGCAGACATTCATGTTTGTATTCCTGAATACAGGAATGAAGCACCCAGAGGAGAATCTGAGACCCAGAGAGAATGCACAGCCCCAAAGGAGGGCAGGCTGCTGCAGGATGACCTTGGTACCCCTTCTCTGAAACAATCCTGCATGCTAAAACAACAGAAAGCAGCACCAAGTCCAAAACAGCTGAGGAGAGTGCATAGGAAGGGAGAAAGGGGCTGATACCCTGACACTCAGTGGGATTTCTTAGCAAAAGTTTGAAATTTTTCAATCTGCTGATTGAAAAGGGCAAAGCAGACTGTGCTGGGGATTTGCAAAATGAGATGGACTGCCAGTCTGGCTGGTGTTTAGTTAATACAAGGATTTGTTTTTGAAATGCTGCAGGCTGTTAAGAGCTGAGCAGTTCTCAGACTCATTAAAATGGCTTTCCCTGAAAGCATTTTTGCAAAAGGGACAGCATTGAATCACAGGACATTTACACAGCTCCATGCTCTGGGCACAATCTCACAGCAGATTTGGGGAATTCACCTGTGGGAATCCTCTGGCTCTGCTCCCACAGCAGATTGGGGGGATTCACCTGTGTCCTGAAGGATCTGACACAGCTACAATAGCTCCTGACAGGAATGGAGGTGTCACATGCAAACCCTGTTGTGCTGAGATCCCATTCAGCCATAACAGCAATCGGGGAAATTAGCAGAACCTAACAGAGAAGGAATGAAGTGGAGGATGCAGCTGCTGGGAGCTCCTGACAGGCTCAGGAAAGCAGCCTCTATTTCNTCTCTATTTCTCTATTATTTCTCTATTTCTCTATTTCTCTATCTCTGTTTCTCTATTTGCATACCATCCATCAGCTCCCATTCCCTGATGGATGAATTCTAGACAGAGTCCCTGCAGTTCCCCTCCAGGCTCTGGAATGAGTCACTGCTGCAGGGACTGAACAGGCTCCCTGCTCCTCCCTCACATCTCTCCACAGACAGGCAAGGGAAAGGGGAGCATTCCATCACTCCAGATTATTCTATTCCATCACTCCAGATTATTCTATTTCATCACTCCAGACTGTTCTGGTGAGCTCTGAAGGAGACTCATGACTCTCTGCTTATTCTGTATGAAAACAAGACCAACTTACAGCCCAGTAAGACACTCATAAATGTTAAGCTTTCCTTTATCCTCCCTCACTTGTTTGATGCTCTCTCTCACAATGAGGGCACCTGTAAAAGCAGACAGGTGTCCCCTGAGGTGTGCTTGGACATCCTCAACACTGAAACAAAAGAGCTGGAGGGCCTGAATGGCTCTGTGGTCTGGAAAAAGACCTCAGATGTTAATTTCTAGGTTGCTGATAGAAAACTGAGGTACCTCCTTACTGCCCCCTTTGAAGTGGAGACCTCCTGATTATTGTTTGAGATCCTGGAGGTCCTAAATCAGATTGCAGGTTCCACTTGTGCTTCTGGGGAACAAATATCTCCATCACAGGAAAAGCCAAAAAAACCCCACTGCCTGAACCAAGGTCAGGCCACTATTTGGCAAACTTTAACATTTATAGAGGCTGGAAATAGAGAATCTCTTTTTTATGCTCTACACAGCTAATGATAATTGATAATTATCATTATCTGGAGGACATGACTAGAAAGGACAGTATCACATCTGTGAACTGAGAGTTTCCATCTCCACACTTTGCAATCCAGCTCATTTTAGAACTGCATTTTCTGAGGAGCCCCAGGAGTGCCTCATGCCCATCCACATGGACTCAGGGGATGGTTTGGGCTGGAAGGGACCTTAAAGATCATCTATTCCCAACCCCTGCTGTGGTCAGGGGCACATTCCACCATCCCAGGTTGCTCAAAGCCCCATCCTGCCTGGCCTTGAGCACTTCAGGGATGGGGCACCCACAGCTCCTCTGGGCAGTGCCAGGGCCTCACCACCCTCACAGTAAAGAATTTTATCCCAATACCTGCTCTAACCCAGCCCTCTTTCAGTTCAAGGCCATTCCCCCTTCTCCTATCATGATTCCTTGCAAAAGGACCCTCTCCAGCCTTCTGACAGGACCCCTCCAGGTGCTGAGGGTGGTGGCAGGGCCATCTTTCACCTCCTTCTATTTAATTTACTCTAAATTGATTAAAATACACGAGCTCTCAGCCATGGGGGAGGCTCCAAGTGCAACATTCTGGTCCCAGCTCCTCCAAAGCCTGGGAGAGAATCCTGGCAAAGGCAAGATGGGAGCATTTACTGTGAAAACATCTCTCAAACATTGCAAAAAGTGCATTTCCAGGCTGAGAAGGCCTGAGGAAATGACACCAGGACAGCATGCTGGAAGCAGATGGTCCAACTAGCTGGTCCTGATGTCATTTTTGGCCTGGATTGCTCTTAACTGCCTGTGAAGGGAGGGTGAGTAATGATTCTGAACAATAATGACTAAAGCCTCCTTGGTAGAAATGCATGAAAATGGAGGCAGAATAGCTGAAAGCTCTTTTAAAAATGTTGCTGTCCACTAGGAAATAGGATAAACACTCCTGACCTTCCTACAGGTGGATTGTGGCACAGCAATACCCCACGAGGAGTGAGGACCTTTTTCTCACCACCAGCAGTCATTTAACCCTGAAGCCAGAAACCAGAATTGTTCTCAGCCAAGAGAAACAAAACCAGCACCAATTTTACAGAAAGCCTGAGAAGTGAATGTGATGGCTGAACAGATCTTTTATCACAAAGTGCTTTCCATGAGAACTTTGCTGTCAAACTCCATTTGGAAGAAGAAGCTGCAAGTGCTCAAAGGCTTTGGAGGGTTTAGAAGCAGCATGTATTGATGAGAGTAAAGAGCTCCTGAAGAAGAAAATAAACCAACCCAGCAATATGAAACAGTCCTGTGAAAAGAGCTGGAGGATGGGCTTTATTTTTTATTGTTCAGGATTGTCTGTCCCTGAGGTATTGGTGATTGATGAGAGATGGGAAGACTGATTCGGTGATCGGGATTTAATTTTACTTAGGTTTTTCAAAAACTTATATACTATTTTAAACAAGTTAATAATTTCTACTACAATAATTAAGTTAAAAATCACACAGAAAACTTGTGTATTTTACAACTCTTTGCTTGCAGACGTTGATCGAATCTTCTCTCTTCCCATAAACAAGTATAATCTCATCTCTTGTAATTTCCACAGTTCTGTTTGTTCCTACTATAACATCTTAGTTATCAAACCAGCTATGCTAATCAAGTCTATTTAACTCTCTGTCTTGTGTATTCCTAGACTGAGGCAGGACTGACAGCCCAGCCCAGGCAAGAATGGCTGAAAAGAAGGAAAACTCAGCCTGTGAGAGCAGAAGTGCCAGGGTGAAGAGTCACTTCAAACAGAGGGAAGAGTGGCAAGCAGTGGTGAAGAAGAGTTCTGAATATGGGGCTGGGCTCAGAGCAGCTCCTCTCTCTCTGAATGAGGCATGGGAGGAGGCTGTGGGCTGCTCTGCTGGGGCTGCTGAGGGCTGTCACCCTGGTTCTGAAGAATTTCTAAGCCTTCTGTAAAGTTCTTCATACTGGAGTCAGAAATGTTACCTTATCACACTTTCTACTGTAAACACTGGCCATGTTTTGCTAACTCTTTCATTGTTTACATATTTCTAGGTGTGAGGAGAAAGGTGATGACAGTTGGCTTGGACAGTGTGGGTTGAGAGGTGGAATTCCATCCTCCAATCCACAGGCCACATAAGAAATATATAAAACTGAGTTTTGTGAATAAACTCGTCCCTTAATTTCCTGCTTCACTCATCAGTGTGTCCTCGTTCTTTCTGTGTCCACTGTGACATTGGGGATGGTGGATACTGATGGTGAAAGGCACTATGGTCAGGAAACACCACAGTGGGTATGAGCAGTAGGTTTTTTACATGGTTTCTTTTTAAGTTACTCCATTTCCACAAAAGGCTTAATTTTATATGGATTAGAGCAGGCAATAATACTTATTTTTATGTGATTTATCAATCATAACTTGCCAGAAGAGGACGATCACCCTCATTCTACCCTTGGGGAAGCAGAAAGAAAGAAAACCAAGATTTCCAAGGTCTCCAAAAACCAGATGCATGAGAGAAGGGAGATCACCTCTCTTAGATGTCAGCCAGGTGACATTTGCCAGAGGAAATGTAACTTTCTAACACAATAAATGCTTCTTTACAGGTGCTGTATCACACTCTGTTATCTGTACCATTCCTACATGAAGATTCACCTCTCTGAGAGCTTTTGACCCTTTAAAGGAGCCTCACAGGAGCTGAGGGAGGGTTGGGAATTTTTGTCTGAGAGGGAGCACAAGCTGCTTTTCCCTGGCACTGTTCCCTTTCCAGGCTGCTGCTGCTGCTGTGAGTGAGGCCCTGGTTCACCATCCCACTGGGCTTTTAACACCGTGTGGATAATTTTCTGTATTAAATAATTAAGTGCAATAGCTCACACAGTGCTTCCCACACTGTGGCATTGAGCAGTCATATAATTATTTTTGATCATTTATAACGACATTAAAGCCCCCAAGTGCCAGACTGAAAATACATCTGTCATAATGTTGCAGCAATATGCAAAATCTCTGGGCATGTTTGCTGAGAAGGAAAAGGTCCTTTAGCACTGGAGCTCCTGCACAGCTCCTTTCTCAGCCTTTTCCACTGAATTTTCCATGGATCCTTCAGAAAGCTGGAGGATCAGCTCTGCCTGAGCATTGTTAGAGATTTCTCACATTTTCTGCAGTAATTAGAGGATGTATGTGCAGAAAATTGCTGGCCTTGTCCTCCAGGAAAGGGAACATCCTGCATTTAAACAGCAGATGCAACACGGGGAGCAGCAGATCAAAAAACCTTTTTGTCCCTCACCACAACATGAAAGGAGAAGTTCTTTTCCTGAAGAGGGAAGTTTGTTCTGGATACTCATTTTGTTTTTGGCCTCTTTCTTAGGGGCAGCAACAAAGGGACCAAACAAGGAGCACTCTGCTCGTGTCCCTGTGACAGATATATTTAGATAGATTTAATAGATATATTTATTTTAAATAAAACAGGAAAGAGCCACTTTACACAGGATGTCAACCAGAGCTGACAAGGAAGGCTTTGATGCCTCCTGACCCAGATTCCAGCAGAGCTATGAGCTTGGATTTAGGGTGAAATTTTCATTTCCATTCCCTGTGTTCCATTCACCTCCCAGTGTTTTTCACACTGCAGGACTTGTTTAGGCTCAGCCATCTCAGAATGTGAGCACATGCACAATAGAACAGCTCCAGTCTGGCACTGCTTTCTCCTTCTGAGTGTTTGGAAGGGCCAGATTTCCTCTCCCACACAGCCCAGGAGCTGCTGAGGAGCTCAGTGAGATCCCAAAGCCATCAGAGAGGATTCCCTGTGCTTTCCCTCAGGGAAGGCAGTTATCTGCTAGCTAACTCCCATTTGTAGGAACTACCTAAATCAGCCTCAGCCCTCAGACCCCTGCTGCAAATTCCCTTTCTCTGCATTGGCTGGAAGGTTCATTATTCAAGGTTTATTATTCAAGGCTCTACTCATGGGCCATCAGTCTAAAGCAGGGATGTGATTCCTCTTTATTTAAATGTCCCTGCATTGGCAGCACTGAGGGATTGAGGTTTTCCCATGAAGGACCTGGAATAACAAATCCAGATGGGCTCTTCCAGGGTCTGTGAGGAAGCCTCAGTGCTGAACTGCTGAGAGAATCCTGTGGCACACACTGGGCTGCAAGAGGCTCCCTTTCTCCCTCAGCCTCTCTTTTCCTGCCTTTCCCCAGATGTGAAAAAGTCACATTGTGTGGCTCTACACAGATATTTACTGTATGTGATATGCTAGGTAGAAAAGTGATGCTGCATTAACACTTGTGAATGTGGTTTTGTAATTCACAATAAGTTTTAGTAAAATAGAAGCTGTGTATGTGTGGGATATTCTTTTTAGCTCAAGAGAGAGAGATTCCTCTATTCCTCTATCTCTATCCTGAGATAACAGTTACAGGAACTTCTAAATTATCCAGCAAAGAAGAATTTATGGCTTTTTTATCAACAGAACCAAACTTTCTCAAGGACGTAGATTCTAAGGTGCTTTTTTAATTAACAGAAAGCTTTTGTGACAAGAAACAGCTAGAAATTACTTGATTTAAATAAAAATGCACAGTCATAGAGGGGAGGCTCAAAAAAAAGACCTTGGTCTTTTCTGGGCCCTTCTCCCTCCAGCCTTTGCCTGGAAGGGGGGGGGTCTTGGTGGCCCAGGCTACCTCTCTTTGTTTTATTGTCTCATGATTTGTCCTGACTCTGAAAACTTTTTGAACCTTTATTATTTTATGTGTTCCTCAGTTCTGAACAAAAGGCCACTCAGCTGTGACCAAAAGACCACTCAGATGATCTTTTTTATCAGTGCAGGATGTCTTTGTTTCCCTTTCTCCATATAAGCTGGGAAATTAAACACTGTGATGGATGATGCCAGGGCAGCATCCTAAGCTATGCAGGTATTTCTACATGAAATTTCTAAATTTCTATTTCTAGAATGAAAAAGTACAAAAAGCATTAGATTTCCAAAATTAGCCAACATTCTCTCTGTGGTGCAAGGGGATATAAATCTCAGCTGTTTGTGAAAATGTTGAAGCCTCTATCCTGACCAAGGAATAACAGATCATGGGTTTGGTGAGAAAGAAGAATGCAAGCAGAGTGAAGCAGCCAGTGTGAGTTTAGGAGAGGCTGCTCAAAGATCTGTTTATAGGCATAAATGTATGAGAAATGCACTGGTAAAAAGGGAACAAAAACAGATGAGTCATTTTGCAGGTTTTAGAAGAAATATCTGTACATCAAATGCATGATAAACGCTGACTGAGGGGAGCTTAAAGAGGAATAAAGAAGTTCAAATTCATCAGGGGAGAAGAGGAATAGAGAAGTGCAAATGCATCAGGGGAGAAGGAAACACTGAGGACATTGAGGGTCAGAAATAACCACGGGTGGCACTTGTGGCTGCACTGCAGGGAGGGTCACAGCTCCTGCTGGGATCCCATGGGATGTGTGCCCTGTGCTGGATGTGCTGGTTTGAAGCAGCCCCTGAAGCCTGAACCCTGCTGCAAGGATGGCAAAGGTGCAGAGTGAGGCAGCAGAGATAAATGAGGGCGGAGGAGCTCTGGGAGGCAGGACAGATGGCATTGTCACAGGCTGCCTTACAGGAGACATCCAGAAACACCAGGGAAGAAAGGTGCTGACAGTGTCTGCTAAGTGGAGCAGACTTGTGATCTGCAGTCTCTCTGAGAGTCACAATTCCACTGAGGAAACCCCCAAGATTCCCTTTCCACACGTAGGCACAGGTTTGACAAAATAAATGATCCTGTGCTTCACTTTCTGCACAGCAGCTCCATGGATGTGTGTTTCCTAGCTTGAGATGGCAGCACAGCAGGGGAAATTCACAGCTCTTGGATTAGTGGTCCTGCCCTAGCTAAGAAGGGGACAGATGAGGAGTTTCCTGAAAAAAATGTGGCTCACCAGGAAAACAGCCCATTCCAGGGAGCTGGGAAGAGCTGGAATTCCTGGAGGAATATCCATCCTCACACAAGCATGTACACTGACAGATGGTGAAGCTTCATGTGAACAGGAATTTTAAGCCACTCTCTTTAACTTGAAAAGATAAACCCCAGGCAGGTTTTGTAGAGCAGTTGGGCCTTCACGGGCTGGTTCTTGTGGGGATTTCTTCTTTAAGAAGCTGGAACAGTGGGAGCTGTGAGCACCACAGGCAGCACAGCACCTCATTCCCTTCAGCAGCTTTCTCTGGAAAAAGCCTGAAGCAGCAGCAGCAGCAGCAGCTTTCTCCATGCAGGAATTGGAAAATAGCTCAGCAGACCGGCTGGAGAATTTATAAAATTAGAAAAACTAAGCAGCAAAAGGCCTTGGCTCAAGGTGGTACTTTTAGACTGTCTGTCTCTTTGAAGTAACTGGTCTGGAATCAGTTTATGAGCACCAGCCAAGACAAACACTGAGTCCATGTGGGAGTTTTGCTTCAGAGCAGTTAATTAAAGCTCTGCAAGGGGATGCAGGGCATCTGTAGTGGATGTTTTCTGTATCAGCAGCCCTGATCACCCCAAATCTCTCTGGCTCACTGTTAGCACACCCTCCTGACAAAAGTGCTGACATGGATGAGCTGTCTGGCACAGTGCTTAGATAAATCCTGTAAAAAAAAAAGGGGAAACTGCCCCTCTGCACCAGCAGTGCCACACAAAGCCCAGGGCTCTCAGAAGCCTTGTCCCAGCCTGGCAGGCACTGGCTGTGCCCCAGCTCAGCAGCCCAAGCAATCCAGAGCACTGCCCAGAGGGTGGCAGCTAAAAGGACAAGTTTCAAAGGGACCTGCTGACCACAGCAACCAATCCCAGCAGTGACAGCTTCACAGATTTTCTGTGAGTGTGAGGAGAAGAGCCCTGACTTGGGCTTGGCTTGTTCCTGCAGCTGCCTTTCCATCAGCAGAGCCTTGCTCCACCAGGAGAGCCAGGGCAGGGCTGGGATATCCATGGGTTATCCAGGGCTGGGTTATCCATGGGTTATCCAGGGCTGGGTTATCCAGGGCTGGGTTATCCATGGGTTATCCAGGGCTGGGTTATCCATGGGTTATCCAGGGCTGGGTTATCCATGGGTTATCCAGGGCTGGGTTATCCATGCTGGCTCTTTGCAGCCTGGCATGTGTGTGAACCTGCTTCTGATCTGTGCAGCTGAGTGGGTTTGCTCTTCTCACCTCTAGTGTCAAGAGTGGCACCTCAGGAGGACAGAATGGGAATGAGGAAATAAAAAGGGATACAGTAAAAAGGATCTTTTCAATCAGGCTGCCACCTTTCCTGCTGCTCTGCAGGTAACACAGGGGGTGCATTGTGTTCAGTGGACCTTGGCACTGGCAGGTTAAGAGCTGGATTTGATGATCTTGAATGATTTTGATGATTTTCCAACAGAATTCCTGTGTCTGTAACAATGGGTGCCACTCCATGGGCAGCAGCAGGAGCTCTGCACTTTAGGCTTCCCCTGAAGCTGCTCCCCGTGGTGATTTCTGTGAGAGGGCAGCCCCACAGCATCCCCACACCTCAGAGATCTGTCCTGTTCCCTTCCAGCTCTCCCTGGTGCAGGTGTGGATAAAAGCAGCTCATTCCCTGGTGCAGGGAAGCCTCATCCCTGTGTGGCTGCTGCTGCAGAGCCTTCCCTGCTTTGGGAAGTGGCTGTGCCAGGGGTGCCTGCTCCAGGGCCACAGCTCAGCTCCTGCTTGTCTTGCTGCAGTTGGAGACTCAGCTGCAGTGTCCACCACTGGGTTAAGCATCCAAAAAAGAGAAGAAAACAGATTGAATGTTGCCAGCTTCAGTTCTGTGCTCAGTTCTGTTCTGCCACATCCTCCTGGGGCTTGTTGTTAGAACACAACACCTTCAGCTAACCAAGCTCCCTCCTTCCTTGTTGTCAGTCACAAAGCTCACAGCTCTTTTATTTTAGGGTATTCTTCAGACAGAAGAGAGTGATGTTTGGGCACAAATTCAAAACGAGACAAAGCAGCTTCAACAAAGGCTGGTTTGTGTTTCATTGCTCAGGAAATGACAGACAAATCTGTCTGCAGCAGAGATGAGCATTTAATCTTGCCATTCCCCATCTGGGACACACCAGTAACACTCAGCATCTCATTTCTGTGTTGGGGGGACTTGGCTGGTTAGAGGGGACAGGTGAGGATGTTCTCCCAGGTGACAAAGAAATGCTTTTGGACTTTGCCAGCTGCTGTTCTTGGGGACAACTTCCACCTGCAAATGTAGGTCTGGCCAAGCAGAAGATGGAGGTAACTGCTCCCTGCATGAAATTCCCACTTCAGGACATGCTGGAATTCCCACTTCAGGACATATCCCAGGCCAGTTCACCCTCAGTCCTGGTGTGCAGCCTGAGGAGAAGCAGATGGAGCTCCCAGGGTTGGTCCACATCAGCCCCAGTGGCTGGATGGGAGAAGGGGCTGCCTCCTTTGGAGAGCAGGGAATGAGGGCTGCAGCCAAATCCTTGTGTGTAACAATGACAGGTTACACAAGGAATTTGTCTTTCCAAACCTGAGTCACTGAACTGGTACTCGACATAATTCAGTGTGAATTTGCTGCAGGAGGAAAGTCTGTTTGCTGTGTTTGCTGTTTTCACAAGGTCAGTCCTGGTTTTCTTCCCTCTAATCCTTTGCTTCAAAAAATGTTCGTTTGGTGGTGGTGGGGTTTTTTTTTCCCTTTTTTTTTTCCTTTTTTTTTTTTTAATAAGATATTTAAATAAAATAGAGGTATGAGTTAGTACCATCTTTGGCACACAGGCCAGACCAGGATTTGAAACATTTACTCTTAGTGCTGGCTGTTCTTCCACTTGAGGTTGTTGTCTGAGTCCTGCCCAAAAAACTTCATTAAGACTCTACTATTGTCATCATAAGGAAATTTTCTTTTTCACTCTCACTTTTACTATAATTTAGTAGCTGGGGATTTATTTTGGAAATTACAGAGTCATGGAAAATTGGGCTGGGAGGGGCCCAGTGATCTATTCCATTTGCCTGTCTCAAGACAGATCATAGATTCCTAAACTGCCTTGAATTAAAGATTCTCCCAACTTAATTTTAAATCCTCAAACTGTAGAGATTCCACAATTACTTTATGAAATCTGTTCTGATCTTTTGCCATCCAGAGATATGTGCTTACTCTCAGCTGATGTTTTAAATATTTTTTTGTGCAGTAAAACTTGAAAAGGAGCTTGAAGAGAGGAAAATAAACCACTTTTAGTAGAAAGGACTTCCACTACCATCAATGCCATTTCCTCACTGTTAGAAGCAACCATGTCAGGTAAAGCCTTCCTTGTATATTTACAGCTTCAGTATTTGACCTGGCTGAACTTCTCCCCTAAATGTTCTGAGCCAAATTCTGCTGAGAGGAATCTCCCATCTCCCTGAGAGTTCAGAATCTCCTGTAAAGCAGAACTGCAAAATCAGAAGGACATGATAAAGCCAGTGAGATGCACTTCTGGGTACGTGGTGTGCAGGTAAAACTTTTATGAAGTACAGAAAATTTGCTTGCTAACAGACATGGTAAAGTCTCAAAAATAAAAGGTAGATCTCTCCTGAAAATTAAAACCCCTGCTGAAACAGATAATGATGATTCTAAATTTCCAAAGGCACCATTTGAGGTCTCACAAAAACCCTCCAAAACCCAGTGTTCAGCAGGGCTGCCAAGATGCTCCTGACTCCCAAGAGAACTGCATCTGAGATAGGATAGTGATGTTTGGCTTGAGTGAAACAAAATTGTGACTATAACAAGAGGAAGCCTTGGTAAAATTCTGATTATAACAAGGAAAAAGTGTGGAAGGAAGAGAGAAGCTGGCTGGGAGTCAAGCCAGCATGGAGTTGAAAAGAAAAACTAAGGCCAGATTCAGTAGAAATGGAGAGCAAAGTTTCTGAACTGAGGATGAAGAAGATGTTAGATTATTCCTGGGAGGAGCTAAATTCAGTGATCCCCTAACTTCAACATGAAGGACAAGCATGGCTGCCAGACATAAAATTCTCATTTTTACCAGTGATGCTTCAGAGAGCATCTTGAGCATCTCCACAATGATTCAGAGCATCCTTCAGGATACAACCCCACACCTCAGGTACCACTGAAGATACGAAATGACACGAGGGTATCTGGATTATTTAGGTATCTGGATTCAACTTTTTATGGCACATCACTATTTAAACCCCACAGAAGACAGTCTTGGGTGATTCTGTGAGGTCAGGATCTCTGTCCTTGTCCTGCAGCAGCTGTGGGAGCTCAGCTAGAGGAGCTTGGAGGTTAAAATCACCCCACAGTGCAGCTACACCAGCATAATGCCATGGCCCAATGCACAGGAGAACACTTTCAGACAGGACCTGCCAGGGTACCGAATATTATCAATGAACTCTTAAATTCCAAACTACAGCCATCCAAACCATCACTGAGATGAAGCCCTCCCAGAAGAAACATTTTTTTTGCAAAGCTCATAACTCAAAATGAGTCATGCTTGATTAACTTCACTCGGGTCAGGAGACTAATCATGAGATGCTATTTATAAATTATACAAGCAAAGTCAGGGAGAGAGCATTAGAATAACATTCAGAATGGAAGACATGTTAAAACCTCAGCAGTGTCACTGTGATAACTTAATGAAAACTAGGAACCATCTCCATTAGCAGCTGTTTTTTTATGTTGTTTTTTTTTAAGTGTGTCTACTCTCCAGCGAGAAAATCATTAAATATAAGTGAGACTCCAATCCAGAGAGCAACTGCCCAGCTCAGCTCTTGGTGGGTGATAAATGAGAAGTTTCACCTCCTCCTTCTCCTCACAGCTGCCCCTCACACATGCACACACACTCTGGGCCAGGGGGATCTCTGCTGCAGCACCTACCTTGGGCTTGAAGGCAATCAGCTTCAGGACCATCTCCACAGTGAAGAGCCCAGTGAAGAGCATGTTGAGGATGTTCATGGCCTCCTTGAACATGCAGCTCTGGCCATAGTGCTGGAAAACAGCATCCAGCAGGGTGTGAGGACAGGGCATGCCAGAGCTCAGGGATGGACAGGAGCCTCCCGCCCTCCCTGCATGCCAGGCTCCTCAAGGAACACCCAGCAGCTTTCATTTTTCAATTAAGAATTCCCCTTTCCCATAAATATGCCTCTATCCATTTTTGCCACCTGGCTCTCGATTTCCTCTTTTTAGAAGAATTTTTTGAGGGGTGGCCACCAAAGTCATACTTCTCATTCCAGTTCAGGGCTCATTATAAACTTCCACAATCTTACAATACAATCTCCATTTCTGTGTTTTCTATCTCCAGTTGTGTTTTTTATCTCCAATTGTGTTTTTTATCCCCATTTGTGTTTTTTATCTCCATTTGTGTTTATCTCACCCTCCCCTAGCACCTGGATTACTTTTCTGTTTGATTGTGGCTGCACAGGGAGCAGGGGTTTCACTGAGCTGTCCATAATGACCCCACGCCATTCCCCCAGTAATTACACTAAATTCAGGATTCTGCAAAGTACATCAGCAGCCCAAATCATCTCTTTCCAATCTGCATTATCTTGCATTTATCAGCTTTGAATTAAATTTGCAATCATGCTGCCCATTCACTTAACTTTATTAAGATCTTATGAAGTTACTCTCCATCTTCGATTGATTAATTCAAGCAGTGTCTTCTGCCAGTGTTGCCACCTCACTTTTCATACCCCAGTTTCCAGATCAAGACACTTGAACTGACTGCTTGCCTTGTTCTAAGGTCACCCTCCAGTTCATGTTACAAGACCCTGTTTGTAGTTGCTTAACTTTAATAAACTTCAAACTGCTGGGATGGATTTTCCTGTTCTGTATTGGCACAGTGTGATTTATTCAAAGCAGTTTCAGTTCAAACAGTTCAGCTGCAGCTGAATGCAAGGTCAGGGAAAATACAGTTTTGAGGCAGTTTTGAGAATTTTCAACATTTTTCTTGAAAGGCTCTAGTACTTGCAGGACTGTTTGGAGATGTGAAATTTGTTTGTTTTTACAGAGTCAAAACAGAATTGTTCAAAAAGTGTCAGATATCAGCAGGAAGAGGAGGAGAATCAGATTCCTCATTTCAACTACACATCCTCAGAAGTGAACATTGTACAGTGGTTTTCTTAACCTGCTTATCCCTCTCCCTCACACGGTGTGAGGGTGAAAGGAGGTCTCCACCTCAGCCAGTTTTGCATTTTCCCCACCAAACTCTCCTCCTCCATCACCTGGAGGCTGTCCTTACCTGCATGGCCAGGCAGATGGTGTTGAGCAGGATCAGAACGAACATCAGGTACTCGAAGTAGGTGGAGTTGACCACGTACCAGACTTTGTACTGGTACTGGTTTTTGGGGATGTATCTGCGCAGGGGCCGGGCTTTCAGGGCATACTCTACACACTGGCGCTGTGGGAGAGGCAGGCCACACTTAAAACCCAGAATGTCAGGGGGCTCAGCCACCCTCAAATGTAACAAAAACCTGTTCTACTGAGGGTTTTACTGACATTAAAAAGCTTCACAGAGGAATTTCTGTTAGGTTGTAACATTAATGTGCATATTGTACCTGCTAAAGAGTTTTATATACAATTATTTTGGCCAACAGACACTGCTGTTGTGCTCATTGTGCTAATCTCAGTGGAACAAATGGCACAGCAAACATTTTTAAGTAACTTAAAGTTACTTAAGTTACTTGAGTTACTTGAGTTATTCAAGTTGTTCCTTGAGCAAATCTTACAGCAATTTTTTTTAATTTCCTACCTGACTCCTAAAAGATGTCAGCAAAGCCAGCTTACAGTTTTATCTTGTTGGCAAGCTTAACATTTTCCCCTCTGCATGCCTTTATCCATTAAAAGCTTATTCTCAATGCATTTTCTACCTTTATTGACTGCAAGGAGTTGTGAATTACCTGGTTTTTGTCCAGCTCACAGTTCTTGTACTCTTGTTCTCCTTGTTCCTGAAATGTGACGATGACGAAACCAACGAAGATGTTCATCATGAAGAAAGCAATGATGATGATGTAGATAATAAAGAAGATGGAGATCTCAACCCTGTGATTATAGATGGGTCCCACATCCTCCATGTGGGAATCAATGGACCTATACAGCAACCTGAAAGCAAACAGGAGCCAAATGCAGAGAAAATCTGCAACTGCCTCGAGGAATTATAGGTGATGATATAAAATTTAACTTTGTGATGTTCTTCTACTTGTATCAAAATTAATTCACTCAGATGTGCAGACTTGTGTCAGTCTGAGTGCAAACTCTTGCAAAAGAGAAGACCTGGCTCTTACTAATTCTGCACATTTGAACCTGTTCAGGAGTGACATGTCTTCACAGTTGAACAAAATCCTGCTCTCCAGTTAACAAAATACAGGAGAGTCCCAACAGAGGTGTTGGGAACTGAGTTTTGTGAGCAGAGGGGATCCCAGGAGTCAGCAGTTGTTAACACTGCTGTTGGCATCACTGGTGGCACAGGTGAGGGTCACCCTGTAGGGACACCCTGCACGTCCACGTCACCCTGAGTGACCCTGGGGGAGTCCCCAGCTCCTGTGGCACAGACAGCAGGGCCTGGGAGGACTCCCCATGTCTGCCAGAGGCAGCACTGCTGTGTTTCACATTGCCCTGCTAGGGTACTGAATGAATGTAAAATGCACGTCAGGTCCTTTCCAGGACTGCCAGGTTCCATCAGTCGATGGGGAAACCTGGAAACTGGCAGTCCTGGAAAATGCATTTTACATTCATTTATACACATAATAACTGTAACAGATACTGGTATCACTGCTGCTAATGGAAACCATCCTTTAAGAACTACACACAGCATTTTGCACTGTTTACAAGTACAGTAACAGGAATTCCTGCAGGCCCTGAGGAATTCACAAAGTACGTAATACTCCAGTGCTACTATTGCTATATTTAAAGCCCTAGCCTTATTTAACTGCTTAGGAAGGGCAAGACTGTTCTCTGGCTCTGAGTTTTCTCATTTGAAATGAATGAGGACATTGCTGGTGCTGCAGTGGCCCAGGGACACTCACTCTGGCCAGCCCTCGAAGGTGGACACGGTGAACAGAGCCATCATGGCAGTGAGGACGTTGTCGAAGTCAAACTTGCTGTTCTCCCAGCTGCGGGGCTGGATCATGGGCTGGCTCACCTCCCCGTCCTTGTAGGTGATGTAGTACCCTCTGTGGGGGGACAGGGGGGACAGGACACAGTGGGGACAGTGGCAGACCCGTGCTGCTGGTGCCAGGGGCTGTGGGTGGGCAGCCCAGGGGAGGGGTTGGAAAAGCTCAGACCCACCTGCACTCTGCTTCTGTCTGCTTGGAGCTGTCAGTGCAGCTGTACAGCTTGCCCTGGGGAAGGAAGGAAAAGGAATTAAACTGCTGCTTGTACAGTAATTTAATGTGCATGCCCTGATCACTTGTTAGCAGGGGGGTGGTGAAAGGCAAGGAGATAAAAGCAGGAGTAAAGGAGTGAATGAACAACCCCCCATGGCCATCTGGGGTGCCCCTTCCTTGCTCTGCAGGGTGGGAGGTGGAGACCCTGCAAGGAGCAGCCCTTGGAACAGCCCCCTCACCTTCCTGAGATCACATCATGCCAAGGTGAAGCTGTTCAGGGAAGAACATCACTGATCATTTCTTCTGATCACAGAGATGGGCAAGAGTTCTGCACAGGCCATGGGCAAGAGTTCTGTGCATGCCTAGGTCAATTTTGGAGAACTGCTGGTAGCAGAAGCCCAGCTAACACTGACAGTGCCCCGAATGTCTTGCCTGTTACACACAGAAGGCCCCATTTACCCCATTTTCCCTTCCTCAGGCTTTTCATGCTGTCTTTCTTCCCATCATGTTCTCTTTCTTCCCATCCCAACGTAATGGATGAGTGGATGTTTTTTTACCCAGTGGATTTACCTTGAACAGCTGGACTCCAATGCAGGCAAACATGAACTGCAGCAAGGTGGTGACAATGACGATGTTCCCGATGGTCCTGATGGCCACAAACACACACTGCACCACGTGCTGCAAACGGGAGGGAGACAGGAACAAAAGTCACCCTGGGGATTGTCCTCAACTGTTCTGGCTAAGGCAGGAGCCCAAGAGTAAAAATACCAATAAAAAGAAACAATTATTTAACCAGTACCCATTGCCCAAGTGACGTTTCAGGAAAGGAGACCAAGTTGTTTCATTTCTTGCTGTACTTTTAGAAGCAGACAGAAAGGGGTAGGAAAATATCAGAATTTCCCTCATAGTTAGGCACCCACCAGCACCAGCACTCAGGAGGGAATTTATCTAATACAGAAAGGTTATATTTAGGGTTGTGGGCCCATCTGTAACCCCAGAAAACCACATTATTTCCCCTCTGTGCTGATGGGGCCCTTCAGCTGAAAAGCAGCTTGTCAGAAAAGGGCCTGGACATCCTGGTGGACACAAAGGTGAGTGTGAGCCCTCACTAGAGATGGCAAATATGTATCCTGGGCTGCTTCAGGCTGACCTGCACTTTCAGCAAGCTGGAGGAGGTGATTCCTCCCCTTTACTCAGTGCTGTGAGACCCTGCCTGTTGTACTGGGTCCAGTTCTGGCTCCCCAGTATAACACACTGGAGGAAAACCAGCAAAGAGCCACAAAGATGGTTTAAGGGATTGGAGCATCTCTCCTGTGAGAAAGGACTGGGAGAGCAGGGTCTGTTCATCTGAGAGGAGGCTCAGGGGGATCTGGTCAATGAATATTTATGGCTGAAGGGAGGATGCAGAGCCAGGCTGTTTTCAGTGCTTCCCACTGACAGGACAATGGGCACAGATTGAAACAGAGTGAGTTTATCTGAACATTGAGAAACCCTTCTGCTCTCAGGGTGACTGAGCACTGGAACAGGCCATCCAGAGAGGTGGTGGAGTTTCTCCCCTTGCAGGTACCCTCAAGCCTGGGCAATGTTCTCTCAGTGGCCCTGCCTGGGCAGCTCCCTTCCAACCCCAACCACACTGTGATTCTGCTGAAACATGACCTGAACCACTGCACAAGCCCTTGCAGCCTGAAATAACCTGAATTGATAGTTTGCAGAATGCACTTTTCTAACCTTGAGTCCTTTGGCTCTGTTGATGGCCCTCAGAGGTCTCAGGACCCTCAGAACTCGCAGGATCTTCACCACATTAATGGCACTGGACCTGGGAGAAAGCATGGGAAGGTCTGAGAGCCACAGCAACGTGGGGAGGTGCAGCAAGGACACATCTGGGAAATTCTGCACAGCCTGGGACTGCTTAAGGAATTTAGTCATCTCTTAGCCATGGCACTTCAGGGAGAAGGAAAGCAATTTCTGATGTTTCCTTCAGAGATCTGGTGTCCTGTTCTGGCTTTCATCATCTCTGCTGTGTTAGTGAAGGGGGAATGGAACATGGGCAAGGTGTCTTTTTAGAGCAGGGCAAACAGATTCTGGAGATATCTGTGATACAGAAATTGTGCCAAGGTGTAGTCATTACCAAGGCATTTTTAGATAAGAAGTGCTCCATTGAAATATTCCTACAAGAGTGAAAAGTCCAGGAGACTCCAGCATTAAAGGGAGACTCTCCACCTGGAGTTTGATCCTACAGTGTGGTTGCCCCTGAACCCACAAATCATTTAAATGTGTGCATAAATTTAAGGGTGTGAAAACTCCCACTGAATTGATTAGGATGATTTCTGTGCTCACTTTTAAATACTGAACACAGATATCTCCTCTGCACTTCCCAAGACCAAAACCCTGACTGAGAATCTCCCTTGTGCTCAATGAGGTTCTCCTACTGATTTTGGAAATTTTTGATTTTTTGAGTTGTAATGTTAACACACCAAGAGCCTGACTTAGGTCTGTAAGAAGGAAACACAGGACAAAACAAGAGCTGTGCCATTCTTCAGGCCATGACTAAAAGCCCAATGGACCTTACAAATTGTCCTGCTTGACCTGGTGTGCTACACATGTGAGCTGCTGACCTGTAATGGTAATAACTGGGACCTTGTTTCCTATCAGATGTGTGTTCCTAATTAGGGACCTTCCTACCTGACACAAAGCTGAGTAAATCTATAAATATTAAGCAAATTAAAATTTTTTAATTAATTAATTTTTATTTATTTTGTATTTTTTGTTTTATATATATATAAAAATATATAAAATTTATATTATATATATAAAATATATATTTTTTATATATATATATATATATAACATTAAAAAATAATTAAAAAATTTAAAAATAATTTTAAAAATGAGCCAAAGGAAAACATGGCAGAACAGCCACTACCACTCTGAAGATTGTCAAACTCTTCAAGTGCCTGATGGCCTTCCATTGACTAACATTTACAACATCTTAGGAAGCAGGAAAACATTATCCACCTCATTTTCCAAAGAGGTTATCAAAAGTCCAGGAGGGAACCAGAAGTCACTGAACTGTCCTGAACTGAGACACTGAAACAAAGCTAAATGTAACGATTCCCAGTACACCCATTTTTGTTCTCATTTGTTCTTTCTGAAAGATTCCCCCTTCCAGGTCACCAGTGCAGCATTTCTCCTCTCTGGAGGATGAATTTTAATGGCCTTGATTTCTCTGAGTAAAACACCTCATGAGAAAAACCTTACCCAGGCAAGAGGACAATGACCCCGAGCCACCCCTCCAGCCCAGCCCCACAAACCCAGGCACTGGGAAGAGCTCACTCACTGGATCCCAAAGGAGATGAGGGAAACGCTGACCACCAGCAGGTCCAGGATGTTGAAGTAGTTCCTGCAGAAGGAGCCCTTGTGGAGGAAAGCCCCGTAGGCAGTCATCTGCAGGGACAAACACACCCTGCCATCAGCACTGCTCGCAGCCAGACCCCCCTGGAGATGCTCAGGGTGGGTGACTGGGCAGGGGCAGGAATTCTATTGCTGACAGACACCCCCAGCCCCCAGAGGAGAAGCTGAGCCCCCCCAGAAAGGAAAGAGAGTGAGAAAGACAGCGAGGTAGCTGTGAGAGGCCTACCTAAAGCAAGTGAGGAGAACATGCACGCTGAGTGCAGCCAGTAAATAACATCTGGGGTTAGAAAAGCAGCAGAAAACTGCTTGCAAAAAGCTGCTCTTGGCAATCATATGCTTTTCCCTTTCTCTTCAGTGACAGAGGACACTTGTATTGTATAAAGGCCTCTTGAGCAAAACTGAATAAAATATAAAATAAAATGGGCTCTTCTGTAGTGCTTTCCAGTACTCAGACCAGCTGCAGTGGACAGTTGACTGCTCTTCCCTTCATGAAGGAAAACCAGAATCCCTCAGGGATTTGATGCTTTAGAGCTGAACTGAACAACAGGAGGAATTACTGCTCCTTTCAGCTTGGTCCTTCTGTTCAGCTCAGTCCCACATCCCTTTTTCTATTAATTTTCATTCCTTTTTACTTTACATGAAGTTGCATTTTCCCTTCAGTTTTCCTTACAAAGCCCAGGCTGTATTCCTTGAACAGGGCAATTCCTTTGTGCAGGTGAACATTTCTCTGTTCATTATGAACATCACTGGGTATGAAGGGGGACTGAAAACCTGCTGGCTTTGAGGAGGATGTCACAGCTCCAGAACTGGAGTGAGTGACGGGGAAAACAGCAAAGTTTAGCCTGGGCTCTGTTACAGAATGTGGGTGAGTGATGGGGTGTTTGTATCACCTACCTGAGACTTTCTTCAAAGCAGAAACCCCATCCCCACAACTGCTAATGTTCCTTCACTAGGAATTCTCATTCCCATCCAGGAATTCAGGCTTCTAAGTTTGGTCCTCTGACTCTCACTGAGTTGGGTGTCTAAAGTCACCCGAGGCAGACACCACGAGACTGAGCTGCAGCCAGACTTCCAGCTGGGAAGTGGGAACTGGAAAGTCAGACTGGAGTCTTCTTGCCCCACCAGTAGCTCAGGATGGGGTATTGGCTGGTGGCTCCCAGCCTGTGGCAATTTCATTCAGAGCAGGGAGGAAGGGCACAGGGTAAATCAGATCATTTTCTTCACCAAACATCCACGACATCAGGGAACTGACTTTCAGTCAGACAGGAATTAGAGGGGGAGGAAGTATAAACTCTGGTCTTGGCTTAGAATTTATACTTGTGGACACATTCATTTGGGGAAGGGAGGAGGGGTTCTTGCCATAACAAAGGTGGTAAAGATGCCCTTTACTGGTCAGATTTTGTATGGCAATCTTGAAAGAAAGACACCATTGAAATCAGGAGGGGAAGCTCTGCTGAGTTCAAGTTCAGTACAAACTGTGGTTCTCTCTAATGTTGAGAGACTTTGTCATCTCAGAAGAGACTCTCAGAGAGTGTAGGATCCGTATCTGCCTCCCACCTGGGGCATTAAACAAGGCACAGCCTCTTAGGATGCCAGTGAAGTTTGTTTCTCTGCAGCCTTGAACATCCCACGGATATTCACTCATTCTTTTGTTTTTACCACTTACATTAATGTTGTTTTGCAGAACAATGTGCCCAGTGCAAGGCAGCAGAGAAACATGCACTGAGAAACCAAAGATTTAAATTTATGGTCCTTGCACTGTTCTCCCAGTCGAACTTAGAGAATATCCAGGGATGTTAAGTAATAAATAAATCACTGAAGTCATCAGGAGGGCCTTGGGAAGGCCCAGGCCAACAGGCTGGGATAAGTTCTGCTTCCACTGAAGTCATTAGAGTGTCACCACCTCCTTCAGAGCAAGCAGAATTAGTGGTTGTGAGTCCAAACAGGTGCCTTGAACCCTCAATTCATTTTTAAACGTTGCTGTTGGGATATTTCCCTTTCCTTGACACGTGATCTGTGCACACATATTTATTCTGCAAACACAGATGCAAACTGCACACAGGCATAGTGTGTGCATCTCCCTGGAGAACATTATGGCTTTGGTAATTTCAAGTAATATCAAAAAAAGCACGTTTCTCTACAAAAATATGCAGGGGCCACCCTGCCTGCCAGCCTCCCATATAGATACTGTTATTAGGGTCTTGAGCTGCAAAATTTGAGCAACTCCAAGGCACTGCCTGCCAGCACTTAGAGCTAGCTTGCTGAGAGAAAAAAAAAGCAGCTGCCAAGTGAACCTAGCATTTAGAAAGCCAGAACTTTGCTCAATTACTGTTATTTAAATTATTAGCCTACCAATTTGGGAAAATTAGAGTTAAGGACAAGGCAGCCTATTTTTATTTTCCTCCAAGCTAAACCACTCTCCTGCACATTCCCCTCGGTGTAGAGCACGTTCCTGGGAAATGGGAGTCTGGGGTTTGATGCAGCAATTTTCACTGGCAGCTCCTGTCCTTGGTGTGTCAGTGATTTGTACTCTTGGTTCTCTCTCTGCTCCTAAAAGGTGAATTTTGCACTGTTCTCCCTACCCCCTACCTGGCTGTGCACCCTGTGAAGCTCACAGAAGTCACCAGCCACACTTTGGGTTCTGCAGAATGAGACCTTCTCTTGGGGTGTGGCCTGGGTAAGGGGTGTGTGTACTCAGAGCTTCTTGCAGAGCAGAAAAATCCCGTTTTGGAAACAGGGCAGAGGGAGGAATTTATCAGGGGGTGGCTTTTCCTTGCTCCTCTCTCACATTTCCCAGCATTGCATCCTTTCATTGCTATTCCCCTAAAAAGCATGGTTTTGCTGTAGGCCCTCAATTGCAAGCTGGAATATCAAAATTTCCCAGGAGACTGTTTAAGCAACTACCAAAACATCAAATGAACAGAAAAACAACCCTTTGTGTAGAGATAATAATGGGGTTAAAAAA
>VXBR01004848.1:82683-116419 GCA_013400215.1 Cisticola juncidis | reverse complement strand
CAAAAAAACAAAAACAAAGTAAAACCCCCCCAAAAAGGCCACTTCTAATGGCTCATTTGAATCTTTCTTGCTGTGGCCTAGATCCATTATCTGTTTTCTTATTTTCCATGGACACAGAAAATTAAAAATTGCCTTCCTCTTGCAGAAAGCTCTTGCATACTCGAGGATCACTGTTATGGCTCTGGGAGAATATCTGATTTCTGGAGCAGCAGCCCCAGCTCTGTGATCACTCCTGCTCCCAGGTTATCTGCAGGATTAACCTGCAGCTGAGGCTTTACTGCTGCAGAATAAAGCTTCATGATTCCTTACATCCTGTAATGCTACCTCCTGTTAAATGTCCTTTATTAGACCCTTCATTATACCTTGGCATTAATTTGCCCTCAGTGTCTGGCATGCCCAAAACATTTATTTTATGCCCAGATTATTCACCACAGAGCAGCAGCCTGGCCTGGCACTGCCCTCTGCATTTCTGCTGCTGCCTATTCCCAAAAGTGGCACTTAGACCTCATCCTTACTGAAGGGCACTTGTTTTCCTTTTGACCATTCCTCCAGTTTATCAGGAGTGTTTTTATTCTGTTTGTGAGCATCTCCATGGAGCTGTGCTGCATCTGGGGCTGTGTCTGGAGGAGAACATGAATACCCCAGGACAGACAGTGAGCACATGCACACTGATCAGAAAATCTGAAAATTGTCCCCTTTTGTCATTTAGTGGGGGGAAAGCAGCAAGATGGGAATGAGGCTGAGACTCCTGAATTTCTGTCATGTCCAGGCAGAGCAGGGAGCAACCTCAAGAGAGAAAATGCAGAGATGAAGGCTGAGTGGAAAAGAAGCTTCTGCCTTGGAGGATTTCTTCTACCTGCTGTTGTTTTGTATATGACATGATGGGATTTTACTGTTTTAAAGATCCCAATCCTCTCACTTAATCAGCAAAACAGGGGAAAAAAAAACCTTTAAGAAAGGAGCCTGACATGTTAGATACAACTGATGTTCCAGGAGGAAACCCTGATTAAAGGTTCATTTTGAGTCCATACAGGAGATCAGTTGCAGGAGGGGTGTTCCAGGCACTGCAAAGGAGGAAACCCTGATTTAAAGGTTCATTTTGAGTCCATACAGGAGATCAGTTCCAGGAGGGGTGTTCCTTCAGGGTGAGGAGCTGTACCTGATGTGGTTACAGGACACATCAGAAGGAACAGATGAATCAGCACAGATCCTGATCCAGGCATCAGAGAGAGGAGAGAAATGCCCTTTTTGAGTGCATGCCATTATTACATGCAAATGGGATTCTTTCTTTACACTCCCAGTACCAAGAGTTCAGCTCCAGCTCACTTGATAGATCTCTGCATAAATGTTTGAGCTGGTACATGGAGTTTGTACTTTTTAAGTCAGTCTATTTTTTAACAGCTCAATTCTGTGTGTAATATAATTTATAATACTCTTTCTACAGGCTTCATTAGTTAAAGAAACATCTTTCAGAAGTACTTTTTTACACATGACATCTAAAATAGGTGTTAAGGTTAATGCATGTGGTTATATATTTATATATAACCATACTTTGCACTTGCACCTTTTATCTACAAGTTTCAGAGGAGGCTGACAAAGAGTGAGGTAAGCAAATTATTTTTCCTCTTTAACGGGCCAGAAAATCAACAGGCCAGATCCAAGAGGATCCTGTGGGATTTCTGAAACTCTCACTTAAGAAGGGCATTCTGGGTGCCTGCAATGTGAGATCATTTTTCTTTATTACTCAGAGGAATGCTTAAAATACACTTTTAAATGGGCATGGAACAATGCCTCTGGAAAATGGACCCTTAGCAGAAGGATCAGCTCCATGAGCACCATAAAGAACATTGTTCCTCTCCCCTTTTGCTCCTGTCTGCCATACAGCAAGAAATTTATATTAATGGCTCTGGGAACAAAATACTTCCAGACTGAAAACCACCCTCAGTTCCTCAGCCATAGATACAGAACAATGTTCTGCTTTTAAATTAGAGTTTAGGGGGCAGCAGAAGGGAAACACTGAGGGCCAAATTCACAAAGAATTAAAGATTACAGCCTCATCCCAGGTCACTGCCCATGCTATCCATCTCCACACAGCTGCTCACATCTGCAGAAGGAAATGTTCCTTGGCTGTGTGGACAAGACAAACAGGCCACAGTGCAAGAAATTCAATGGTGGGGAGGTTTTTTTTTACTGTACAAAGACCAGAACTCTCGTATAAGGACATGATTTTGCTTCAAGCCCCCATGAATCATCCCAAGCTTTTACCTTCATCTGACATGCAGAATTCTTTGTCTATTTCTGTACTAGAATGCAAGACAAGCTCCCTGTCTTCCTGCAATAAACACATCCTCACAATAATCCTCCTAGTGTACACAAATCTCTGGGAGAACCTCTGTCCTTCTGAAAGGGGCCAGGTGATGTGAGGAGCTGAAACAGCTCTGGGGATGAGGAGGAACTTTGCAGCAGAGCCAGGACAGGTTATTGAGAAAACTGCTTTAAAGGGCAGAAATAAATCAGAAAACAAGCAAGGTGGGTTAGGAGAGACCCTGCCTTGTTGGGAGAAACAAATGAAGTGACCAATTCCAATGGTTTCTGAACACTGAATTTTCATTCTTCACAAAGAATTGATAAAGAATTCAGGGCCTGTTCAGGAATGGCATGGATGCCATACAATGTGCCTTTGCATTTCTAATAATTCTATATAATTTCTAAATCAGGGGAAAGCCTGATGATCCATTCTAATTTTAGGTTGTGTTCAAAAGTGTGTTGAGACAGAGATTGGCACCCTGAAGAAGGCACTAAAACTGTTCTCACTTGATTTTCTGCACTCTAATTCTATGCAGGACAAAAAATAGTAGATGTAGTGTTTTGTTATATTTTCCATTTATAAGCTATTCTTACTAAGCTATCTACAGAAAGTAAATAAAACCCATTTAAATTAGCAGTAGACTTCAAATTGACATTCAGGTGACAGTTATTTCCAGCTGAGAAACAGACACAAAACTGTATCAAGCTGTTTTAATTTGTGTTTTTTACTAAAGACTCCCACAAACCCCTTAGCAATGGGGGATGTGTGTCCAGAAAGAGCCTGTGCCCACAAAGGTGATGGGAAGATTAAATCCAGAGTGACCTGTCTCAGGCAGTGTTCAAATAGGATTGCCCAGAGTTAGAACCACATTCACTCCTGATAAATTGGCCATAAATATGGAAAATTCAAGTCCAGCAGATGTGAGGACTTCTTGTACTGAGAATCAAATGCCATGAAGAGTTTTCCATCTTGCTTGTCTGAAACTCTTGTCCATCTAATCAAAATGAACTCTTGTGCTCTTTTTTACCCTGTCAGATCAGGCTGTTATCAGACACTTATTTATCACGGAGTGGAAGGGAAAGTGTTCTATTACAGCCTGTTACATCATCACAGAAACACAGCAGAGCAGGGAAGGATCACAAAGGGGCTTCATGCCTCTGCCAAGCCAGGTTCCATTAATTATTATATCTGAGTTTTTTCTGGGAGGCATTTTCCTGACCTGTCCCTCGCAACATTCAGGGATGCTGGGTTTCCACAGCCCTCTCTGTGAACCTTTGCAGCCTCACCATCAGAAAATTCTCTCTGCTGTGAATCTTAAATTTGTCACTTCACAATGGAGATAATTCTCCTCCTACCTGTAGAAGGTTTTTATGCATTTGGAGATGTTTCTCCTGTTTTTCCTAAGTCAAATGAGCAAGGTTCATTCAATCTCAGTTCTTGCTACCTACTAGCATTGTTTTCACCATTCTCTTCTATACTCCTAATTCAGCCCTACCTCTCTTAACCAGAGCACCCAAAAAGAGCTGGGATATTCCAGATCCCAGAGATCTCACCCAAAAAGAGCTGGGATATTCCAGATCCCAGAGATCTCACCCAAAAAGAGCTGGGATATTCCAGAGACCAGAGATCTCACCCAAAAAGAGCTGGGATATTCCAGATACCAGAGATCTCACCCAAAAAGAGCTGGGATATTCCAGATACCAGAGATCTCACCCAAAAAGAGCTGGGATATTCCAGATACCAGAAATCTCACCCAAAAATAGATAGGATATTCCAGATACCAGTGTGAGCACAATAAAACAATTCCTTTGCTCTGACAACCTCTCACTGACCAGTTAGAACAAACCCATAACTGGACAAAAGGGTTTTTCTCTCTCTGTGTTACAAATCCCACTGCTTGCTTGCCTTTTCAGACAGCAAACTGTTGCTGACATCTGTTGAGCTTGTGGTCACAAGATTCAGGTCCCTTTCTCAAGGACTGTTACCTAACTAGCTGTCACCTAAGATCCTTTATTTGTGAATTGTTTATTCCTGTCTATGCATAGAGCCTGGCACTTTCAATTTGATTTAGACCATTTATCCAGGACCTCAGGAGCTCTCAGAATTCTAATGCTGCCCTCCAGCAGGCTCCTTGTCCTTCCCAGCTCCGTGTCATCTGCAAATGCAATAAGCACATTGCCTCTTCCATCATTCAGCTCATTAACAATGCTCTGAGCTCAACTCCAGGCAGGTTTTTGGGTTGGACAAACTCACTTGGGCTCTCACTGCTCCCCATAAAGGCTCTGATCATTCCTCTCACCATCACCTACACAACATTTTTCTAGTCAGCTTATGAGAACACTGTAAGAGGTCAGAAGCCTCAGCAAAGTTAAAGAATGTGACATCTATTTATTTTCTCCTGTCTACAAGTGTTTTCAGCCCCTTTCAGATGAAAATAAGGGTGGTTGGGTGTGATTTGTTCTTGGCAAATCTCTGTTGGCTGGTCACCTCCTTATCTTGCAGTGACACAGTTGGTTTAGTCCTCTGTTCCAGCACTTTTCCAGGAATGGAAGTTGAACTGATGAGCTCCATTCCTACCCCCATTCAGGGTCTCTGGAACACTCCCTAAAGTTCTGACATTTCTTCAAACAATCTTTCAAGGATCTGAGAATGAACTTACTGAGGCTCAGCAGGCCTGAAATGCAGCCTGACTAATGCTACAGCTGGTTTCTTGTATTTCCAGGATGAGATCTTATGCTTCAGAGCTTTTCTAGTGCCACACTGCCCTTTCTGATTAGAAAACAGTGCAAAAAGGCTTTCAGCACTTTCCCTTTCATTACTGTCTGTTGTGAGACTCCCAGACCACTGAGCACTGAAAAAGCACACTGAAAACAATATCATATGTATATTTTCAAACAGGGAGGTTCTTATATGATTTGATTCTCTGTATTTTCCAATAAAGGGCTTTACAGAGACCCAAAACAAATGTGACTGATCAGCACAGGGACTTCAAGGGGCCAGGTCCACTCCTGTGCAAACACAGGCAGGAGCACCACCCTGTCCCATCAGGACAGCATTTCCACAAACCTGCTGCCACAGTTTGGCTTTGGGAGCATTAGGAAGTGGAGATTCTGCTGGGTGAGGGATACAAAAGGGAGATGTTTACCTGGAACTTTTGTTTGGGATACAAAGGGAGATGTTTGTTTACCTGGTGCTTCTGTTGTGGGGTAAGGACTCTTCTCCTCGCTGTCGTTGGGCTGATAATCATCCACATTGATCTGACAGAAATGGAAGGAGAAGCATCAGAGGCTTTATCAGACAGAACAGATAATTTTTATTCCCTCAGAAAGCCAGGCTGCTCCTGCCATCCCTGCCCAGAGAGTGCTGGCTGCCAGCAGAGCTCACCTTGGTGGCAGGGGGGGACTCTCCATCAGCAGTGATGGATTTCAGCTCTATTTTCTCCTCCTTTGTCTCCTCCTCCACAGCTGTTTTCTCCATCTCCTGTTTCTTTTCGGGACTAGCAGTCCTGGGAATTTGACAAGATAAAAACCAGAGTTACAAAGGTGGAAAAGCTGCTTCCCTTTCATGTAGCACAGCACACACCACGAGAACAATCCTGGCTGGCACCTCCACTCTGAGTTCAGCTTCCACACCAGTGCCTCCACCTTCTCCTCCTCTGCAGGCAAAGGCAGAGCTCAGATCTGTTTTTATATAAGATTTTGTAGCCTTCTCAATGGCCTGTGCTTGTGCAAATGTGTATTTCAGGTCTGTCAGCAGAGATCCCTTTGTTCACTCAACTAAAACAGGGACCATTTTCAACCCATATCTTGTGAACTCCCTACTGCTTTGCCTCCAAATGTTTTGCCCCTCACTGCCCTCCCAGAGTGAGGGAAATGTGCTGAGCTGCATGAAGGATGAAGCTGCAGCAGAGCCCCCTCCCAGCAGCCTGGGAGGCAGAAAACAGGAATAATTCCCTGCTGGGAATGGCAGGGAAGCTCCTCATCCAGCCTGTGCCCCCTGAGTGTCTGCAGGGACACTGAGAGAACTGGCAGGAGAAGAACAGCATGAGGCACCAAAAGAAGAAGATCTCATCATGGGAATGGCAGAAACTCTGCCTGGTGGCCCAAAACAGCCAGGAGACAGCAAAAGGGAGATTCCAATGGGATTGACACCATTGCACTCTCATTCTGTGCTAATCTCTGAAGCTCATCACTAACCCAGCCTCCCTTTCCTCTGCTCACACCTCTGCAGCTGGGGGGACTCCCAGCTCTCAACACTTTCTTGTTTTATGGTTGGGATTCCTTGGCATAAAAATTTATCCAGATATAAAAATTTATGCAGACATAATTCCTCATATAATTCCATTAATCTCATCTAGAATCTCTACACATACAAAGTTATCTATATTTAATACACACACATGTGTGTTTAGGCATCATATTCACATATACCCATGGTGTGTGTCATTACAGGAATGTGTGCATATGCAAATGGATTTACCTAGCTAGCTTCTTCCTCTCTTTCTCCTCTTCCTCCTCCTTCTGTGCAGATGTTAAACTCTCAGCATCAGCAAGGTTGTCCACAGCAATGGCCAAAAATACATTCAGCAGGATATCTGTTTGTGTGCTACTTAAAGAAAACAGGCTTTGAAAACTGCAGGAGAAGATGATGCCAAAGGTTTCTTAATTGAAAATTTTTAGCAACCTGTCATCAGATCTCTTGGATTTTCCAAACTTCCCTTTCACACAACTGCATATCCATCATGCACAAACCTACACCTTCCTTCCACACAGATAACACACTTGGTGGGTTTTCAAAATCTCACAGCAGAATGCCTGATGGAAAACATCTAAGCCCAGATTTACATTTCAGTTTCCAGTTTCCCAAGAGTGTTTCCCTTTGTGCAGAGAACCCCAGAGAACATAACATTTGCATCATTTGACAGTTTAGCTTGCATTAGTGGATTTTATGGACTGCAAGCACAGAGCTCTGATGAGCATTTCTGAGGTTAATTTAGCCTGGACAGTGAAGGGTTGAGCTGCCACTCCTAGCAGAGAGTCCAGCCATGCCCATGTAGCTGAAGGGCAAAGAACCACAAATGTTTTCCTGTCTCACCAGCCAGTGCTCAGCTCTCATGTCACAAATCCAGCCATGAGGTTGTTTTATAAATTTCCTGAGTGTAGGTCTCACTGCACCACGATGACTTTAGAGCAAACCCTGGTTCAAGGCTTAGTCTGGAGACACAGACACCCCCCCTGCCTGGGCTCCAAGGTCTGAGGGCTCCAAAGGCAGCCAGGATGTGGAGCTGGCTCACATTTTCTCAAGGAGATCCAAGCTGTGGCTCTTTGTTTCAGCTGTCAGCCAGACTGCCTACCTTGACCTTCAGATAAGTGGAACTGCACCCCTCACTTTGAAGTGAAGCTGAAATGTCAAATACCAGGGTTGAGGCATCTGAATGATGGGCAAAGGCCAGGAGAGCTGAGCTGAGCCCATAAGGTGGCTTTAGAGGAGCACCAGCATAAAGTGAAATGTCACCTCTGACACAGGAGGGCCATTTATTAGGGAAGCAGAAACCAAGCAGGGACAAATTTGGAGATAGGGATCAGAATGGCAGCTTGGTGTGATACACAAATCCCTGTGCAGAGACACTCCCAGCACATGAAATCTGCTTTATTCCTCCTGGGGCAAGCACAGGGAACTCATTTCACCCTAAAACCAGAACTGCAGCCCAGGCTGGGAGGTAACAGAGCACAAACTTTCCTGTTTGAAGAGCACACAGATTGCAGGGACTGAAATGGAACACAGGTTGGTTTTTACATGACTTAATATATGACCTCACATAAATCAATTGTCAAACATATGTTACTCCTGTTACAGCATTTGTATATAGCATATTGCAGATTATACATGTTTTTTATTCCACATAAGGCTTGGAGGGAAGCACATGGAATATATTACTAAAAAAGCAATTAAAGTTAAAAAAAAGTTGCTGTAAGTACAGTAGGAACACCCAGGGATTAACTAGTGGAGAAGGCAGGAAAGAAAAACCTGTGAGAGAATTAAAGGGAATTAACAATTCAAACACTAAACATATAAATAGAATTAGCATGTGGAACTGGCACTGACTCTTACAATGTTCACATGCCTTAGCACCAGCTAAAACAAATTGAACTTATTTAACTTTTGGCAGTGCAATGCCAAAATTCAGATGTAGGGAAAAGGCAAAGAGGTGTGAAATTCCCTATTTTCTGATATAATAAAGTAAATAGTGGTTTTAATTCACCCCCTCTTGCAGAAAAGAGTAGCACCAAAGGATACAGTTCCCACAGATGAAGAGGATGATGAAGTAAATACAGACCAACATTCCTGGAAAAGAGGGGCCGCCATAAGCCATGATCCCATCATACATCACCGAATTCCAGTCCTCCCCAGTCAGGATCTAAATGACACATTCCCACCAATAAGGGATACAGTGTTAGACCACACAGAGAATTTGAAAACCCCAGAACACAAAACCCCACTGTCCTAGAGAACCCCCTCCCCCAGGATGGAGCTGATGGAGACTCTGCCTGTGTCCATTTATAAAATTAAAAAAAAACCCCAAACGACAAACCACAGAACAAAGAAAATGAAAAGAAGGCCTGTGCTCAAAGTGTGGAAAAACCCCCCAAATTGTGTCTTCTTGAAGATGATGGCTGAAGGTAAATGGCTCTCCTGGACAGCCCTTCCAGGCATTTCCCTCCCTGCTGTCTCAGACAGGCTGCCCAGCCCTTCCAGGCATTTCCCTTCTCACACATCAGTGAAATCCTGATCCTGGTGCTCTTGGAGGTCACTGCCAAGGCTGCAGAGGGCTCAGGGGCCATGGGACTCCTCTGTGAACATTTATTTGCTCCCCAAAGCAAAGAGGTTGGGCTTTGGCTCACAAGTGGGACATGGCTGTTCCCGTGTCCTGCCCTGCAAAAACCCCATGGCCTGCAGCACACAGGGGTTTTATCTTTGGTTCTTTAGCTTTGGGAGGGAACACCCTGTGCTGGCAGCACAACCAGGCACCCTGGGGCTGTTCTGAGGCACCCTGGGGCTGTTCTGTGCCACCTTGGGGCTGCCAGGACCTGCCTGCCCCATGGGAACACAAGGTGTCCACCCCACCCGTGCCCCTACCTGGAACACGGTCAGGAGGGACTGGGGGAAGTTGTCAAACGTGCTCCTCCTGGTCTGCATCTCATCAAAGTTAAACTTGCCCCCAAAGAGCTGCATGCCCAGGAGGGAGAAGATGATGATGAAGAGGAAGAGGAGCAGCAGCAGGGAGGCAATGGAGCGCACTGAGTTCAGCAGGGAGGCCACGAGATTGCTCAGGGAGTTCCAGTACCTGGGGAGAAAACAGAAGGAGTTAAAATCCCTTGTTTGAGGCAGGGGCTGGTGGCCTGCACAGGGTATTGGCTCAGGCACTGCAAACACCCTGTTCAGCAGTGAATCATTGATGTGCTTCCCTGGGATAACGAGACCTGCTGCAGCTAATGAGTAATTTTACTACCCCACGTGTACACACACAATTCCCTCCACCCCCCACTCCTCACATACACCCAGGAGATCACTGCAGCCCTCTCCATCTAGGGCTGTGCACATTTTATATCAATATACAGTGATGAGCTCTTGCTGCTTCAGTGAGTTACATTCCAACCACCCTCCCAGATGTTATGGCAGCCAGGGTACCTCACTCCAGAGAATGGCCTGGAATAGCCAGCAAGAACAGATGGGGAAACTGTGGGGATGTAAATACAAACTTGCCCTGAATTTGGAGTGTGTGCTTGGGCTCACTCACAGAGGCTGCTGAGCTCTCTGGGGCTGGGAGGAATGGGAAAGATCTCAGTGCTCCTCTTACAAGGACCCTAAAGCAAACTCCAGATCTCATTCATTTGGAAGAGCACAAATGGGGCTGAAGGGACAAGAGGGAGGAATTGGGGAGTGGCCCCTGTGCTCCTTGTTCTTGCTCTCATCCCCATCTTTTCCTGAGTTGGATTTTAGAGATTGGTTTAGAGTAGAACTGACATGTTAGAGTAGGTAGTTGGTATTGGTAAAATTTTGTAAATAAAAAATACATTTTGGGCAGTGGTTGGGTGGGAGATCCCGCACTGAAGGTTTGGGGATCTCTGACCCGCCCAGTCCCCGCGTGTCCTGCTCTGCTGGGGACGCCCTGCAGAGCTGGACAAGAACTGAGAGATAATTTAGAATAAACAGCCCTGATAACACTGCTGGACTCAGCCTGTCTGCTCTGGCTCTGGTGTGAAACACCCAGGGCAAAGAGAAGACTGAAAACCTGATTACCCCGGGGAACAGCAACCCCGAGGAATCTCAGGGAACAGCAACCCTGGGGAAAGACCCTGATACCCCGGGGAACAGAAACCCCGAGGGGAATCTCAGGGAGAAGCAACCCTGAGATTCACGTGTTCCACTCTCCTCCCTCTCCTCTATTTCCACTTTATCTTTATAATCCCATTTCTGGCACTGACAGATGCAGGGCTTCAAACAGCAGCAGCACTGGCAGAGTCATTATTGGGAACCTTCCCACCCTGTTCACCCAACACAAAACCGCCCTGACAGGGATTTTTGACAGAAGGTACAAAAAAATGGGCACCCCCTTTCTCCTCCCTGCAATTAACAGTGATTTACCTCGTGGCAGGATTAGGTATAAAACACCAAATTCCTGCATGCTGTTGTAAATGATATGAATTATTTTTTAAATACATAGGACTATAATACATATACAGCAGCTAATTATAATGAGAAAATAATCTGTCTTCTCATAGCAGAGTGAGATATTCTGCACAGCACTTTAAAAATCAGGGGAATAAAACAGATTATGTTGTCTGCTTGTTTAATGTATTCATAATTTTGGAAGAATAGTTTGGTCTTGAAATTCCAAATGGTGTTTCTAAAATGATACATTGTTTACCTGATGGTGTCTTTATCTATTTCTATTCTACTATGGAGCTATATTTATGTTTATTGGAGAATTGTATCATCTTGATGACCCAGAATTTGTTTGTTTACCATGGAAAATCTATGCAAATATATAAAGAATAGTACACCTACTGATATATTCTCAGCAGAGTAATTTTCCTGCTTTGTGCCTTTTTAATATCCTGGATTATCATTATTCCCACCTCCCCTGTATGTCCCCCTATGCTCAGGGATGTGTGTTTGATATCAAACACCCCACTCCCATTCCTCCTGCCCCTCCCAGCTTTCCAGAGCTGTATTTTTCTGAATTATTGTTGCACTCAGGTGGGGTATTCCACCAGTGCAGATAATATCATTAATAAATCCTCATTATATTTAGAGCTGAGTGAAAAATAGAAAAATATTCTAATTTACTAGAGGAGGTAAAAGTTTGGCTTTAGTGCCAAAATATCCTGTCCTGCAGTAAGGCATGAGTGAGCCCAAAATACTCTTTGGAGGGTCGTGTTAGGGCCTTCCACATGAGGGTGAACTTCACCCACAGAGGGAAGGGTCACAAAAAATAAAAATGATGAATAATTACAAAACATATAAATCTGAAACTACTGCAGCCTGCTTGTCAATATTTTAGGAACAGGAAAGAAAGAAAGAAAAATCTGATTAATGCATTATGCATGGTGAGTTCTTCCTTAGCTCTGTGCTTTACACACAGACCCGTGCACAAATTGCAGGAGACATCTTCCAGGTGACACTTTTCCCAGGAAAACTCTATTTTAATTGTGTGCAGAGTGAAGGCAAATGTAACCAGCCCTGCTGCTGATTGGTTCCACTGCCACAAAATTCTGCCAGAAGCTTCAGGGGTATTTGAGCACTCCCCTACCTCAGGCTTCTGAAGGCATTAATGATATCAGGAATATTTGAGCCCTCCCCTACCTCAGGATTTTCAAGGCATTAATGACAACAGGAATATTTGAGCACTCCCCTAGCTCAGCTTTTGAAGGTATTAAAATATTCTCCCAGTGTTTGCCTTTCTACTGGAGAATTCTCTTAGCTGGGTTATATATTTGGTGTAGGAGAGCAGAAATGTCTTGAAAAAGCAATGACCTCCCTGGGATGGAGCTGCTGTTTTTACACTCTTGGTGAGCTGCCCTGGGTGTATCTGATTACCCTGAAACAGCCACTGCTGGCCTCAGCAGCCAGGGCCTTGGCAATGGATAAATCCAGGAAAAACACTCCCCACACTGAGATCCCCACTGTTTCTGAAAGGGTAAAGATGCCTTTCTTGCTGGAAACTCCTGTTTCCCCTCTCTGGTGGGGATTATTCTCCTCCTCTGTGACCACACATCCAAACAGAGCACGTTTTCCCCCTTCTGAAATAGTTGCAGGCTTGCTTTGGCCTCTCTCTCAGACTGTGCACTGATTTTCTGTCTCTGCCATCTGACCCTGGGATCCATCCATCCTGCCACAGATCTGAGGCTCAGGAGCTTTCAGGACAAATCTTGTATGCTGCACAAGTCCAAGCCTGTTGCTTTTTTTTTTCCTGTCTCTCAGCTCATCCATCTTGACTATTTTCCAGTTTTGGACTTTTCTCATGTGCTGTGCTTTCTACCTCCATTTTTTCAGAAATTTCCTCAGCCAGGGGGTGTATGGGGAGTGTAGGGACATTTTCATGGCTGAGCATGCAGGAAAAGCAATTCCACCACCCCAGTCATGCTTTTTGCAAGGTGCCCACAGGGGAAAGGCAGACCCTGGTGCTGCCTGGGGCAAGAGCTTGGGCAGATTTGTTGCAAGAGCTCTGGGTAGGTTTGGAGCTGATGTCTCCTCCAAACTCCCCTCAAGCTGGAAAAGCCCTGCCAAGCCCAGCTGGTGCTCTGGAGGTTCCTGGCTCAGCAAGCAGGGACTGTTTGAGGGATATCTCTGTGCCTTTATGCAGGGGGAGAGAGGAAAGAAGGAAAAGGGAAAAGAAGAGATACTGGAAGCTGGGAAAAGCCTGTTTTTTCATAAAGCTGCTTCCTGATGGACTCCTTGGAAGGGAATAGCTGGCACCACCCTTTGCCTGTGGCTGCTGGTGTTGTCACCATTTCCGTCTCAGGTCACTTGAATCTACTGCAGCTCCTCAGCCAAATGCTGCTTTGGGCCAGAGCAGCCTCTCAGGCTCCTCTCTGTCACCAAAAACCATCACAGCAGGTCACAGGGCTATCTGCTGGTTTGGTTTGCTTTGTTTTTTGCAGAGAGCTGTAAAAGCCTGAGCTCCTCAGGATATTCAGATTTCAGTTTAACCCTTTGCTGTCAGGGGTGTCCAGCTGCCTGTGCCAGGCTCCTCACCACTCACACCAGGGATGGGTGTCCAGTCTGCACAGCCCTCCCACCCTGCTACAGGCTTCAGAAGATTCATGCCTTAATTTTTATCTGTCATATTTTCAGACCCTGTGCTGCCCAGGGTGCAGCTCTGAGCTCACACTCAGGGTCACTCAGCTCTGCACACAGCAGGGACACAAAACAAATCCTTCTCCTGCTGCACACCAATGACAACTTTCAGCCCCAAAGCACAAACAAGGGGGGCTGGAGGGAGGAACAAGAAGGATGGGACCTCCCAGCCTGGAGCTGCAATTGGACAATTCAACCCCAAAGTGCAAATGGACCAAAACTGATCAAAGTGTGAGACCTGGTGACCCTTTGTCCATTTTGTGACCATTTTGGGTCCATTTTGTGACCATTTTGGGTCCATTTTGTGACCATTTTGGGTCCATTTTGTGACTATTTTGGCTCCATTTTGTGACCATTTTGGGCTCATTCTGTGACATTTTGGGTCCACTTTGGGTGCAGCCCTGGCCAGGCTCTTGTCCTGCCCAAAGGCCTTTCAATCAATCCCTACTTTATTCTCTGGCTCTGTCCAGTCTCAGTTCCAGCTCAGCCCTCCCAAGACATCAAGATGAGCCCTGTTAATCCAGCACTCTCCCTACCTAATTATTGGTAGAAAAAATGAAATTGTGCAGGGATGTCAGTGACTTGCACCCACACATTTGTGCACCCAGCCCTCCTCCCACCCCAAAGAATCAATAAAGTACCTTGTGATTTTAAATATCCTCAGCAGCCTGACACATCTGAGGACCGAGATGCCCAGGGGGGACATGATCTTGGTCTCCACCAGGATGGTCTCCAGGATGCCCCCACACACGATGAAGCAGTCGAAGCGGTTGAAGAGGGACACAAAGTACGCCTGCAGGCCCAGGCTGTACATCTTCAGCAGCATCTCCGCCGTGAACAGAGCCAGCAGCACCTTGTTGGCAGTGTCTCATGGAAAGAAAAAATAAATGGTTTAAGGAAACTTAGCCAAAAGGCCATCACAGCTGGCCCATTGCTTCTAAGAAAGCATTTTAAGGATCAGTCATTGAAGTTACTTGGTGTAAGTTGGGTCAGAGAATGAGCTTGAAAAGTGTGGGTAACCATTCACAGAAATGTTTTAGCAAGGGGGTTGCAGCAATTTTCCTGTGCTGCACATGCAGCTGCAGGGTTACACAAGCTGCAGTGACAGGGACACCTCCCTGTGCACAACCTGCCTTCACACCCTCATCTGCAGAGAGTGGGAATGCAGAGCTGCTCTGCTTCCTACTGCTGCTTAATTCAGCCTTTTCAGCTGCTCTCACCTCCAGAGAGAACTCAGCTGCTCTGCAGACAGAACTTCACAAATCACTCTTTATCACCTCCCTAGTAATTAGAATTTTAGGGGAAACCCTGGACAATGTGGGGCTCCCAGTATCTATCCATAAATTTGGAATCCAGCTGCTGCAAATATAAAAGTGGTGTCAGCTCCTGATTTCGTGGAACCCCTGGACAATGTGGGTCTCCCATATCTATCCATAAATTGGGAATCCAGAAATATATAAATGTGGCATCAGCTCCTGACTTCACTTACACCCAGTGGAACACTGCTTTGGGTGGAAAGGAGGTATTTACATTTTCCCTCTCACTTTTTCCATGGCAGGCAGATAGATGAGTTTATTGTGTTATTTAGGCTCCTCCACAGAGGACTGCTTGGAGCTGTGTACACTCATTTTATTTTGTGTTTTACTGCACCAGCTCCTCCCTCAGCCCCACCTTTTGACCAGAATGTCTCACCTTGCACCTCGGTGAGCCAGTCAGGCTGGTTGTAGTGCTCAGAGGCGATGGTGAGGGTGTTGAGGAACACCAGGAAGATCACCAGCCAGTAGAAGACGTTGGACTTGACAGCAGCGCGGCATTTCCTCCTGCAGAACCGGTTCCAGCGGCGCCAGTAGCGGCTGGGAATTGAAATGGGAAAGCTCCTTTCAGACAGGGGTCTGCAGCTCTCTATCAGGGGAGATTCTAGTCCTGATTTATTGCTCAAGAGTCACTCAAGTTCACCCTGAGAAACACTCCCTCATCTGAGGTGACACTTGTGAACATCCCTCCCAGAGCTATAGGAATAAAGTTTGTCCCAAACCAATTTGCAAGAGCTTCAAGCAGTACCTTAATCTGAGTGAGACATCCATTGCAGAAACCCCAAAAGATTTTTTAGCTCAGCTGCCACAAAAAATAAATATTCTCCTTGTACTTGATGCCTGTGGCCTGCAACAGCACCTTGCCCAGCCTCAGGATAGTCAAGAGTAAGATATTTCATCACAGGGAGATAAATAATTAAGTCTTTGGAGAGGTCAAATAAAAATCCAAAGAACATTTCCAGCATTCAAGAGTAAGCTCAATACAAGGGCTAATTCTGAAAAAATCCCCAAACTTAGGGGACTTCAGCATCTCACCTTCATGTCTGAACTAAGGGCTCCATTTGCTAATCAAGAGAGTTTTTAAAGTTTGCCTTCCACGAACACATCCCCTTGTGTCACTGATTTCTCAGGGTAATTACTAACCACAGAAGATATTTAAAGCTAATTACACACCTCCTACTCTTCAGAATTTAACTTGCATAGCAACCAGTTTCCAGGCAACACTTGCCAGTGTATAACAAATCTAATAGTTTTATATAGGTACTACACACATATGTGTGTGTGCCTGGAGTGACACACACAGAGCTACAGGAGAAAGAACTTTTCTTGGCTGCTCTTGTCCTGTGTATAATTTTCAGTGCCAAACCAGCCATGCTTGAGATCAGAGTTCTCATCTATAGGATGAAACCTAAAGCAAAACCATGTGAACAAGAATTCTGCAACATTTTAACAGGTGCTCAAATCTAGGGTGTTTTACCTATGGAATTTATAAATTTACCTATCACAGACAGGTACATGGTGTGTTTTGCAGTGGATTTGGGACCAGAAATAATCCTTCCAACTTTCAAAGTGGGCACCATACTTAGATATTAAATTATTTGCAATCTCACATGCTGTTGTGTGTGCTTGTGCACAAATGTGCATGCACATGGCAATGTACAGGGTTTTCTGTGCTCACACCTCCACTCTTCACACGGGGATGTCACATATGTGCTTCCCAAACTGACATTACTCATTGCTCCTTAGGTGAGCAGGAGGACCCATTTATGTACCTGCTCCAGCTATTCTGGAAATTCATTTAGTATTTTATAAAATTGACTTTGAATTCAGGGTACAGAGGCAGCTGAGCTCCTGCCAGAGGGGTAGGAATGGACCTGAAGGACCAAGTTCCATGGGCTCAGTCAGACTCTCCAGTGAAACCCCAGAAATTGCTATCTTGGGGCTGCTCCACTTTCCCAAAAGCTCTGAGTCTGCAGAAAACCAAACAGCACCAGAGAGGCTCCCCATGTCCCAGGGTAAATGGGAGAATTCCCCACACATGATGCCAGCTTCATCAGCTGAAATATTTACAATCCAGCAAAGCAGAGAAGTTCAACAAAGAGAGCCTTGAGCTGACAGGGCTGATGCTGATGGATGTGGTATAATTATCTGGCTGAACTGTCTTTTTATTTCTGATTTTATATTTTATGGTTTGAGATGCACAGGTAGCACAGATAGGTACTTCAGTAGTCAGTCAGGCACTCCCTGTACTTTATTTCAGTGTGAAATTAAGAAAAAGTTTATGACTAAAATCTGACATATTTAGCAGGCTCTCCTAGAATCACCACAGCATCCCAGTGATGCTGGGGTAAACCACTCCAGAAAAGAACAAAAATGGTAGAAAGAAAGAAAAGCAGAAGTCAGTTTTACTCACCTAAATTTTGATTTTGAGATCCGATGCCTGCAAGACAAGAATTGCCATTAGAGCCTCTGAAGCTGCCCCACACCTCCCAGGCTTTTGTGAAAACAGCAATGAAAGAATCAAAGTTTAGCTCAAAGCTTTTTGTAATCCGTGCTGTTTCCCCCTTGCATCTGTTGTAAATCAGTCAGTGCAGGCACTGGGCACGGACAGAATTCCCCAAAAACCAAATCTCATATTTTGCTGGGACTCATGAAGGAGAAGTCATGCCATGGGGGGATTCTACCACCCACAGATATCAGTGAACTCTACAACTGCTCCCAAATTTATTTCTCAAGTATGACTATTTTTCTTTTTATTTTTAGTCGCCTTTTTTCCCTTATATTAAAATATGTATGACTTTATACAGACAGACTTGTTGCTTTCACACTTCACCTGTCACTTCAGGATCTATAAGAACACTATGAGATAATAATGGTGAAAATAATGCTTTTTTCAGTAATTGAAAGAAAAACAGTGCATGGCAAATATTTTCAAACTTAGATACTAACACTTATTTGTGTTGGTTATCTGTGTAACTTGGTCTGCATTCAAATGGGTCTGTACAATAATAGATTCTGTTGTTATCAGTGATATGTTGAAAATTAAGCATTCCTGAAAATTTGGCCATATTCCCACTATGTATGTGTTTAAATATCTAATTCCATGCATTTGCATTTATTCACCTAAATAATCTCATTAATCTTTTATGAGAAGTCCCAGGCAAAGCTAGAAACAAGCCCCAGTTCCTCAACCACAACCTTGCTCTGCTTGACACGACTCCTGTAGGGTCTTTGGCTGCCTTTTGGTAAATCCATGATGGTGCACAGAAGAAATAAATGTGTGTGGGTACAGTGGGGTGAGTCAGAGGTGACTTGGGAAGATGCAAATCTCCACCACTAGCAGGAATGAGAATCTGGGGAATGACTGGGAAAGAAGTGTTTGGAGGAATAATCCAATAATCCAGCCAGGCTGGATTATTCCTCTGTGTGATGGGGAACTGAGTCACTGCTGAGCAGGCAGCAGAGACCTTCTTGCACTGCCCTAAAATTGAGTTTACTGTCAGCAGGGAGGGGAGGATGCACCTCACACCTCACACCTCACACTCCTGGTTGTGGCAGCCCTGCCCTGTCCCTGCTTGGGGACAGCAGTCACTGACAAATCATCAGTGGCAGCTCAGGTTCCTGATGTGGGAGAGGTTTAAATCAAGGGAACCTTTCACCAGCAGATGGGCTGAGCCAAAAAAAAGGAAAAAAGAGGCTTTTCACCAAATATCCAAACCCTCATTGCTGCTGTGCCACAGGCAGCTTGTCCAGGCCACACACGGGGCAGCAGTGAGGGGCAGACACCTCTTGAGGAAGAAGAAATAATGCAGAAATAATAAAGAAATTTAGCAGAATGCTGAATTGTGCTGCAGAGACAAAGCAGGCTCCAACAAGGATGCTGAGTGAAGTATCCTCAATGTCAAAGCCATTCCTACCCCTCACTGAGAATCCTGGCTTGATAATCACTACCTACAAACTGGGATGGAGCAGATTCACAGCAACACGAAAGGAGGCTCAGGGAGAGAGGGGAAGTGAAAAGGTGCAAAAATCACCACGAAGCAGAAAGCTGAGCACTGGGAAGGAGGTGGTGAGGATTTTGATAGGAATAGTTTGGCAGGGACAGAGGGGGAGAGAGAGGGAGAGAGGTGGAGAGGGAAGGACAGGGAGTGTGAAATCCTCTGGTGACCTCTCTGGTTGATGTTTTCCAGTGAGGCAGCGCTGAAATCTTTCATTTCTTTAAGCCCAGGAGATGCTGCAGGTGTAGTACTCATCATGCATGTGGTAATTCTATCTTGGAGCATCATGAGCAGCAGCCAAGTGCATTCAGTGCTCCCACAGGTACCTAGAGCCTTCATCCCCCTCCCTGCACCTTGCCTTGCTGCTGTGGCAGGAGGCTTTGGCACATGTGGGTGTGCTATATATATAGAACAGGACAGGGAAGGAGGATTGGGTTTATATTTAGAGGTAGAATCAGAGAGTGAAATGGAATTTTGGAAATAAACCGTGTAATAAACGTTTCTGAAAACATTCTGCACGAATCTGAAACATGTTTTTCAAATGACTCTGAGGATTAAATTTTTTTTTCAGAACTTGGGTTACCAATGTCAGATAAAAATATGTTTTTATGGGGCTGTCAAACAGCCTGTCTGTGACACTCCAAGCTGGCACTTAATGGGTTCACAGCGGACCAGATTCTCTGCTGAGTTTAAATATGAATTTTTTGCATCTCTGGTGTCCTGGGAGGCTTTGAGAGAAAGAGGGTGACTCCAATGGTGTCCAGCTCTGGAATACCTTGAGAAACTCTTGTTTAAAATGATGGTATAGGAGACTAATGAAAGCCACTCCAGATCACTACTGAGTGCTTTTATCACCATGTAACTCAGCTTGTCTTTTAGAAAGACAAACACAAAAATCAGATCTCTACTGTTTGACCAGCTGCCTTTGAAATTCTCTAGAACTCCTCTAACCTTCCATAGTTATGTACAACACACAGATAAGACGGTGAAAATTGAAGGTTTTTATCAACATAAACTCTGGATAATCAGCATAACTCAAATGTAATGAGATACCCCACATTCTGGGAGATAAACTCTTCATTTCCCTGCTGGTGGTGGACACCAGGGAAGGTGTTGGTGAGGGATGTGACAGTTTTGTGTACCAGGAACTGAGGGCTCTGTGGAATTGTACAGACAGCTCTGGAAAAATCCTGTAGGTCACCAAGCATGACACAAAGGCCACATTGCAGCTGTTTCCTTATCAAACATGACCATTATCAAACACTCTGCTCACAACTCCTTTTACATTGCATGATCCCAACTCAGAGCCAACCATATCCTCATAAGGACTCACAAAAGCCTTTGCACACCAGAAAAAGCTGTCAGAAAACCAGCAGCACAGAAATGGGTTTTACTGTGCTTCTGGGTTCTATATACCAGTTTGGAGAGCATCCAAAGGGCCTCTCTGGCTGTCTCTAACAGGTCTGAGTTCTGGGAGAGGCAGCCCTGGTGTGATGTGGATTCTGTTTTGGTGCATCCATGCAGTTACTGTGAGGTGGCACAGTAAGAACCTGCAGAACAGCCTTAAGAAAAGTGGATCTGCCTAGAATAAAATTGAGTTGGTTTGCCATTCAACAGGCTTTTCTACAGGCTGGGAAAATAGGCCGGCATTTAAGCACTCAGTAAATAATCTTGCTCTCCCTGTGGCAAGTCACAGAATCTGAAGCAGGAAGAAAATTCCTCCTCCATGAGGGCTGCTGTCCTTTAGACACACCTGGAGCTGACTGGGAATACCAAAAGCACCTTGCTCACAATAAGTTGGGGCACAGAATCTGAGACTGACACATCAGGGTTAATCTTGTGAGTTTTCCTGCTGAACTCAGCAGTGGTTTCAGAGCTTTTGGCAGCTTTTCCTTCCCACTGTTCCTGATGTGAGGGGAGCTTTGGTTCCTTCACACCACAAAGAACCCATCTTCTCAGAAGGTGAAAACCAGCAGAAAATACAGCAAACCTGCAAGAAGACTTTTACCTTTACCCCGGCTCCTATGCTGATTATTGCAAGAACTGCACAGGAATTAATTTCCACACCAGAAAAGCACCAAGGGAAAAACCACTGACCATTCAGCCACCAGGGAAACCTTCCCATGCTCATAAAATTCCCAGGACACACTGTTTTCAGCTGGAAAGCCAGTGTAGGTTGTGCATTTTGGCTTATCCTGTTTTATTGTTTGAGCTGTCTTTGGTGGAAAAGCAACTGAACTGTCCCCCATGTGTATGGAAGTGCTGGCCAAGGTGAAAATGCCAAGGGGGTTATTGTTTCAGAGAAAGCAGATAATTTAAAGCTCTCTTTCCCTTTGAGCTCAAGTGCTTCACTTTTCTGTTGAGGCTCTATGGAGCATTAGTTTCCACAAAGGTCTTTTTTTTAGCTAATGCATATGTATAAAAGCAAGCTCTGTTGTGGCACTCCACATCCCTATGGTTGTATTAGAAAATTAACATTCTGCTTCTATTGGAAGATTATATATGTGCCACCCTGCACAGAACAGATTATCCTGATTATGAGGCACAGATCCCTGTCCTCAGGAATCTGAGCCCGGCACAGCAGCAGCCCCAGGGGCTCAGGGAAATTCCTGGCTGTAGGAATATCCTGAAAGCAGAGCCCCACTGCTCCTGGGTGTGGGTTTGTCCCCCTGTGCCTGCTGCAGAGTTCTGTTCTTTGTGCCCTGAGGTTAGGAAAGCTGTGACATATCCAAATAAGATAAACTCCTCTCCCAAATTCTGTCCTTGAGGCTAAAAGCTGCAGGGCAGCTGCAGCCCAGTGCAAGGCATTCCATGGCAGGAATGAAAAGGAAATTTCCCACTGTGGGAGTTGTGGGATGCTCTTCAATGTCCTGTGGAAGCCTGCAAAGCCATTTTCAAGTTCAGATGCCTGATAAAGTGAATACCCTCAGGAACTGAACTGTGCTGTGCCACAGCACTCCTGATTACAGCAGAATTACACCAGAAATTATTATGCATTAAATTGGGGTGATTTTTTTTTTGTTTTGTTTTAAAAAAATTCTAAAAAATTAAGTTTNTATGTAGGCAACAGTTTGTGTTTGAGAGGTCTCTGCTGATCTCACACAGGACATGTCTCTGTGGAGCTGCAAAGGCTGTCAGGGAAGGTCTCCTTTTCCAAAAGCCACGTTTGAGCCTGGCTTCTCCAGCAGATCTCTCTGTCAGCCACAGACCCAGCCTTCAAAAACTCCACAGGTTTTAAAAGAACCCAAGAAGGGTGAGTAATTCCAGGCTGCCTTCAATGAAAAAGCTTTTTCTTTCAGTCTTTTGGGCACTTTTTCCTTTTATCATGGTGCATTTGATGGCAAGCTCAGCCTGGAGCTGTGGTGGTGGTGCTGGGGTGCCTGATTTCCATAAAGAAATAAATATATTTCCTTTGATGGAGAGCCCCATGCTGCTCCAGTGGTGGCTGAGCAGCCTCTGCCCTCTGGGAAGGAGGATTTACAGCAAAGCAGAGGGGACTCATGGCCAGGGGATGCTGGTAAGAATATTGAGACTCATCTGCAAGAGATGAAACTCAGCAATCTAACAAAAGTCACAGAAACCATTCCAGCTGCCAAAACAGAGTGGTGCCTGCTCCAAAGTCCAGGCCTAATCTTCAACTAGAGCAAGTGAGGATGACATGCCTGTAATTATCAATGCCAGTACTCAAAATCTAGGACTGGATGAGGAAGGTTTTTAAAAAGCTCAACCGACTTCCCACATGAATTTTCCCTGCTCTTGAACACTGGGACAAATTCTGATTCCTAGTCAGGTTCCAGTGAAAGAACACACTCATTCAAATAAATCCTTGCTCACATTTTATATGTTCCAGAAGGAATATTGACCTGTGGGGAGGGTTGAATGAGCACTCAGTAAAAAAAAGAGTACTTAATAATTCTTGAAGCAATGACAGCTGGTTTCTCTGTCTGCCTAAGTGTGTGATACAGCAAATAAAGAAACCAGAAAGTATTCTAAGCCTCAGAATCAGAGGCAGGTCTGAATTGGCCCATAACCAAGAAGTTTGAAAACAAACATTTTACAAAAGCAGGCAGCACTGGCAAAAAATTGTATCTCACTTCAAAATTTCCTATTCAATGATACAGCAGTTCATTTTCATGGAGGAAGGAGCCTCTCCACCCCTTAGAGATGAAAAGCAATCTGAGGGAGGCCTTGAGGATCTCCACTGTCCTTGGGTAAGGACTAAACAAGCCCTTCTCAAGAACAGACTTCAATTTGCCTGCTATACATCACCCTCTTGCAGATGAAGTGAAAAGTGCCAAGGAAAGTGTTTATCTCTCTGAATCTTACATGTCCTGCTGCTCTGCTGAAACTTTGGGCCCTGTTTTAATATTTACAACATGAGAAGAAGAAATGAAGCTCTGTTTTCCTGTAATTTTCCTGTTTTTTTCCATAAGATACACTGGGCTTAGCCATCCCTTCTCCTAATGCCAAATCAGGGTACTGCCATTCTCCTGTGAGCACACTGGGCTATTTTAAGCAAACTCCATTCTAAGTCATGATTACATTTGGAGTTGGGTTTAACTCCAGCCCTCCTGGCCACATTCCAGCTCAGATAATTATGTTCTGGTTGCCAAAATTCCCAATGCAGCTCCGGTGCAAACCAAGTTATCCCTCACACAACCCCTAAATCCTTGTGCCTGTTGTTTTTAAACACCTGCCACATTTTCCCCTGGAGGTGGCTGAACTCTAATGCTGTGAAAGCAATCCCTGCATTTACAGTTCATAAAGTGTTTTAGGATCCTGGGGGATTAAGAACATTAAATGAATGCAAGCTGTAATATTAAAAATACATGAAACCTTGGAGTAACTGCTGCCATTCTCTTTGGCACTGTGTCCACACCTATGAGGGAATTCACTGCTCTGACAAATTCTGGGGGAGAAACACAGCAGAGCACAGCCAGTCCAGGAGGTTCCTGCAAAGCAACTTTCAGACACAGGCAGGGGAGGTTTCCTCAAGGAATGGTGTGCTGCCCATGCTGGCAAACAGGGAGGGATTTGTTGGAGATGTGAGGGCTGGGGTCAGCTCTGGCTGCCACTCTGGACCAGGTGAACCAGGGTGTCCCCTCCCAACCTGGCCCATTCTGTGATTCTGGACCAGGTGAACCAGGGTGTCCCCTCCCAACCTGGCCCATTCCATGATTCTGGACCAGGTGAACCAGGGTGTCCCCTCCCAACCTGGCCCATTCCATGATTCTGGACCAGGTGAACCAGGGTGTCCCCTCCCAACCTGGCCCATTCTGTGATTCTGGACCAGGTGAACCAGGGTGTCCCCTCCCAACCTGGCCCATTCTGTGATTCTGGACCAGGTGAACCAGGGAGGCCCCTCCCAACCTGGCCCATTCTGTGATTCTGTGAACCACAGCAGCAGAATAAAGATGATTTTCCAAACTGGATCCTGCTGATCCTTCCTGTGCTGCTCCAAGAGCTCAGGAATTTGCTGGGGTGCCAAAGAAAGGGCTAAAAGTGCTGTGGGTACACCCAACCTGGTTCCTGCAGGAAAGGGGGCATAATCTGAACTAAAACACTCAGCAGGGTCCCAGCAGCAGGCAGGTGAAGGAAAATAATCACAAATAATTTCTCCTGGGGCTTATAAATCACTGACTGACTCTTCAAGGAAAGCAGAGATTGGAATTACAACAAACTCCACTCACCACATCTTTTAATGCAGATCACAGAACCACACTGAATTGAACAGGATGGAAAAGACCTCTGGGAACAAGTCCAGTCTGTGACCAAACACCACCTTGCCAGCCAGGCCATGGCACTCAGTGTCACACCAGCCTTTCCAGTCACCCCAGGGATGGTGACTGCAGCAGCTCCCTCCCTGACAGTCATTCCAATGTCCAGTCACCCCTTCTGTAAAGAATTTCTCCCCAGTATCCAAACTAAACCTCTCCTGGCACAGGTTAAGGCTCCAGGAAATTTGGAGGGAACAAAATATTGCCCCACAGCATAAAGTCCATTCTTGTTTAAATAATGCAGAAGTGAATAAAGGACTCCTCTTGCCTATACTCACTCTCTGTGAAGCTAAAAAATACAACACATATTATGGTGTTTCATCACTGCCATCTCACACATTCTAATCACAATGGTGTAACTTCAAGGAGGCATTCATCCCTCCTAATTCTCATATTTCTTTGTCTCTACAGTACTCTGTTGAGCATTTGAAGGGTGTAATTCAGCCTGCAGGATGGGAGCTACCCTCAATGTATTTCTATTACCAGACACCGTAAAGTGTACGAGAATCTCCAGAAAAATTAAAATAGACCAGCCATTTCCACTCTTCAGTCTGCCTGTACTGGTTTTGAAAGTCTATCACCAGCGAGGGATTTTAAAATAAGAACACTGCTCTCCACCAGCTCCTCTTTTAGATATCAGGCAGAAAATCAGATCTGCCTCTCCTGGGCTGCCCTTACTCACATCTGTGCAAAATGAGCGGTTCCTTATTAACATCCAGAGAGAGTTTACACCGAGTTAAGGTGAGAACCTGGATCAAGGGATCCCCTTTGGGCTCTCCCCTGGCCCTCTGGAGGTTTGGCTCCCCTGGAGGAGCCCAGCCCGTGCCCCCAGCCCCAGCCTGGTGTGGGTACTCACGCCAGCCGCGCGCCGCAGTTCTCGCCCTCCATGTCCGCGCCTGGAACGTTGTCGGTGTTGACAGACTCGGTCTCACTGGTGGGCATGCTCACTGCAGGGGTCAGAGGGACAGAGAGGGGACATTAGAGCCTGCAATGTCACTGCAGGGGTCAGAGAGGGGACATTAGAACCTGGAATGTCACTGCAGGGGTCAGAGGGACAGAGAGGGGACATTAGAGCCTGCAATGTCTCTGCAGGGGTCAGAGAGGGGACATTAGAACCTGGAATGTCACTGCAGGGGTCAGAGAGACAGACAGAGGGACATTAGAACCTGGAACATCATCCTCACTGGTGGGCATGCTCTCTGCAGGGGTCAGAGGGACAGAGAGGGGACATTAGAGCCTGCAATGTCACTGCAGGGGTCAGAGGGGGAAAGGACAGACAGAGGGACATTAGAACCTGGCACATCTCTCATAGTGAGAGCATCCTGGAGGAAATGACTTCATGGAAAGACCCTCAGCTCCTGAGGATTAAATGGTTTGCTGGGCAAGCCCAGTGCCTCTGTACAGAGCAAGTTGGGCAGGGAGACTTCAGGAACACAAAAGTTACTCAGATCTAAAGGAAAGGGAAGGCAGATAGACTTCAGAGACACAAAAATTACTCAAATGCTAAAGGAAAGGAAAGAAGCAGGTTCTCTCCTTCTTTAGGAGTCAGATCCTGGAAATTTTATGGATGAGAACAACTAGAAAGTAAAAAAACCCTGACAAACCCAACAAGCTTTTGTTTGATTCTACTGAACATTTTAAAAATGCCTCTTTAGCTGCAGCAGCCCAACCAGCTCCCTGCCCTCTCTAATCTTTTGTGCAGTGATGAACACAAATTAAAGTACCAGGATTGAGATGCATGCAGATAAAAAGTGTCTCTTAGCATGATAGCAAATACCACATGAAGAACACTGATTGTTCATCTGTTATTAATTGACCACGAATGTGATTTAACCTCACACCCAGAAACTGGACCTAGAGGCATAAGGGAGAAATTCAGACTCTCTGACCCACTCAGATATTACCAACAAGGGAGCTACTGAATATGGGCTATGGTGCAGCTTTGTATTGACTCTCACAGCTCAGAACTGGACAGAACCTTCCAGGCTTTTACAGAAGTGCCATGGAAAAAAACAAAAAAACCCAAAAAAAAACCAACAAGTGAAAGCAACCTTAGGGGTGAACCTCTCTCATTTAGATTCAAGAATCTGTTTCTAGCTGTTCTCAAACCTCAAGATTTTCTTTGCTTTTACAGACCACAAGAAATCCCTCAAACCCACCCCATTTGCATTCCCCCAGTTGCTCACAGCTCCTGCATAATCCTCCAATTGCTCTTTATACATAATCATTCACTTAAAGGTAGGAAAATGGATAGAATATAGAAAACAAATGAAAAATTATACTTGAGACTGGATGGTGGAGGAGTTAAACAGATCTCTCAGGAGCCTGGTAAAATTTCAGAGCACAGCCTTGGACACATATCTCACATGAGGACTGAGAGCAGGAGTTTTTAGCTGTTGGAGAGATTTCTGATAGCCTGCAGGAATATGTAACTCAGTAGTAAGAATATGTCTGTTTGTGGGTCATTGGTGCAAAGTGAGGCAATGTAGAAGAAAAAAATTCTGCATTTCAACTGGGCAGATGCTCATGGGGCCGTGGTCTTCTTTCAGGGGCTAAAAAGGCAACAGGGGCTAAAGAAACATCAGGGGCTAAAAAGACATATTTTCAAAATCGTTCTGGGTTACTGCTTTGGAGGCATTATGTAGAAATGTCCCTCAAAATGAGCTCTCTTTCTTTCATCTCATCACAATTCACACACCCCCAACACATTTCTTGGGGAATCTAAAGTCCTTGTACAGTGTTCTTAGGACCACACGAAATAATGGACTCTTTAGCACTCTTGACTTTAGAACTATGAAATATTGTACTCTAATGGTGCCTGCTCCTTTATGAAGACAGATGTTTTAATAATCTTGTCTATTTGGAAAGACAAATTAAGGAATAAACTGAATTCATGTTCTGATATACATGAAACAGTCAAATAAGCTATGAGAAAAAACCAACATTCATAATTAATTTTTTTTTTGTCCAGAGTAAGCCCTGCAGGAATAAAACCAAAACACTGATATTTCACAAGGCAGTTTGGAAGATTAGGTAAAACACTTAATAGACATATTGGAGACATATTTGAGACATATTTGAGACATATTTGAGACATATTCCAAGACATTTATTTGCAAATGGAAAACAGTTCTAAAGACATTAGCAAGAGATTGGTTTGCAGAGCAGCCTGTTATGCTGAGTGCATGAAGAGGACACTGCACAGGCAACAAAAGCAGGCACACACATGCAAAGAATGCAGAATATAAAGCTGATTTACAGGCCAGGCTGCACACAGACACACAGACACACAGACACATGGACACAGAGTGCAGGGGAACATTACCATGGCTCTCTGTGGAGTGACTAAACCAAGCAAACTTCCCTTTCTTCTCATCAGGCAAAGCAGCTGCAGGGCTTCCTTTCACAGACAAGATGGTCAGTGTCAAGTACCAGGAACAAGACATCAACAGAGAACATGCAGCCAGTGACAGGCAAAAGAAAAAAACAGGGAACTCAGCTTACACACGGTATCCACTCTGTCTGAAAACTTATTCATGTGAGTTAGAAGTGCAAAATGCAGAACAAGGTACACAGAGGTATGAAACATCACTAGCAGATCATCAGACCACAGCTCTCATTTATTTTTTGTTCTTTTTTTATATCTGGCTCTTGAGAACATGAAATTCATGGATTTAAGTTCAGGGGTCATATCCCAGAGACACCTTAGAGTGCACCTCGTAGCTCCCTGACCTTCCTGCTGCAGAAAGTCTCACCTGAGTGAAGGGAGGGATGCAGCTGCAGTGGTGCCAGGGCTGCAGAGAGCCATGGATCCCTCAGCTGGCACCACCTCACAGGAGCTCATCGCACTGCGCCCAGGGAAAACACTAAGGACAACCAAAAATCAGGGTGGTACAAAGTATTGGAGGAAGGATGGTCTAGGGGATACAGGGCAGGAAAGAGGGGACATTAGGGCTGAGCTCTCAGAGGCACAGGCTCTTTACCTGGCAGCTCACACCACCCTCCTTGCCATGGGACAATCAGGTGTGAGTGCTGTGAGTTCATTCAGCCAGGTAACAAAAAAAAACCAAAAGAGAGAAGGTGCTATAGAAGAATTGTGCTTAAACTGGGGCTGAGTATGAGAGGAAGCAGACCAAATCCAGCCCAGCTGGCTTTCTGATCTGACTCAGTTCTCAGAGAGGCCAGGCCCTGTGCCCACAGCCTGGCTCCAGTCTGGAAGCCAGGCAGGCATTTTTTGCAGGGTAATTAATTACTGGAGCCATGCACCAGGAATGCTGGTGGTAAACCCACCACAGGAATGCTTTAATCAGGAAGAGATGTTTGTTCCAAATGGTGGGCTCAAGTCCAGACCAGAGTTGTGTTAGGACCATGGTACAGACAATGCCATCTTAATGGCCATTTCCTCCCTGTAATTTGGGGAGTTAAAACAAAGGCAAAAATTCTGCAAAGGCTGATACAAATCCTGGTGGCTTTGCTTACGCAGGAATCTCCTTTTTTTAGATTTATCATTGTATCCAAAACCCACTGGAATTGATTAAATCTCACATTAGTTACATATTCTCTAGGTAGCCTAGATGGCAATTTTTTTAAAGGGAACAAACCAACTTTTTAAGGCAGGCAAGAGTGTCGTGGTTTCAGCAGAGTGCAAATCACAAGGACCAACAGGTTTGATATTCTCTCCCCAGCTCCTTTTGAAGCCTTTGCACTTCTTACATTTTGCCACAGTGTGGCTCATCACTGAATGAAGATTTTTTTCTCCTGGACTACCTGAACTCCAATTTCACATCACTCCTGCAGCACCTAGAGCAGCACCAAGACCTCAATAGCAGCTTCCTTAAAAACAAATCTGAAAAATGCTTCATTTGGGTTAATTCTAGCCCTGGGAGCTGACAGACAGAGAAATTCAGAGCAGAGTCTGCAGTCTGTGACTGCCTGGACAGAAGTGCAGCCCCTTTGAGCCTCTGTTCCCTGTCACTGGCACCAAGCACTGACACCAGCCCTGCCCTGCACTGACACATGTCCCTCCTCCCATGGAATGCCCCTGGGCATGCAGTGAATTATTGCATGGCAGGTTGCCAAAAACCAGCAAACCACAGAAACAGAGAGCTGGCACCAGCAAATACCCCTCTGTGCAGCCCTGAGACAGTTTTTCCTCCATACACTTGGAGAACAATATTTAATTCCTGGTTCAAAAATATCATTTCCACTGTTGCATCTCGCATTTATGAAATGCTTGTCACTTTGGCAGTGCAGGTAATTTTAATATTCAGATTTATTTCCATGGATTATATAATGCTGTCACACTTGCTGAATCTCACTTTAATGCTGTGACATTTTAAGACTCAGAGGGAATCGTGCTTGGGCAAAGGGTGCCCAACTCCAGGAACACAGACAAAACTTAAAAACTTAAAAATTTTCACAGATTTTAATGGGACATGTTACTACATGACTTTGCAGATCTGGGCATTAACTATAAAATTTGGTATATTGGAGGCTGTTCACACTGTCTGACTTCCCTTCTCTGATTTAGCTGCTTGAGTTATGCACAGAGGCAGGCAGATTCCTGACACACATTTTCTGAGTGCTGATGTGTCCCTCAGTTGCATGGACAGGGTAAAAAAGACATTTTCTTAATGTCCTTGGGTTAGGTGCCTTGAAGCAGTGTGACTATCCAGCAGGATTTGTAGTGGAGGAGTCTTAAAAAAGATTTTAAAACCCACAATACATTTGATTGACTTTTGTAATGTGCCCACTCAGACTCTCATTTCTCCAATGTCTACTGGTAATGATTTATTTTCCAAAATATGGGTCAGAACAAACCTTTTGCCCACGTTTTTGAGGTCAGAGGGACCCAAAGTCCCTTGCCCATCTTTGTTGTGTCCCCCTGGCCCCCTGACCAGGGTTTCCCCCACTCCTGTTCAGCTCCTCTGCCAGGGGGGAGAGGAACCCCTGTAACCCTGCTCTCCCCTTGGCAGCCCCTCTGAGAGGGGCAGACCAAGCACATCTCACCAAGAGCTCAATAACCACAGTTATTTCTGCTGCTAATGCCTCCCAAGGGGCTCTGCACAACTGCAAAGCAGCCTGGAGAGCACAGGAGCCCTGTGAATTCTCCAGCTGGGATTTCAGATTCCTTTTCCCATCAAGCACGACAAGAATAAATTGCAATACCCAGGCTGCTTCCTTTAGCAGTCTGTGCATCAAGTGAATGACTTTGTCTCCAGTAAAACCCTGCTTCCCCTGGTGCTTTTCATGCCCATCATTTCATGAATGAGTCTATGGGCAGCTGTCAGAATTTCAATTGAATCGTATTTTTTTTTTTTTCGGTGGAGAGCTCTCATTTTAATTAATATGTGAATATTGCCTGTCTTTCCTCTTCTGCCTGTTTGGAAAATGCTGCACTCATTCATCTTATTCATTAATTTAAATAAGACACAGCTTTCATTCTGCTCCATGCATGCAGTGCCTTGGGAACAATCAGTGGCTGTGTTCTTCAATGCAAGCAGCATGCAGAGATAAACTGCAGAGGTAAAGCATTGGCTTGCCATGGACATCCTGATTTTGTCAGGAAAATATAGTAGATGTGACTGGGGAATTCTGAGTGTTTTCTGCTTTGAAAAGGAGCTCCCTGACAGAAAAGCTTCTACAGGGGAAGAAGAAAGGGAACTTGAACTGCCTGCAGGATCCTGGTGGTTGCGTGCCTCCCAAACCCAGACAATAAATCCAGCACAGTAAAAAATACCCAGAAAAATTGTGAAAGCACTTGGAAGAGTATTTTGTGAGGGCTCAGAGAACAAGGCTCACCATGGGCAGCATTGCAAATCTATTACATTAAACACATGGAACACAGACACTCTGCATAGCCCAATTTTGGATTATGCACAGATGAATGCAGGGGTGAGGAGAACGAGCTGGGTTCACACTCTCACTGGAGGTCAGAGCACAAGGACAGTGATACAGAACCATGAAACAATGGCTGGTTGCATTCCCTCCAGTTAAACAGCAGAAGGCTTTTGGTAAAAACCCCTTTCCATCCCTGGCAGGCACCAGGGGCATGTGCAGGGACAGGAGCTGTGGGTACACCCAGCCCAGGCTGGGGCAAGGCAATCCTGATTTGTGAATGGAGCAGCACAAAGCAGAGCACTGCCAGCACTGAGCCCTGCATTATCAAATGCTCCATCCACAGACAGGATTTCTGTTTTACTGCACAAACTGCAAAGTGCATGGTTTATTTATATGTTTAAACTCATCCTTCTGCCCTTCCAGAGGGTCACCAGATGTCCATATAACTGTTGAGGGGTTATAGCTATGGGCTAAATCAATTTATACCTTACAGAGGGGGCACAGGAGAGAGAGTGAAATGGATTAATTGTTCAGGCCTGTGATTAACAGATATCTCATTACTACACACAGATTACTCCACACCTATGAATGCATTACCTTGCTACCAATTCCTGGGATTTATTTTACTGTAACAAACCCCTCAGCTGGGTTGAAAAGCTGCCATTTCCCCTCTTTTTATAGCAATATTGACAGTAATATGCTGCATTCTGTAAATGTTTGTTCATTCCAGCCAGTGAGTGGAATGCACATTGCACAGAGGACCAAGGAACAGGCACAGCCAGACTGCTGGCCCTGCCAAGTGAAGCCCTTGCCAGTGTCACACATGTTCTGCTCTGGATTTGAAAGGAAGAATTTAAAATCTCTTCACATTTCCTGCCTGGAGGACAAAGCTTTTCTTTGCATAACCTGTGGTAAATATTTCGTAAGCATAGGGGCTGGGGCTCACCAAAATAGACTTTGCAGAAAGAGGTCTAACTCTCCTGAAAAGGGGAGGAGAAAAAGGGAGTTTTCTCCTGAAAACTCTCCTGACAGGAGGGGCAGTGTCCCTGGATAACTCCTGCTGCTGAGCAAACTCCTGGATCTGCTGCAGGAGCCCATTCCAGGCACAGAATCTGCTGCAAGGGCAATGCAAAAAATTCTCTAAGCCCTCGTGGCTGAAGGACAGATGGGCTGGGTCACAGGGTGACAGAGGTGCCACCACAACACACCTTGAAAGATGTCAGTCTGCTGGACCTGGGCCCTCCTATGACCTCCTAAAGTGATTTTCTTGTCTGATAAATGACTTGCATTGTTCCCCTTGCCAGGAGCAGCAGCTAAGGTGCCAAAGTGCAGGGCACTGATTTGCCAGGACATGGTTTATGGTGGCTCCTGTGCCAGTATAATATTTTTAGCAACTTCCCTGGTTCCCCACAGAATTCTGAAGCAACTCAAGGCTGGACAGACAAAATGAAGGAAAGGCAAAACTACTGAGAATGTGACTCTTTCAAGAGCATTTTGCAAACAAATCCCTACAGCACATTTTAAAGAGTTGTACAAGTCTTCTCTCCCATTCCTCAGGAGTTTTAGCAGAGGAACTTAGGACAGGCAGCAGTGCCATCAGATGCTCCTGAAACAACCCCACAGAATTCTGTGTGGGCACAAAAGCAGGACCATCCCACCAGAAAATCAAAAGGATCCATTATTGCAGGAGCCTTAGACATGGGGGTGTGAGAGCTGCAAAAGCTACAGATAATGTGTTGGGAAGGGATGCAAACATTGATCATGAACAGAATAACTCACAATAAAGGGCTCTTGATACAGTAAAAACAAGTGCTTCCTGCACTTGGGAGAACTTAGTTTAGGGGTTGTGTTTAAAATATTTTAGCATTAATCCTACAAAGAAAAGACAGCAGCAAGGCCCTGTCCATCTGAACTGACAGTGCCTGCCTGAGATGAGTTGTCAGCGAGTGCAGACATTTTCTAACGGCAGGATTCACGTGGGATGTGTGAGAAGGATGTGGATGATGCTTTCCCTGACAGAAACAATCCAGCAATTCAGTTCCCTGATCAGCAGCACACACAGGAGGGCTGGGTCTCTCTCAGGGTTGCTTCTCCCTGAGATTCCCCTCGGGGTTTCTGTTCCCCGGGGTATCAGGGTCT
>VXBR01004848.1:41763-82486 GCA_013400215.1 Cisticola juncidis | reverse complement strand
TGTGGGCATTCACTGCCATGGCAGGGATCAGAGGCAGTGTCCTCCTGGGCTCTGTGTGAGGCTCTGACCCCCCTGTACAGATCTCAGACCCCCTGTCCTGTCCCCAAACCCTCCAGGGTGGCCACAGGGATGTCCTGGACTCTGACAGGTCTGTGCAGAGCCAGGGCTGTGACAGCACCACCCCTTGGAGCTGTGTTCCTGCCCCAAACTGAACAGATCCAGTTCAGCCTCCTGACCTGGAATGGAGCTCACCTCTCCTCCCAAATGTGCATAAATCTCTGTTTTGAACCCTGCTCTGCTGCATCTCTCCTGTGCCTAGTAAATGAAATGTTTGTGATTCTGTGTGCTGCTCCTGCATGGGGTGTCCTTTCAGACTCTTTTCCTGCCATAATCCCAGTCTGATACTCTACACTATTATCACAATACCATGAGTCAGAAGCATGAGACATGCTAGCTGGGCAGGCTGTGTATTACTGTGCAGCCAGCAGAAAAGAAAAACTGAACTCAAAGAGCCTTGCCCCTAAAGTCAGCTTGTCAAACATATCATTAAAGCTTTTCTACCTCTTCAGCAAGGCATTGAGAAGAGGCTAATTACTCCCAGCCAAAGAAAGAGGCATTTTATAGTGGCCTTGAAATAACAGACTCTTGGTTTGCAAATACTTGAGCGTGCAGGAGAGTGAGGGACTGAGAACAACTGCTTGAGTTCAGCTCAGTGTGGGCAGGTGTTATGCAAGTTTGTTGTGTTCAAACAAGGCATTTGTGACCTGCCACGTTCTGCTCCTGGTTCCTCAAACAGCCACAGAACACACTCACATTCTGATCTGCACATCTGCCACTGCATCCTTGTTCTGATGCTTCACCCTCCTGCTGCTTCAGACTATTTTAATAAAGGATTTTAATGGGATTTTAATGCAGCTGCCAACATCCTCACCCCCATCTCAAGGGACCCCCATCCTCGGGTTCACAGCAAGTCCTTTATGTTTGACCCTAGAGGGACATGAGAGTGCAGCCCTTCCTCAAGGGGAGAGGGAGCAGAGGGATGCACCAGCTGGGATTTGTGAACCTGGTACTGAGCACATGAACACCCCTATGAACACTGTGGGCACTAAAGCTGAGCTTGAATTTATCCCTCAAGCTCTGAGAGACCAATTCTCTAATCTCTGTCCTGTCTCTCAGTCCTGCAGACTGAGGAGCTGCAGTACCCAGCAGTGCCACAGCCATTTTCAGTTCAGCTCCTCAGTTGGAAATATTTTCCTTCCCCCTCGCCCCTCCAGGCTGGGTGCTGTCTGTGAGATGAGTGGTGTGGAGAGCCTGAATCCTCCCCAGGAGCAGGAACAGCAGAGGGTTTATCCCATTTCCAGCTGTACTGAGTGCATGGGTGTAGCAAGAGCAGGACAGCTTATAAAATAAAGGGAGAGCTATTCCAAACTGGGCCTCAGCTTTGGGCCTGCCTAGAAGTAGATAAGCTCTGTGGTGCAGTTAGAAATTCACTTAAGGTGTGTAAATTCACTTAATTCACCAGCTTTAGCTAGGATAATTAGGATGGAAATACAGTAGCTGCCTTAACTTGAGATAATTTACTTATTTGTCCACACTTGCTGCCAACAGAAATGCACTTGTTATTGTAAACTGTTCTTACTGTATTTAACCAGCCATTTCATGAATAAACAGGAGAATGTATTCTATTAATCAATTGATTGTTATTAATCAATTGAATGTTATTAATCATTGCTTGGTCTCCAACCCCAGATTAGTCCCACTCTTCAGCTGGGGATCTCCCCAAAAAGCAGAGGGAGCAGGACAGAGCAGGGTGTTCCTGTCACTGTCACTGTCACTGCACTCACTCCAGGAGCTGATGGAGATGCCTGACCCTCCTCAAAGGGATTTTCCCGATTCCTAGAAACACTTTTCCCCTTCTCCAAATTCTGTCAGGCCTTCTGATGCTCTGCTGGAACAAATTGCTGCTGAATTATGGGTTGTTACAGTGGCTGCAGCTTTGTCCTGAATACCAGCAGCTCCTTCTTGTGCTCTCTGTTCAAACAAAGGAAACATTTTCTTCCCCATGCTGTGCTTTGAGAGAAAATGCAGGCTGGAGTTAAACTGCTTTAACATCTTGTTGGGTTAGGTGGGATTTACCTGCCACAGCAGTAACTCAGCACAGAAGGAAGGGGGAGAAGGTTTTCAAATGGTTGCTTGCTCTTTGTTTTAGGATCAAAGCCTCCTTTGAGACAGAGAGAAAGAAAAGCTGGGAAGTTGTGAAATCTGCAGGACAATGAACCTAAAAGCTGCTTTTGCTAAAGGCTGGGTTATTAAATTATATTTCTAACAAAAAGCAGAAGACCAGACCTTTGGATTCATTTAGATGAACCATCCATACATTCAGGGGAACAAGAGAACTGTTATTTCTTAAATGATTAATATGATTACTGTGAACTGCCAGAGAAGAAAAATAGTTCAAACCCATCCTGATCAAACTTGGAAATGCCTTATGTGATGCAATCCAGGGTCAAAATTCTGCTCTTTCAGCTCCAGAGGGTAGGAAATGGTGTGAGAGCCTGTGCCCCTGGCACTGTGGGGTGGGTGAACATCATTAGCTCTTCTCTTCTTTTTTAAATTGGACAGAAGAGCCCAGAACAAGATTTCACCCCTCTCCAGATATCACCCTGCTCACACATATTTCAATAATCAATGTTGTAGCTGAAGCATTTTAAAGCACAATTTAAACCCCAAGTTTTAAATTTCACTTTGTTCAGAAGACTTTTTTCCCAAATATTTCCTCTTGGAGAGGGAGAAATACAAAACAATGAAGGATAAGGATCTACTGCTTCCTTGTTTCTTCACTCACAATTAAAAAAAGGAAAGCAGCATATGAAGAGAATCATGAAAATCTACCCTCAGTTTTGATTTTATTCCAGTTGGAAAAAATCAAATCACAGTTTTGCTGACATTGATGGAAAAGTGGAAGAAGAATCACCCTAAATGATTTGTTGTTGTTGAGCTGCACAGAAATTACACAATGAAAGTGATGCTTGGAAATGGCAGCTTTGTTTTCACCCACATCACTGAAATCATTGCCCTGTGTACCCTGCTACCACAGCTACCTGCAGGGTCACTAGAAAGCNGTTTGGTTTGGTTTTGTGGGTTTTTTGTTTTGTTTTTGTGGGGTTTTTTGGGGGGGTGTGGGTTTGTTTTTTTTTTGTTGTTTGTTTGTTTTCTTTTTTTTATTCCCTTCTGATACGTATATCTTTTTCTTTTCAGTATATCAGACTTTACCTGGATGTGATCACACATTTATTTCAGTACAGTTATGGAAACTACATGTCTGTAATATTTTTATTGGGTGGAATTCATGCCAGAATCAGCTGCATTTTATCCAGTGGGATGATGCTGGGCAAACAGCACCCAGAGACTGCCCAGACCTGCAGGTGATTCCAGACAGCTCCATCTCCCTTTGGTGGGAGCCAAATGCACAATATTGAAGTCCTGTGTGAGCCCTGAGAAGCTCCAAGCCCTCACCCTGGGCAGCCTTTCCCAGTGCTGACATGAGCAGGTTTTATTGCTGACCTTGGATGAAACCCACAGGGGCCCAAATCCTCAGCCAGGCAAAATCCTGGGAATTTCAGAACAATTTTTGCCCAGGGACTGTAGGAGTGATTCAGCCTAATGTCCTAAAAGCTTTTTCTAGGCAGCACCCTAATTATAGGTTAAAACTTGACATCTGTAGCACAAACCCAGGCTGAATCCTGCAACCTGAGCCTCTCTGTAAGAGCCACCCTACAAAAACAAAGCTGATTTATCATTTACAAAGGCCTTTTATTGGGTGTCCTCAAACTCTGGCACTTATTTTAGGAGCAGCTTTGTGTTATGAGCTGCTTCAAGAGTTGACAAGGTAGGAAAATTGGGATTTTTTCTGCTGGGACTATTTTCTGCTGTTTTCTCCACAGCTGGGAGCTTCTGTCAGTCCTGTCCAAGCCAACCATGTGCTGGAACCTCTGCACATTAATTCATGGTTTTTCCCTAGAACAACTGGTGGAACAGTGTACACCACAAAGCACCTCTCCAGGTGAAAGAAAACAGATTTATCCCAGTTACTAAACTTGTGAAGTACCCCTAGGTGCCCCTGTGAAATGCCTACAAACTGTTGGCACTGCACTGATCTCTTTTTGGTTACCAGATGATTATTTTCCACATCAGTGGACAATGATAAAAGGGGAAGGCATTGGGCTTTCTTCCTCTCTAGATGAGGTGTTGACAGATAATAAATCATTTTACAAGACTGGAATTGATTTCCTGGTATTTAAATAAAAGCAAAATGCAACCACGTTCTGTGATGCCTTTCTCAACCATGAACTGATACTGGAGGAAGTGAATTAATAAAGGTTTCATTTCCCAGCCTGTGCCTCTCAGAGCTTTTGTTAAGATGATCCTGAGTTCCATGCAAGCCCCCTGTGGGTTGTTTTAAATTGCTTTTTGACAATATCTGCACCTGCCTGTTGAGGGGCGTCCGTCCATGTCCTTCCATGTGTATGTAAAACACATGAGGACAGATTCTGTGGATGAAACTGGAATAGCACAGGAAGAACCACTTTGCTTTGGACAGACAGGTTCAAGTATGCTCTGCTGAACAGAAATCAGCTCAGAACAGCATCTTTTTGCTCATACAGTACAAGACAGGGTTTAAGGCAGTGAGGGTCAACACTGGATGCAAAATAGATAATGAAATCTTTTAACCTATTTATCTAAAATAGATAATAAAATCTTTTAATTATCCACTCCCTCATTTTCCCCTCTGCATCTCCCATGTTAATTCCCCAGCTTGCCCAATAAGTTTCATTGCAGAAGATGGACCAAGAGTGTTTTAGGCCACTCTGATATTTTAGTTTGTAACCCAGCCTGTGAAAATCCTTCCTGCCCCAGACATTATCCCAGACACCAGGATATTTTATTTCAGGCTGACAGGAACAAGCCCCTTGCTTGTCAGTCCATCAAACACTTCGATTTGGAGGCTACAACATAACAGAGTCAAACTTCTATTGGAGGTCTTGGGAATAAAGCCCAGTTTGGGTTGAAATTACTCAGATTTCTACTGAATTTTGCAGAGCTCTACAGCTCTTCCCTTCTCCTGTTTAAAAACTGCCATTTCTCCTGTTCTCATTTATGGCCTGATGTGCAGAAGCACAAAAAGTTTCCAGGAAAGCTACAGATTTTCCAAACCTGTAATGGTCTAAAAGGTACCAATCTCTTCTGAAATTTTGTTTTTTCTGCTGAAAACTTCTCCCCTGTCTCAAAGTAATTTTTTTCCAGGGAAGACTCTCATAAATGAGTGTTTAAATGCAGTCTACCTCCTAGTTGTGGTGATGTTAAAAGTAACAGTGGTTGAAGGAGTAAGACAAATCCTGTAGTCCACCAAAAGTTAAGTTGTCATTGATTCCTTAGAGGCAGTGAACTCAGATGTCAGTGAACATTTCCAAAGCAATGCTCTGAAGGTGAAGATTGAAGGGTATTTCTTTTTTAAACTGATTAATTTTTTAATATGTATTTTAAAACCTGCCTGTAGGTCTGTGCTTTTTGTCTTCATTGTGCACTATTCCCACTTCAACAGGGGCATAAATCTGCATTTTCAGACACACACCTTTCATTATTTAGCATACCATCTGAAATAGGAAATGATTTTGATAGGCAACACACTGATCTGTACTGGGCTTTTTTCTGCTGTGTTACATGAAAACTTAATTATCTGCAGCCATCAGTTCCCTTACAATGGGGCCTTGAAGAATGATCAGACTTTTGATTTTAGTAGGGTAAGCTACTTGCAAATCAGTTCTTGAATTTACAATACTAAGTTGGATATGAGTTAACAAGAAGGATTTATTGTCTTGAATAATGGAATGCATTTACAAAGCAGTGGGATTTTTTTACTTTTAGGGACTGTTGGTATCAGGGAGGTGATACTCTCACTGCACATGGTGACACCAAAAAGAACTGAAACAGAAGGAAACAGGGGGAGGGCAAAATCTGAGCACTCAGAAACATCAAATGACTTCTCCCTGCCCATTCACAGATTATTTGTGACCCCACTGCAGTTTGTGGGAGTTTTGCCAATTCATTTCAATAGGAGGAGAATCTGGGTTGGATTGAGGTTTCCTGCTCTGCCCACAGCAGCAGATGCATCCCAGACCCCTCTCAGGAAGGGAGAACAGAAGTGCAAATTCCCAGGAACTGTGGCAACAGGAGGGAGGGTTTTCCTTGCTGTTGTGTCATTCTGAATTCAGAAGCTGTGCTGTGACACCAGGAGTTTGTCCCCTCTGTCACGTTAATGCTTTCTCCCCTGTGGAAGGCACGTCAGGGAAAGAGCCCAGCACAAAACCATCACCACAAACAGCCCCAGGAGCCTTTCCACATTTCCCACCTCACATCTGTCACAATGGCAAATATGTGTTTGCAAACAGCAAACAGCATGGGAAAACTGCCTTAAATGTGGTACTTCCCAAAAAACAGAGAATTAGCTCAGCCTGCTCTGGGAATGTCTCTCCATCCATGGAGGAGCTCCCTGGGCAAATGCTGTGGAGAGAAGAGCTAAAGACTGCACAGGTTGTCCAGCTCTGGTTGCACTCATCTTTCTATTTTACCCTTTCCTTCCCTAAGGTCCTCTCTGTTGTATCCTTGGACTTGATAACTCCATTAAGGGCTGCAAACACCCAGTGAGGCTTCGGGCAGGGTTTGAGAGCCTCAGGAAAGCAGCAGCACACACAAAATATGGGCAGTGATGCCCAAGGACTGTCACAGGCAGCCACACAGAGAGGGGGGGCAGAGAGTTCCTCTTCCCTTCCACTTTGTGTCCTCTGTTTTGCAGGGGGCAGTGCCCATGCTGACAAGTGATGGGCAAGTTAAAAATTAAAGTTAAAACACAGCAAAATCTGCCTCTGTACTGCCAAGGACAGAGAAGAGACTGCAAACATATGTTCTCTGTGTTTGGGATGATTCCTTTTAGGTAAATGACTGGGTCAGAGCCCAGGTGGTGCAAACTGCTGAGCCTCAGAACTTACATCAGCTGAGTCTCGAGATTAATGAGGATTTTTTAATTTGAACTTCTGAACTATTCTGATACTCTTTATAAAAAACAAAACAACTCTCCAAATCCTCAAACAACCTCCAAGGGAAAGCCAAAGAAGCCCAAACTGACAGGACTTCTTTAAAGCTTGGGTGTGATCACTGCCAGAGGCAGGAGCACCAGAACTCCACTGCTGCAAGGACCAGCAACTGAGGTTTAAAATAAACTGAGGTTTAAAATAAACTGAGGTTTATTGAGCTAACACAGCAGCTCAGGGAGGCCTGAGCTGCCCTGGGCACTTCAGGGATCTGCCTTTTGAAGTTCTCAGGGCTGAGACCTCAGAAATGAACATTAATTAGTCCCTGAACAAAGTGTGCTTGAAAGGGCAGTCACAGCCAGCACAGAGCTCAGGGTGCTGCACCAGGAACAGAAAGGGAAGAGCTTTGAAGAGCACTTGAATAAAAGCCACTGGAGGGGCACAGGAGGCAGCTGAGATAAGCACAGGAAAACAAGGAAGACATTGGAGCCTTGGAGATGGAAGCTTGGACTGGAGTAGGTGGGATTCAAATGTCTTGGGAACACTCAAGCCAAAGGGATTCATTCACATTACAACTGTGCCATCTGTCCTTCCCTTTTTTGAAGAGAAATAATACCATCCTTCTCCTTCCATTTAACCCTGCTGGTGACTGACTCCTGGCATGGATGCCAAAACATTCAACCCAATAACCCCCCAAAATAAACCTCACCCCACACAAAATGCCCTGCCCCATCACTCACTCTCAGCACCTTTTCTGTGGAGTTATCTGAAGCTGAAACCATCACTCCTCAGCTCTTCTGACTCAGATGTGAGAGGAATAATTGTGATAAATCACATCTTCCAAAACTCACCTTATCAAACTGACCAGGAAGAACTGAGAACAAGCTGGAGAGGCTTCACCTTTCAGTTCTTAATCACCACCCATAAAAGGAGCTTGTTGGCTCAAATATGGATTGACCACACTCAACAACCCATGCAGTGAATCCTCATCTGATCTATTCATATACTGTAGGCCACAGAGCAGCAAATTTTGGCCATCATTAATAAATTAATTTCTGAATGACTGCTGAGGTTAAACTGTGAAACTAAACTACATGAGCTATGAAAAAACCAACATAAAAATCAAAATAACCTGATTTGGGAAAAGTCTGAGCAAGTCACCACAGTGACTTGGCTCCTTCAAGATACCTAAGTATGGTGGGTAACATCTGATATTAACAAACCCATTTTTTTCCTAAAAGAAGTTCATTATTTTGGCAGCAATAGTGGTTGCTAATATCCTAAAGGTCATGAACATCTATTAAAAATCTCACTGAAGAAAGAAAGGCACAACTCTCTCATAGGAATATATATATATTCCTATTACTGGAATATAGGTTTGTGATGGGATCATCCCATAGATTTTGATTGTTTGGTGAGAAGGGTGATACCTTGGGACATATTTCATGTTCTCTTCCAAAATCAAAGAGAGAAAATGCACATTCCCCCGATGGAAGGCACGAGCAGAGGCACTGCCCAGTGGCTGTGCAGAGGTTCCAAGTCTGACATTTCCCAAGGGCATTCCCAAGTTTTCCCTGTCACAGCCAGCAGTGACATCTGCCAAGGGCTGCTGAAGGCTCCCACAGCCCGTGGTGGCTCAGAGGAGGTGACACAAGAGTCAGGAAATGGAATATTGGGAAGCACTGCTTGCATCCAACCCCTCCTTCCTGAGCGTTTCCAATAGGAGATTGGTGAATTTTCACTTTGTACAAACCCCTTGTCAGCTCCAGAAAAGAAGAGTAAGAATTAACACCCTTAGAATAAATATCTGAGAGCTCAGTCAGCCTGGCAAAGTCAAACACAAATCCACTGATTCCAGAGGAGTCACAGAGGGCCCACCCAGGGCACAACAGAGCTGATCTGGCCCTCCCTCCCTCACTGCAGCCCTGCTTCTGCAGGAGGAAAATTTACTCATTATTAAGAGTCAACAATAACATCTTAATAAAATCGTAATAAAAATTGATCCCTTCAAGAGGAGCAACAGGTCCTGCCTGGAGCCCTCATTAACATATCTGGAAAAAGGACTTTACCAGCCTGATTGTTATTACTTTGTTTGAACAGATGAGTGAAACAAAATAGGAAAGCAGTGTGCAAACAGTAGGAAAAAAGAGTGAAACAAAGGCAGGAAACCTTTGTTTTCCAAGGAACCAACCACTGCAAAGAGCCTGCAACACTGAGCTCCAGTTAAATAAATGAATAAACAGGTGTAAAATACACCTGTACTTTAAAACTTTTCACAGTAGTGGACTTTACCAGCAAGTATTGACCTTTTATCTGTTTAATATCAGGATCTAATGCCCCTATCACAGACTAAACACACTGACCTGCAGAATATCAATCACTGTACTGGGTATTTCTGCTTCCCTTGGTTTCTAAAAAATTGGAAACCAGCACAAGCATAGTGCATTTCTCAGGAGGAACTTGTTCCACCTCAGCACTGCAGCAGATGGGCACAGGCTTTACTGCTAAAAACACAGAGAGAGACAGAAAGGAGAGAAAAAGAAAGAGAAAGTGAGAGAAGAAAGTTGCTTACTGTTTCGAGGCTTCTCCTCGTCCATGCCTTCATCCTCGTTTTCTGGATCGATGTCCTCTGCTTGAGTTATCCAGTCCAGGTATCCCTTCAGATCCTCCTCCAGCTGCTGCTTCTCCCGCAGCTTCTGGAAATCCCCCCGAGCCTTGGCCTTCTCCCTCTCTTTGGAAAACTCCCTGGCAAGAGGGAGGGGCAGGGCAGGGGGGAAGGAGGGAGAGATGGAAGAGGAACAATGGGTTAGACTGGTTTCTCTGGAAAAGATCCTCAGCACACGTGTGGAACAGCTGGAGTGTCCACATTTTATCAATACTTGTCACATTTTATCAATACTTGTCACATTTCTATCAATACCAGTCACATTTCTATCAATACCTGTCACATTTCTATCAATACCTGTCACATTTTATCAATATTTGTCACATTTTATCAATACTTGTCACATTTCTATCAATACCTGTCACATTTTATCAATATTTGGCAAAATTTATCACTATTCGTCNCTTTTCCAAACTTCCCTTCCCAGCATTTGATTGACAATCCAAATAAAACACGTGTGTAACATTTCTGTACAATTTTATGCACAATAGCAGATATTTTCTAAGATTCTGTAAACACCTGATATTCTCCAGCAGTTATCTACAAATGTCTGTGTGAATAATGGATGATGATGAACTGTTTGACAATAATCTGACATCTGGAGAGTGAGATGGTGGCTCTGATTTCCAGCCAGGTTTCAATCTGTGTTTAAGATTTTATTTGTAATCACAACCAAACTGGGATAGTTTAAGTGTAATTAATTGTACTCATAACCCTTTTTAATTGTATGCATGTAATTATGGACCATTTCACCCACAGTACTGGAAAATATAATTAAAAACTCAGACCTCAAAGTTTTACTGAAGACTTTCAGCATTCGAGGCTGTTCTCTGGCATGAAATATATTTTTCAAGTCTCACATTGGGTGTACAAAAGTGATAAATTCTGGGTAGACAAAGCTAATAGATTCTGGCAGAAAGTGAGCAGGGTAAAACATTTGATGATAGTTTTATAAAAGAACACTGTTGGGAATATAAACTTAAAACAGGGGGTAAAAACAAGAATTTCCTGTTGCTTAGCTGTGATTCTGAATTCTGGCTTTGCCTCCTTGTTGGCTGTGGAGCTTTTCTTCTCCTCTTTCAGAGACACCTATACAGCAATAATCTTCTTTTAAGAAATGCTGACCTCCCTTTTTTAGAGGCACGTGGGTTCTAAACCAGGTTTTAACACTTGAATTTTAAAAAATAAGCTTAATGATTGTGTGATTTAATGATTGTGAAAATTGCTGGACCAGAGCACTGAAGCAGATCCCTACACAGCAGATAACACAGGCCACTCTTTTTAGAAAACAGAGGTAAAGCCATTCTCCCCAGGGCATTATCCATCACTGTTGCTGAAGCCTGTCAGCAATGAAAGGATTTAATAAAATCTTACTCCACTTGGCATTTGCCTTAGGTGTGCTCCTGCAAAAATGCATAGATCTACCACTGATTTTGGTGGCATGATATTAGGATAATGAAAATCCAAGCCAAAATGTCAATTTTGGGTGCCATGGGACTGAGGTGGAGGTGGGTTTCTAACAGTGAGGGTGAGGCACTTTCCTCCTGTCTGGTGCAAAACCTGCTGAAAGAATTCCATGGACTGCACAGGTTTTGGATCAGGTTGATCCCTTAATTTTGAGCCAAAAAATGTGACAATGTACAGGACAATGCCACCTGCAGCCCTGCCACGCTGCTGAGAGCTCAGGTCCTCCCAGGGGAGTGAGATAACCAAGGTGGAAATGAGGAGGAGAACCACTGAATTCTCTGGCCTGAAGTTCACAGTCAGCTCTGGGTCCAAACTCAGCCTCAAGGCAGGGAAAAAATGAAAAATGGAATTTTCTTATGCTGGGAGTGATATTTTACTGTTTACAATGTAAAAGAAACAAATAACCCCAACAGCAGTAATAAACCTGTACAAAGATTGTTAGGGAATCATCCATCAATGGTGGTTATATTTTCTGCTTCAGTGACACCTTTCCCCTGGGTCTGCTACAGTGCTGTATCCAAATTAATGAACTAACTCTCAAAAAATAATCACTGAGTTAATCTATGTATTATTAAGCCTGTTTGTTAAATGAAATCCCAATATTTCAAATTTTAGCTCATGAAGTATTATTTTAGAATCTGAATAAATGGGCCAAATTTTGAGATGGGCAGAGCCCAGAATTTTCTAGCACAACACAAAATACTATGTAAATGACCTGCAGCTCCCTGGGTACAGCACAGGGTACAGATGCCTCTCCAAAGGAGACAACTGGTTTAAATTGTCTTAATTTCTATGCTCTACTAACACTGAGCCATCGAGAACAGGGTTTTTTTGCAATTCAAGCCACCTCCCAGGTGGGAAGGCAGCCTGTTCCTGGGCAAATGGAGTTCACAGTGGAGAGTCACTGCCAATTCTCATTTTCCATCCCAGGGGAATGAAGGGAGGGAGCTGCTGGCCTGAGCCCAGGGCATTGCAGGCAGTGCACACACTGCTGGCAACAAATGGGCACTGCTGGCAGCTCCACAGGCAGCCAAGGGCCAAAGGAGCTTTTGGTGGCAGTCTGGAGGTTGTCCCCTCAAAACTGGCTGCACAATCAGGGTAAGGTCAGCACAGGCTGGCAGAACCAGCAAGCAACCTGCCTCTTTTAACTGAACACAAAACATCAGTGTAAGAGTGGGTTAATCTGATTGTTTTTACCACAATTCATTTGTTTCACTTGGGTTTGCTTCTCCCAGGAAATGCCTGCCAGTGGGAATGCCAAAGAGGAGAAAATGTGGGGAGATGTTTTCTCTGTGTGGGGTTAGAGTGGGAAAAGACCATAAACACCCAGCTCTGCATCACCTGCTGCTTCAGAAGAAAATGTCTCTATCCCATCTCAGTGATGGAATTTAGGTTATTCTTGTTGATTAAGATTTCTCACATTTAGAGATGGGAAGTGAGCAAAGCAGCAGAATTTTAACAGCTCAAAACTCTTGCTTATTAATCAAAGTGGAGCACAAGGCTCCAAATCTCACCCACCCTGGGAGGTACACCAGGGAATGGAAGGGTTGGAAAAATACCTGAAAGGTCCCAAAAACTGCTCCAGGAGGAGCCACAGCCACAGCCAGCCTCCTGCTCACTCTGACCTCTTTCTGGGCAGTAAAAGCACCAAAAACTGAGTTTTGCAGGATCCTCTCAAAGCAGAAATGTCTGTCCCCTGCCCTCCCTTTGCCTTGGGCAGCTGCTTGTTTGGCCTGTGCCCTGGGATTTGGATCAAAACATAAAGAAAATGTGACTTTGTGCTCTCAGGTGTGCGTGTCTGAGGGCTGAGCCCACACTGCCACTTTTTCCTCATTAATTAACTGAAACAATTAACACAGACATGAACATCTCTGACCTCAAGTGACTTCTGATCACTGCTCACAGCAAAGGGCTGGAATTGTTTTTCCTGGGCTTGGGGAGGTCTCCTGTGTGCTCTATTCCTTTGGAGTACATGGATTTTACACTGTGCTCAGCAGATTCCAGCCCCACAGATAAATACTCTGACATGCCATTTAGCCTGGTATGTGATTAGTAAATTCACCAGGACCATGAATGGGTGACACACCTGAGGTAGAGCAAATTACAAAGGAGCTCTTTCAGCAGAGCAGAATCCAGCATTTCATTCTGCAGGTGCAATCAAGGTGTCTCTGTGAGTACAATTAATTACACTTATGCATTCAGAAGTGATTAAATTCCCCCCCAAGCTAATCTGTCATTTGTGATGTCTACCTACACGACATGCCTGCTGAAACTCCTGAAATAGATAAATGGGGAAAAACTCAGAGATGCCCAGAATTGGATATTCAGAGATAACCAGGAGTGCTGCTTTCCATCTAGAACAGACAGGTGGATCATCAGCATAGATCACACTAACAGCAAGGAAAACGCTGAATCTGCAACTGCACACACTGTGTAACTCAGCAGAATTCACAACTGCTGCAGAAAGTTAATTGTTTAAGAACTGCTTATTTAGACCCAAGAAAATTTGGAACATTTCTCCCATAATTTCTGTGTTTTTTCATGGGTGCAAATTCTTAAGTCTCCTTTTACTTTTTTTCCAGTTAAGGACATTTTTGCAGAAACAGTGCAGCTGTCATAACACAGTGAAGACAGCCAGAGAGGGTGACTCACAGCTTAAACAAGGTGAACTTCAATTTGATTTCAGTTCCCTCTACAGACTTTTCCATCTCCTACCACTCACTGTGGTGGTCTGGCTGCAGCATGGCAGGAGGTGGAAGATTGAGGTCTCTAAACACTTTCTTGAGTTGAAAATGAGAGAGGAAATTAAATTGTTAATTATGCACGGGTGCAAATCCAAGTGCAGGTAAATTCAGTACTGGACACTCCTCGTGGCTGGGCTCACAGGCACTTTTTATCCAATCAGATGCCATTTAATTTTTAATTTTTAACAACATTTCTGTGTGGATCTATCTGTCTGTCTGATAGAGCAGATCCTTTCCCTGCCAGCTGCTCATCCTCCCCAGTGGTGCAGAGCTCCTCACCTGTGGGCAGTGCCCACCTGCAGGAATGAGGAGGGTGAGTTCCCATCCTCCCCACTGGTGCAGAGCTCCTCACCTGTGGGCAGTGCCCACCTGCAGGAATGAGGAGGGTGAGTTCCCATCCTCCCCACTGGTGCAGAGCTCCTCACCTGTGGGCAGTGCCCACCTGCAGGAATGAGGAGGGTGAGTTCCCAGCCCTGCAGAGCATCACTCTCCAGATGTGCAAGCACAGATTATTGCCCAACACTTCCCTGGGGGGTTTCTCCACCCTTCCATCACTGGGTGGACCCTTCTCCTTGCAGGGGCTCCTGTCCCTCAGTGGAGCCATGGGGACAGGGAAAGCCTCCTGCACACCTCCTGTCACCTCTCTTTGCCAGATGGCCACAGGTGGGTGCTTTTCCCCAGCCCCACCTCTGCCCTTCCTCTCTTCTTGGCCCAAGGACTTAATTCCTATGAGGCATCAACTCCTCTCTCCTGCTCAGAGGTCATTTCCCCTCTTTTTTGATCAAAAGACAAGGGAATTCAGGGATGCCTCCTCAGGCAACAGGTACAGGCCCCTAATCAAGCTCATTTAGAGCTCATCAAAGGAGGCAGGGTGGTAGAAACAAAAATATGTATATAAAAGTCCTCATACCATATTTATCCATGTACACAGAATGTCTGCAGCCCCCAGACGTGCCCAAATATGGAATTAGAAGCCTAATTCAGAAGATCATTATTTTTTTTAATCTTGCAAGGAATGTATGCTGGCTTGATTCCTTTAATTATGTGGCACCCCAGGGGCAGTAAATTTTGTAACTACTGGGGACAATATCCATTGTTTTTAATCAAAGCCACTAAAATGATGCTTTGAAGCAGGGGTTTTACTCCAGAGCTGAGATGTCTGGATGTCTTAAACACTAAAAAGGACTTCTCCTGCTTCTCTGTTCATCCCTGGGAAAGGTCAGGGGGAAATGCTCTTTTCTCCCTGCATCAAGCCAGGTTTGGGATCTGCACAAGAGAGGAGATGGGCGTGCTGGGGAAGAAACGTGCCCACGGCTCTCTCCAGGGAAAATCCTCTCCTGGTGGGCTGTGCTTTGGATACACCAAGCAATGTGAGAATTTCTGCTGTGAGAAGACATAACTTGGCAGGAATCTCATCCTACAGATGTAAGGGGATTTGCCTCATGCTCTCATTCCTCCTTCAGTCCTGAATTCCAGAAGTTTTACTGTGATCCCTTCTATGCATGGATGGCTTTGCCCACAGGAGAGCACAGTGCAGTTCTCTTCCCACAGAGTGCAGGTGGAGGAATGTTTTACTTTTACTGACAAAAAATTGTCTCATATTCCTTTGATTTAGCCCAAGGGCTCCTCCTGTGACACCAGGAATGCAGAATTTTGCTTTGGCACAGCAACAGCCCAGGATTTCTCTTGATATTCTTGAGATCAACCTGCCACTGAATGTTGTTTTGGTAACCAAGAGAGTAGGAATAGAAATACAACTTTTTAAAAAAATAAACAGTAATAAAACATTTTCCTGGTACTGCTTACCCGCTAAGTACACCGAGAACCAAGTTAAGTACAAAAAATGACCCTATGATGATTAGTGTAACAAAATAGATCCAGGGCCAGTCCCTTCCTATGGCATCATTGACCTGGAAGAGTGGAATGATAATTAGTGAGACAAGCTCAGATTCTGAGCACTGCAAGGCTCCAGCCAAAGAGATCCCAAGTCACCAGCAGTCACATTCTTCAATAGCCAGTTTTCTGGAAATTTATGACAGGTTGACAGAAATAATTTTGAAGGCCCTGAGGTTGAATTTCTCTGTCAGGGAATAACACCGCTTTTGTTACCTGTATCTTTACTTGCAATATTTGAACATTTTGTCAAAAAGCTGATGTGAAGCTTCCTTGGATTCAGATTTTTAATCCCTCTGAAAGTATCCTGGTGACAGGGAAGAACCCTTATTATGGAGTCTTGCCCTGTAGCATTGGAAAAAGGACACCAAAACTGTCAGCTTACCCGCTCAACACACCAAGAACCAGATTTAGAACGAAAAAGGATCCAAAGATGACCAGACTGACAAAATACACCCATGGTAACTCATAGCCCATAGCGTCCTGCATCTGGAAAGATGAAGGAAAGTTAGAAGACAGAGACAGAAAGCAGAAATGATTAGGCAAAGGAGCAGATGGAAAGGTTTGCAAACAGAGCCTGTGGTTGGTTTACACAAAATCATACCAAGGGTTTCTGTGTGTTCTTTCTGTGACTCCTCCTTTGATTCTTTTTTCATCTATTTCCTCACAGTCAGTGACTAATACAGCCTCAGATACAATGATGTGCCCTACTGGCACTTCCTTGGATGCTCAAAATTATGGATTGACTTTTTGGAATTTACTCACAACACAATTCTGCACTTGGCTGCTCACACACACAGGGCCCTCTGCTGCCAGGGAAAACATTGCCAGTTTTGGGGAGGCATTATCTGATCACATTTACCTCCCCTGTGGAGCACAAGTACCTCAGAGGGAGCAGGGGGGACTGGGGGCAAATCCTGCTCTGTCCCTGGCTGGGAATATTCACAGTTTGCCTTCACAGTGAGGGCAAACAAAGAATATTTGTTCTTTTGGGGAAGGTCTTCTCAAGGTGTTCTGACCTGGTTGAGAGTTTCCTAAAGCTTCCCCACAAACTTCCTTCTCTTGTCTTGAAGGATGATTCACTTCTCAAAACACAATTCCTACATGATGGGGCACTAAGGCAATCTGAGACTAAACTGAATTATGTGGATTTCACACTACTGCAAGCATCTGCACATGAAGCAGGGACACCTGTCTCAGCACCAGAATCTGATAATGTGAGGTCCAGTTCCAGCCCATAGTAACATCTTGTATATATTCTAAAAGCATCTACTACATAAACACTATTTCATCTTGAATCCCCTTCAAAGTTCAGAATTTTGGGAAGTTGCTGGATACCTTAACCTCTCACTTTCATGATGTATCACAGATACCAGAGTCCCTTCTTTACTCCTCATACACACTGATCTTTGGATCCAGACACAGCATCATTAAAGAAACAGATGGTGGGTAACATTTCCAGGAGCACTAAATGGATTTATGAACATAAATTGCAGACTTTAAAGTACCTAAAGGCATAAAGCAATCTACATTCCTTTGTTTTCAACTCTTCTGAAAATTTTGTCTTCTCTTTCCAGGAAAATGCTCTTTCCTTTGCAACCTAAACATTTGTTGGAATCACAGAAGAAATATCCTTCCCTGCACAGGCAATGAGATTTCAGAGGAGATAATTTCACTCAGGATTCATAACAAATCAGGAGAGAAATCTCAGACCTTCAGCAAGACAAGGAGAGTAACACTGATACCATCAGCTCTTTGTGGATGGAGTCCTTTATCCATTTTTCTCCCAAAGCAGAGCCACTGAAGTTCTTGTCTGGCAGCAGCCCAGGGCAATGGACCGACCCAGAACTCCATCCCAGGGCTCCTTCAGCTGTGACTGAACTCCAGCAGAGTCATTAAAAATAAACTCCAGATCTGCCTCTGTGCAAACACTTCATCAGCCCCTTCCTCACAGGATAAATACCTCTGGTGGGCACAAGAGCACCCGAGCTGCTCACACTCCCTAAGCACAATAAACTTCTTCTCTTTTCATAGTTTTGCAGGATTTTTCAGTTAGTTTATAAATCATGCTAATTATTCTTTATGCTTGCAAGGCACATTTCATCCCATGTGACCAAAAAGTTGCACCCCTGGTGTCTGCTGCACATCAGGGCTTTAATGAGAACAAAGCAGCATGGAGTGTAAAGACAGAAGCAAAAATTCACCTGAGACCCCGGCTGGGAAACCAGGGAGGCAAAAAGTAAATGCCCAGGTTGGAATTAAGTCAAGAAATGAGATTTAACACCCTCTCTCTCCTACAAGGAACACCAGTATCTATATAAAGCAATCTGCACAAACAGTGAGTATGGATGACTGAAAAACTGCCATAAGAATTTACCTTTACTGTGGGCACAATGATGAATTGACACCCCTCTAATTATGAGAGATGGTGCTAAAAAAGCCTCAGCTGCATGGCATTTATCTATCATCACTCTGGGATATTTTTTCTTTGTCAGTTGGAAAAGCAGAACTTCTCAAAGCTGTGGTAGAAGAGAATCATAAAGTGCAAATACCAGGTACAGAGGTCAAGTGCATGTCAGGAGAAGGACAAACCTTCCCAGCATGAAGGAATTTCCAGGTGGCAAGAAGAGATTTCCAGCATGTCCTGGTACAGTGTATGACTAGAATACAGTGTGCTGTGTTATTCCCAATGCCTGCACAATTGCATAACAACTGTACCATGTAAATGTAACATCAGCAGAAATGAGCCCTGTAAAACAGAGCTGCATTCTGGTACAGCAGAGAGTTTGGGACTTCCCAGACTGGAAATTTCAGAGGTCAGCTCCTCATCTCCTTTTCACTGCACAGTTATACAGGTAACAGGGAAGGGGCAGAGACAGCCAGAGCTCCTCAAGCAGAGAGAACCTGCCAGGATTTGGCAAATAACTGAGTCTGTCTCTGGCTGGATTTCCCTCTGCTGGATGCTCCCATGCCTTTTTCTCTTTAGCAGCAGGTGAGGTTATCCCACTGTTATGAGATTATCCCATTGTTATGAGATTATCCCACTGTTATGAGATTATCCCACTGTTATGAGGTTATTCCTGTGGGACTGACCCACAGGTGACAGAAATGCATGTTATATGATCATATAATGCTAAGTGTTTGTCAAATTATGTTAAAACCCTGCAACAAGGAAGCAGCACACTGTGGGCCTACTGTCTGCTCCTGAAAAACAACTGCAGGGGAAATGCAGAGAGAGAGGTTGGTGAAAATTGGGAGAAAAAAAATAGGAAAAGACTTCCTCAAAACAGCAAGAGCAAGGCCAGGAGTGTTGCCATCTGCACCCTCCTGAGTGCAGAAAATGAAGCCTGTAAATAATATTTTTTCCTGTTGCCCCCAGTGACCAGGAACTGGCTCAGGTCCAGGTTTCCTCTCTAGGATGAGCAGCTCCTGTGCACAGCTCAGCTCTGTGGTCCCTGAGTGCAGCCCTGCTCCCTGAGTGCTCACTGCTGACCCCAGGAATCCCAGCAGAAAAGGTGGAATCTCCTTCTAAATTCACAGTTCTGAATGAGATTAGCCATGTCAACCAGTGTGGGTCCAAATTTTAACTTTCAGTCCAGGTAACCTGATGCCAACTAAAGCAGGTATGGGACAATTGCTACATCAGCTGGAAGCTCAGGATCAGTGGGAATCTGCAGATTGTCATTTCTGGGAATAATTCTGCTCTCTGAGTTGAGCCCACTGACCTTTCACAGCTCCCATCCCAGCACATCCACATCACTGTTCTCAGCAGCCAGGAGCTGCCACATCTCAGAGCATTTGTGCACCATCTCTCAGAGATCTCAAAGATAAGGATTCCTCCTCATTGCTGTTTCCCCCTCTGGCACTGTGGGGACATCATTTGGCTCATTATGCTCCAGCTTTCCAGCCTGCAGAGTGGGATTCTACCTTGCCTGGCTGGGCACTGCCAAAGAAGCCACTCAGTTCCATGACAAAAAGAAATAATTTCAGCATATATGGGATCTGTTGGAAGAGCTCTACCTCTGCCAAGCACCCTTAATTGCTGTCATGCCTACAGCATTTCAGTAAAGGCTTTTCTCTCAATGGCACAGGTACCCACCCAGAAATAACACAGGGTTTTAAATTCTGTGTTCTGCTGATCTCAATTACTACCAGCAGTTGCAGTAGGCACCAAGGAACAAAAGGATTTTTTAATTTGCTCTTTGTTCCTTTGTCTTCTGGTTCTTTAGAAGGCACAGGTGAGGTCACACTGGCAAGGCCACAGGGGACATTCAGGCATTGGTTGTTTGATCATTTTTCTGCTTTTCCAGGGATAATTTGGGATATCCCAGGGATAAAATTTGGCACATTTGCAAGTGTCTCACTCCTTACTCAGGCACCATGGCTCCAAGGCAGTGCTAGAGGCACAAACCCCATCACCACAGTGGTGAGCACCACCAGGCACAGCCTTTCTGTCACTCAATGGGACAATTCCCTAAACTCTGCTGATTTTACAGTTCACACACTCACACCCTGCCACTTTGTGGTAAATGTCTTTCAAAAACAACAGAGGTGACAGGAGAAGTTTAATCCATCAGAGAAGGGCAGCTGGAAATCAGTCACTGGAAAGCAGCAAGCTGAATAAAAAAATGAAATCAGTGTTCAGTGCTAAAGAGCTGCAGCCTAATGGAAAGTAAGTTAGGGCACTTGGGCCAGGCTTCTGTTCCTTGAATAAATTGATAATTGATTCCTAATTACCATAGAATGTTGTGATAACATTTTTTTAAATACTAATACTACAACTATTCTATAATGAAGTGAAGCATTCTATAAGGAAATTTATAACCTTTCACAAAGTAACATTCATTGAGAGGAGCAGCATTTTTTCTGTGACCTGTCTGTGGAATTTACTGCCTCAGAAAACAACCTAGCAAAAACGAATATTTGTGGCCAGTAGGAAGATCTCTAGCTGAAACCAAATCTAAAATTGGAGAGGATTGGGAGCAGGAGACAGCAGAAATAAGAGATAACACTAAATTGTCATTAAATATATCCTACAGTTTGAAGCCACAGCCACAACATGTATCCATCTGACACCAGCATTCAGAAAAGGAGCAAGGAAAAGATCACATTTCCTATTACCCAGCACACACCCTAAAAAGGGGATTCAGTGCCTTATTGCACCAGGGATGCAGATTCCACCTTGCAGATCCTCCATTATTTAAAATCTAATTAACTGTCTTTGCCTGGCTGGTTTTTAATCCAGCAATCATGCTTGTGCATAATTTAAGGCACATAAATGAATATTTCCACTGAGGCCAATGGTCAATATTATTGTTACCAGTGAAATGAGCTGATAGGCACAAGTGCTTTGCTGGGACAGGCTGGGGCACAGCACTGGAATGGATGATCAGGAGTTTATCTCCAGAAATTCCTCTGGAAAAAACTGGAGGTTAATGTACTTAAGTTACTAAATGTACTTAAAGTTGAAGTAAAATAATTTGGAGTTTAATGTATTTAAGTTACTAAAAAAATTAGAAAACACGTGTAAGCGTTTCCACCTCTAAATTCTAGTGCTAATTCCAGTTCTAATCATAAAAAGTATTATCATCTTGTTGACCTGGAACAATCTTTCAGATGTTCTGAGTCTTCAGGAAAGGTGAAAAGGAGTGGGAATTTAAGGTCTTGAGAGAGAGATGGGGTAAAAAAATTACAAACAGCCCAAAGTTTTTAATAAACAAAAATGTAATAACTAAAATAAACTAGACTTTTACTGACTTAGGAGCAATGGCTTAAAACCCAAAGGCCTCCAGATGCTTTGCTCTTAGCCTGGGTAGAATTTCATCCTAAGCAGCAGCACCCTAATAATCTCAGAGGCACTCTAAGCCACTGTCACTCCCCAGAACTGTTCCTAAATTGTTCACATTTTGTATCTGGTGCTGCTGGGTGGGTGCAAAGGAGAAACCAGAATTCAGCCCAGCTCCAGTCTGGACAGATGAGAGCCAAAGGAAAAGCAGCACGTGATCAGCTGGTCCTGCTTTGGCAACCACAGTTCTTTAATTTGAAATACTGAAGGAAAAAGGAAATTTTAAGCTCAGTTGTTTCCTCCAAGCTCTATTTTTAAGGCTCTACTTGCTGTGATACCTCAACTATGGAATGCTACAAATTCTGTATGTGAATTCTCTAGGTACATATAAACACCTCTAACTTTTTAATGTCTTCATGAGAAAGGCAAGACAGAGCTGGGCCAGGACAAAGGCACAGAGAATGCTCCAGACAGGTTATTCTGCTGTACAGTCACCGTGGGATAAAAATGAATAATGCAGGCAGGATTCATCATACGTTGGCTGCAGGAAAATAAGAGAACTCCCATGTGTAGCTCGGTTCCCCAAACATTCTGTGTACTCTGCAGTGATGGAAAGAGCAAATTAGAATTCCACTCTGAGGCAGAAACATTGGCAATTTGTACAGAACTCTCTGCAGGAGCTAAATGGAGCCATTAACTGAGAAAGGAGTGCCTTGATGAGGACAACAGAAACATCAAGATGAATTTGCAGCACAGAACCCTTGAGAAGGAATCCAAGGAACTGCAGCAGTGGAAGATGAGCCCAGAGGAGAGAAGGGGAATGTGGCAGACAGATCTGAGAACGGGGAGTCTGCAGAGATTGCTTCTTCACCTCTCCTAACAAAGACTGAAGATCTTCAAAGATCAAAGATGCTGAATCTGCTATAAATGTCCCCACCCCAGTACTGCCCTGATCCAGATGAACCCTAATTTGTGGTTTATTAATGGAAATCTTCTGGTGTAGCTGCAGTTCATTGCTGCAGTGCCTGATTGTTACTCTGGTTTTGAAGACTTTTTTAAGCCTTCTGTAAAGTTCTTCATATTGGAGTCAGAAATGTTACCTTATCACACTTTCTACTGTAAACACTGGCCATGTTTTGCTAACTCTTTCATTGTTCACATATTTCTAGGTGGGAGGAGAAAAGTGACCAAGTGATTGAAAAGTTGGCTTGACCAGTGTGGGTTGAGAAGTGGAATTCCGTCCTCCAATCCACAAGCCACATAAAAATGTATAAAACTGAGTTTTTAAAATAAACTTGCCCTTTTTTTTTCTTCCTGCTTGGCTCACCAGTGTGTCCTCCTTGGTTCTTTCCGTGTCCACGGTGATACCTGATCCCTGAGAGGAGGAGCAGGCTCCAGGAGTGACCCAGCATTGCACAGAACACAAATGGAAGAACTGCTGGGCTCAATCTCCAGAGCCCAGAGAGAACAAAATCCTGCAGGAGATTCCACAAAACCCTGACCTTTCTGGGGATCCTGCAAAGGCAGGAGTCCTGAGGGGCTCTGAGCTGCTGCTGCCTGCTCAGGAGCAAGGTGGGAGATCAGCTCTGCCTTAGAACCCTTTCACTGCTTAGTGGCAAAGTGAAAATGTGTAAAATAGCTCATATGAGCTTCTCTAGAGTTATTCAGGAATGGCATTTTGCTGTCACAGGGAGCAAAGTGTATTTGTTTCAGTTGCACACAGTCTGAGGGAAGTGCATTGCTACCACACTTATTTTTCATAGGGGCACATTTCCATCACTCATTAAATACAGGCCCCTTTCCAAGGATATGCACATTTTATCAGCTGGGAAAGACTGTACAAAGTCAGAGAAACACAGAAAATGGCCAAACTTTCAATTATCCAGTCCCAGATGACTGATACTGACTGTGTGTTGTCAGGAGTCCTTCCACAGTGTTTTTTAGCTCTCAGTATATTCGTCCTGAATTCCACAACATTATTCACTTGTTAGTCAAGTTCCACACTCACATTTAATCTGTTTTCAGCTTGGGTGCACATTGTTTTTGCAGCCTGATGTTCTTCACCAGACTGAGGCATTATGGAAAATCCAAGGTCCCAGTGTGAGGGTGAGGAGGAGAATTCCAGCTTGCACTCAAATCCCAGCAGCTCACAGTGCCTGTGGCACACAGGGCTGAGCTGAGCTGTTTCCCACTGCAGGTTATTTCTGCTGAAAATGCTTCCTGATCCCTGGAATTCCCCAGTTTGTGCTTGCTGGAAAGGCAGGAATCACAGAATTGGGGCTGGAAAAGGCACCCCAGGATCGAGTGCAGCCCCAGCCTGGAACCAACACCCTGCCCTGGAGGGGAAATACTGAATTTAGTGTTTAGCAGTGTCCCAGTCAAAGCTGTGATTTCAAATGGCCTTCACACGAGTTTAGGGTACAACTCCAGCAGATGGCAAAGGCCACTCAACTTCACACTTCTCAAAGCAGAGGGAAAAACTGTTGGGCTCTCCCTTCACTTAAAAAAAACCAACAAACCAGCAGTGTGACTGGCTTTTGTTTTCACAAAGCTGCAACTTTTATCAGCACAGGAGTGTTCCAAAGGGGCATCACCATCGTGGCAAATCAGCTGGCTGGATCTGCTGACAACATCCCAGCACATTAAATTTTGTTATACAACCACCCCTGGGAAATTCCTCTAGTCAGACAGGGGAGGGGAAACAAAAATAATCAGGATAAATATCCATTTATACATCCTCCCATCCCACCTGTAATTTTGTGCTTTCTTGAGGGATTTCTCTGTTTTTCTGTGAGAACTGGAGGGTGCACATATCTCTGCAGCATGTTTGGGACTCTGAACTCCCACTAAAAACATCAATTACACTGCAAGAAATCCTCACATCAAAGAAAAATTGTAAACTCCAATGAAACTCTTGCTTTGCCACCTCACTCACTTTCTCTAGGCTTAATATGTAAAAAAAAGAAGAAAAAAAATTAAACGTATCACAGTTCAGTTTAGCGTGGAACACGTTAACCAAAAGTGAAATATTGAAATTCAATTAAATTCAATTACTGCCCAGTGATAAAGCCACTCACACTCTCGAGCCTGCTGAAACTGCTTCACTGTGAGGATGTAAAATTGTCCCCTGGAATGGTTCCCTCAGGAGCTGGGTGCTTCTTGAGCAAATCTGCAATTTACAGCCAATTTCCAGCCACCTCCAACAATCCTTTGGGCCTGTGTGAGCCCATCACATCCTTCGTCAGGATTTACAGAGGTAAAAGTCACAGAGCTTTATGTGAGTCGCCTCATTCCCACACAAGTGTGCACAACTTTTGTTTTTTCCCTTCAAAAGGAAAAGGCTGGGCTTTGGAAAAGTCATCCCAGAGCCCAAAGGCTGCTTAGCCAGGGTCCTTTCATTACAGATACTGCAGCAGCTCCATCTCTCACTGCTGCCCAGTTATGGAAAAAACTTTTTGCCCTTTAAAGTCTTTGGGAATTCACTCCAAAAGAGGAAATGCTCAATTCAAGCATAAAAATATCCCCTGCAATGGTGGGTGTCCAAATGTAAGAATTTAATTTCATCTTAGAATTCTGGGCTATCCCTTCCTGTCTCTGTTTATTTTGTGTTTACATTAGCAGGGCTGATTATCCAGAAAGGATTTTCTGCCTGTATTACTGCATTGCTATTTTATAAAAACTTCTATTTATCTCAGTGTAGACCAATAGCAAACTCTGCCTCAACTACATCAGAACAGAACTGATTGCTGCCTGCACAGGAATACACAACCACACACCATTCATTGATTTCCATAGTCAATTAAGTCCTTAAAAATAAAGATTATGAAAAACAGCACTGTAAGATTTAGATAATCACTACCTTCTTTAATAAGTGAAGGCAAGACTGTCAATTATTTTTTTGCAGTTGATGTGTACATCCCAAGTTCCTCCCTATCCAGTTTACAATCTAGGAATCCTAGGAAAATTCTACATTTTTGATAATTAATCCAGCTTCCAGTTGCGAAATCACATCCAAAATTCTCCAATAAAACATCAAATATCCAGAACTCCTAGCACACAGATCACAAACCTTTGTCTGATAGGCACTCAGAGATACTGTAAAAGCTCCAGAGGTTTTCTGGAGGAATTACAGCCAAAGAGCTGAAAGAGCTGCAGCTGCAGGGCTGCCAGACAAGAGTGCCCTTTCCCTTTTCTAATGAACAGGAATGAAAAGGTGCTCACAAGCAGCACCACGGGGGCAGCATCAGCACAACATCCTGATTATTTGCTCTAAATATGCTTGTTTGAAAGGGAACAGAGTGGGTGCTCTGTGGTGAATGTTCACAGAATAGTTTGGGTTTGAAAGGACCCTTAAAGGCCATCCAGTCCAACCCCTGCAATGGGAAGGGACAAATTCCACGAGGTCAGGATGCTCACAGCCCTGTCCAACCTGACCTTTCATTTCCAGGGATGGGGAATCCACCACCTCTCAGGGCACCCTGTCCCAGAGTTTCCCCACCCGCTCTGTAAACGTTTTCTTCCTCATATCTGATCTAAATCTGCCCACTTTCCATTTTCTGCAGCCCAGGACGTGGCTGTCCTGTTTTTGGGTGCACACTGCTGGGTTGTGTCCAGCCCCTCATCCACAAAAACCCAGGAGCCCTTCCCAGCAGGAAGACTGATTCCCCTGACTTCCAAACCCTCCATTTCACACTTCTGCTCTCTCTGGATCTTTTGGAAGATGTGCTCATTATTGTTTTTAGGTCTCCAGTTCGTGTGCATTTCAGAGGATTGGAGTGACAAGGACACAGCTCTAGAGTGGGCCATGGGTGCAGATAAACTCCACTCTTATAAACTCCACTCTTATAAACTCCACTCTTATAAACTCCACTCTTATAAACTCCACTCTTATAAACTCCACTCATCACACTGAGCCCTCAAACCCTGCCCAGGCAGAAATCCCTCTGAAACCAAGGAACAAAGCCAATATTAATGGACCAATTCTCTTTGCAGGCAGGAAGGACTTAATATTCACAGCAAGACTGGTGAAGATTTAGTTGTAGTGCCCTTTGTCTTAAAAGCAAGGTGTTGGAACAAGTTAAACTCGAAATAAACAATAATTTAATAAATGGTTCTGGACACATGACTTGTGTCCTGACTTTGGGCATATTTCCTTGTCTTTTTCTTTCCCAGGATCTAGATAATGAACCAGCCTGTTATTTGTGAATTTGTCTAGTGGACATGGGTGCACAGCTAACAAATCTGATTACATTTTTTTTTCAGAAGGCATCAGTCATAATTTCTTGATAAAACTGGTGGTAGGGCTCAAGCAGTGCACCCATAAACAGAGGCACTCAAAAATCCTAAGTTGTGTAGAAACGTCCCAGTAGTTTGGCTCTTAATTTCATAGCTCTGGGACAAAAGATTAAAGATTAAAGAAAGGTCTCTGTGGTGATTAGACAGCAGCAATTAGGATACAGTCTAAAGAAGAACAAAAGAAGAAAGAAAAGTGAAAGGGCAACAGAAAGACAGGGCTATTAAAAAGGTCCTTCCCACACAGGAGCACTGGGCAGAGGGTCTCTATTAACACCTCCCATCACCAACCCAAAAAAGCTCATTTTTAATAGAGAGTTTCTTTTTATGCAGAGGAAGAGGGCTGAGAAGTCCAAGGTTGAGTTCTGAAGGGCTCACCAAGGCTTCATTTCACACAACAAGTGTGTGAACAAATGTTCAGCAGCAGGTTTTCCTGGCAGGTGCCAACGAGCAAGTCACTGCTGTTACTCACTTTCCAGTCAGTGCCACAGCAACCACCACAGTTGCATGTGAAGTTGTTAACAAGGAAAACAGACTGAGGTCAGCATTTATGCAAATTAAACGTGGAAACTGCTTTTTTTTTGAGTGCATTGATGCTGTGGCCCTTCAGAGCTCTGAACCGTGGCCCCTCTCCCCTTACCCACCCCTGCTGGAGCAGATGGAGATGAAATAACCTCTGCAGTCACACTGGTGGGCTGCTCATACTTGCATGCTTATTCTTTGGAAATGTTTCACATTCATGCAAACCCCTGCCAAAAAGATGATTAAAAACCCCTCAACCCCACAACAATAAGAGCCCAGCATTTCGTGGAGGGGCGGAGGTGGACGGGGAATAAACACCATGGAAACATGTAGACAGATATATTCTTAGAATCAGATCATTCTCTTTTGTGGAAAGCCTCACTAATTCAAGCTCAAGTGCTGCAAGAATAAAGGGTTAGAAGGAAAAACACAGCTGGGGAAAATTGGGGGTTGCAGCTCTGCGTTTAATGTCTTCCACTTTGTGGCAGCATCTCTGAATTTCTCAGTTCTTCCCCATTGGCTGCACCAGGCTGGAGGAGGGGGTGAGAAAAGCTCCCAGAATCTGTCAGTGCTGTCAGCAAAGTAAATCACATCTGTTGTTCAGTTTGTTCCATTTGATCTCACGATGGGAGCTGTAAGGGTGACTGTAAGCCCGTGTTTGGGGTGATTTAGGGACTCCTGGAAGTATGGGTGACTGTAAGCCCGTGTTTGGGGCTGATTTAGGGACTCCTGGAAGTATGGGTGACTGTAAGCCCGTGTTTGGGGCTGATTTAGGGACTCCTGGAAGTATGATCCCAAAGGCTGGGAGGAGCAGGGAAATTCCAGCCTGTTTCACACACTGCATCTCTGTGTGCTTCCCTCTGCTGTCCCTGGGGATGTGATGCCCTGGATGTTTGCACTGATTCAGTTTCACTGTGTTGTGTCTCTTTTTCAGACTATTTTTCAGACTATTAACTCATTTTCTTGCCTAGGGGCTGGGCAAGACCAGCAAGGATTTTTTTTAGATCTGAGGGAATCAACTTATTGTGTGCCAGTTTGGACATCTCTTCCAGGGCCAGGTTAGTGCCTGGATGTCATCCAGCCTTGGCCTTGGTCCATCTACAAAAACACCACAATTTTTAGTTTACACTTGGAGCCTTGAGGTGAATTGCAGGTTATTTTCAGAGACTCAACCAAGTATTCTGAAGTGTTGTCCAAGTGACATGGGTGAGAGCCAAGGCTCCAAAAGTGATGGCAGGCTCAGGAATGCTCATTATTCATAATCCTCAAGCAGATCAAGCAGAATTACTCACTCCTCAAGCTGCAAGGGGCAAGCAGAACAACTGAGGCCCACCTTCTCCACTGCCCAGCAGTGTGAGTAGCCCCACACAGCCACGTGTGGTTGTGTTTTGCAATTTCTCTGTGCTTTGTTCTCATTTTTACCATGGCTGGGATGCAGGGCAGTGGAGAGAAGAGTGCAGAATGAGGCTGCAGGGATGGATGTGCAGGCAGTGTCACACATTCCACACAAAGATCCAAACCTTTCTAGAGACAGGGCACTGGCCAAACTGTGTTTAACTCAGAAACAAAGCTTCCCCTGAAGGACAGGAACAAACTGATTACAAATAATTAAAAAGAAGATCCGCTCGGGAAGGTTGAAAGAACTGAATCTCCTCAGATTAGGAAAAGATTAAGTGAAGACAAATAATGCCTACAAATATTTAAACACTATGCTATAAACTGCTCAGAGATTAATTTTCCTCCTTAGTCAACAAGACAATACAAAATAATGGACTGCAGCAGAGCCTGATTACAAAATACAGAATGATTCAATTTGCAACATTTGGATTTTCATGTGCTGCTGGAAGTTCCCAAGATGGATGGGTCCAGGAATGGCCCTTGGTGCCTGCACCAGGAGAGCTGCTGGTGCTGCCTGATCATACATAAGGAGAGTTTGGAGAATAATAACCTCAATATATATTATTTTGAGAATAATAACCTTCTATAGTGCATGGGAGGAGTTATAATATCACAAGAGGTGCCTGTCTGCTCAGGCTCTGTGGACTCACTGCCCATGAGACAAAGGCTCCTGCCATGGGACAAAATCAACTTTTAAGACTGAGGCAGTACAGGAGATAGGATTCTACAAACACCTAATGCTTCAACAAAGATCAGTTCTTCAGAGAAGAGTCAGCAAGGCTGTTTTGCACAGACTTTGTCCTGTCCAATAGTTATTTCACATTAAAATTTTGGCTCTTTTAAAGAAATTACCCTACCTTCCACGACAGCAGTGCCAAACTGTTTTCCCTAACATTTTTATTTCTCATTTCAGAAGAAACCAATCTACTCACAAACCTTATCTGCTAAGAGAGAGAGAGGAGATGGGAAAGTGTATTGATCTCAGTGATGCCAAGTCCTTCCAGGGAATAAAAGCTCATTGCTTTCCTGTCTCTGACTCTCTTTTTGTGAGGATCACAGGCTTTTTGTGGATCACAGGCTGGGAACAGCACTCCCTGAGAGGGGGGGCAGCTTCCCTGCACTGGGGGAAGCACAAAGAAGGAAGCAGGAAACTGAAGCTGAAGTCTGCAGAGCTCTTAAGTGGATTGGGAGTCTGGGGCTTGTGGGAGGTCACAGCTCTCTGACTTTCCAACATGCAGCTTTAACCTTGCAAACTGTGCACAGACAGACACTGCTCCATGAAATGACTCCTGTATTTTTCAGGGAATGCTGAAAAGGGCTAAGCTCCCTGCATTCCCACTGAGAGGATGCAGAGATCTGAAACAAAAGCTGTTTTTCTGTTTGTTTGGGGTTTTTTAAAGAAAATAAGAAGATCTAATTGAGAAGCACTGATAGAAAAGTTCAAAGCAAGGGAATTGTTCCATCATCTCAACACTTCCAGCCAAGTAGATCAGCCCAGAGCTTTATCTGTTGTTCTGCTGAGTTTCAGGCCAGGCACACATTTTTAGATTTAAGAAGGAGCAAAGAAAGCTCTCTGCAGCCACATGTACATCCTTGGAAGGCAAATCTCAGATACCAGGGCCCTGATTAGGCATCTGTAACTCCTCACATTGTGCTGTGACTTCATGTGAGAAATCTCAACAGCAAGATCAAGATGCTGCAAAATACAAAGATCCTGACTTTTGAAATTAATGAGAATTTTGCCATTGACCCCAGCAGGACCCCAGATTCAAATCTTGTTATCTTCCCTGAATTGCAGAGGAGCTAAGAACTCGACAGTCTGCTTGAGCTTTGAATGCTCAGAACTTTTAAATATTAGCTCATTAGCTTATACTGTTAAGTGTAATGAATGACCTCTGAAAATCATCATATAAAATTTTTGTCTCCAAAACTGTCCAATTTGCAGCCAAAATTTTTATGCTGTTTTTTAATCTGTACTTTCAATGTAAAATGGACAAAAAAAAACTTCTCTGTACTTCTAATTTAACTAACTGTGCAGATTTCATTCCTTATAAAGCAAAATTTAATTTCTGTGACCTCACTGTGGGTTCAGGGGATCTTTCAGAGCTGAGAAGAGAACGGGCTCCCATCTCTGCACCCTGTGGGGATGCAGCTCCCAGTGGGCTGCCTGTGACAAGTCCCCTCTTCCTCAGCCAAAAAGGCAAAGAGCAGGGAATAAAGTTCTGTATGAGTCAGACTGCGGTGGCTCACAGTCAGTTTAAGAGAGATGTTTGTACCCTACTCACTAAAATTCTTCCTCCAGCAACTGAAATGTTGCATCTCTCCTCTTCTTCACTATCCAGAGAACTCAAAAATCCTTTTGATGTGGCTAAATTAAGCTGGGGTGCCCTTGCCATGAGCTCTAAATCTGACTGTGTAAACCTCAACAGATACAGCTGGAAATTAATGACAGGAATTGGCAGTGTGGGTGTTCAGAGGCTGTTTGTACATTTAATTTAAAGCAGCAGTGTTTCCCCTGGGTGTGCCCAAGCAGCCCCTGCCCCAGCGTGGCACAGACCCCTCTGCAGAAGGAAACACCTCAGACCTCCCTCACCCAGGGGCAAACACTGATCAGAGCTGCATTCTGCCTGAAAAGAGGCAAAAATCACACAGGACAATGCCATCCTTAGGATTGTTTCCAGCAGCTCAGACAGGGATATCTGCCAGCTCAGGTGTTCAGGGATTTACTCAAACTTGGTATTTCATGGTCTTTAAACATAGGTGATACTTTTTTTCTTTATGAAATAAATTTCCTCCTCCTCAATTATTGACATTTTTTCTTCAGTGCTAACCCTTATCTTTTGTAGTTTTGTTTAGGAATAACTGGGAACTGATGGTAACAAATATTTCTGCTCTTCCCAAAGCAGGCATTCTAACAATGCCATAATCTAAAAAGCTCACTAAATGCATGCCCCTAAAAGTAATGACCATCAATCTGCATTAATTTAAGGTCTAAGTTCAGCATTCTGTCTCTAAAGAAAAAAGAAGAACAGCTCAGGAAATCGGTGAAAAAAACCTGGCTGAATATCAAACAAAAGCCAACAACTCAAATCCAGTTTGCTGCAGGGACACCATAAAAATCAGACTGTGCTGCAGTCATGGCAGAAAATCTTTTGGAAGTGAGTAGATGCTTTTGGCTCCTGTTATTAGATAACTGATAATGAGTTAAACATGATTCAGATCATGTCATGAAAATGACACATGGGCACCCAAGGGTGGGAATTGGGAGTGTCTTTCACAGCACATGTCTGGAGAAACTGATGATAACCTGTGGAGAGGTTTTACATTTCTGAATGTACAGGGCCAAAACTGTTTTCATTTCTTCTTCTGATATCATTTACTCTCTCCCATTTCTCCTATAAATAAATTCTCTCAATCACACTCAGCATGGAGAAATGTGAGCTAAGTGTGGTAAAAAGACAGGTATATTATATGTAGCCATAGCTGAACTGTGGAGCAGTTTTACCCAGTTTCTCTTCTGACTTTAACTCCTGCTCTTCATTATTTTATGAATTTACACCCTCTTTTCTAAGAATGGCAATTATTCTTCTCTGGGACCCAGACTCCCCTTGTGGTTAGATCCCTGCCCTTTATCTCAGGCATTAAAAGGAGCCTGTAGCCACTATTCTAATCTAAGCTTAAGGAGATGAAGAGAACTTCTGGCTGTTCCACACAGAGCCCATGCTCTGCAGATAAGCTCAATCTTCAAAGGGAAATTGTGCAAACTCTAAATCACTGCTGGGAGAAGGCAGCTTCAGGCTCGTGTTTAAGGGAAAAGCCTGTGGACTAAAAGTGCAAACTGCCTCAGTCCAGATTATCCCTTTGTGAGCCCTCTCACACTCCTCTGAGCACATCCTGCCATGGCACACCACACTCACCAGCTGGGGAGAGCCTGGTTAGTCCTAGACCAGGTTAGTCCTAGACTAGGTTAGTCCTAGACTAGGTTAGTCCTAGACTAGGTTAGTCTGAGACACACAGGACTGTGCTGTGTGTGGATGGAGGTCCTAGGTCACCCCACACTGCTGCAAATGCTGATGGCCAGAGCTGCATGCAGAAACAGGTTTATCTGGGATTTACTGAAAATAAATTTTTTTACAGGTGAAAGCTAAGCCTGATACTAACTCCTATAGTATAATTGTATTGCAGTGAATTCCCCAATACATTACAAATTAAAAGGTACATGAAATGCCCAGAATTAGGCTACAGGACAAGATGAGACTCCATTTATATTAAAGGTGATACCCTATTTTGGCTAAACATCTGAGCATGATTGATACCAGTATCAGAGCTAATAGCATTAGAATAAATTCTCCTATGACAAAAGTCATAACTGGGAGTACTGCTGGAATTTGTGAGGCCTTTCTTACAAAACCTGCAAGCTGATCAGTGTGGTGCCTTTGTAACAAATGCCATGGGTAGAGCTCATGGTTGTCTGTCACAAATCCTTGTACATCAATAATCTGGAGGTGTTTGAGATGTTTCACTCTGCAGAGAGGGTCCTTCAGTGACTTTCTGCTCAGCCAAGGTACACTGCAAACCTTCAAACCAACAAGCCACAAAATATCAATGCAAAGTCAACATTTACTTTGATTTCACTGATAACCCCTCAGTTTTACCTAGCAGTAAGCTGAGTTAATGCAAGCTCCATGCCAGCAGCCATGCCTTTGCTCTGGAGAACAGGCAGGAAAGAGTTCCAGCTCTCAAGAGTGGGAACCAGCAGGACCCCAGCCCATCATTTTCGGATACGTACCCAGTACAGCACGTCCGTCCACCCCTCCATGGTGATGCACTGGAACACGGTGAGCATGGCAAAAGCAAAGTTGTCAAAGTTGGTGATGCCGTGCTTGGGCCCCTCCCAGCCCGCCTTGCACTCGGTGCCGTTCTGGCACTGCCGCCCGTGCGCCGACTGCGGCGCGCACGGGGAAGGGTCGTCCTCTGCCGGGGTATCTGCAGGGAGAGGAGGGGAGAGCAGCTCAGGGGAACCATCTGAACACCCACAGCAAGCCAAGGACAGCAGGTTTAACAAATTCAATTCACAGTGGGTTTGGCTGTGAATTGACCGTTTGGATTTGGCTGTTTGGATTTATCGGGAAACCGCTCGCGGCCGCGCTTCGCTCTCCTTTTGTGAGAAATAATAGCCAAGATATCAAACCTTACAGTCAACACTGAGGTGGACTGCTTTTCCAGAAGCAGGGAAGAACATCACTTTGGTTTTGAAGACTTTTCTAAGCCATCACTTTGGTTCTGAAGGCTTTCCTAAGCCATCACTTTGGTTTTGAAGGCTTTTCTAAATGCTCTTCATACTGGACTCAGAATTTTGACTTTCTCACACTTTCTACTATAAACAATGGCCGTGTTTTGCTAACTGTCTTTCATTGTTTACATATTTTTAGGTGGGAAAATATGGTTTCTAGGTTCCTGATGTGATCCCCAAAACACAGATCATATTCAATCTTGCGGACAGAAGTACTGAATAAAACTGGAGACACCTCTACTTGAACAAGCTGAGGTTTTTCATTCTGCTTCTTTCACAGATTATTTCACCCCTCAGCAACTACAAGCAGCTGACTCTGGAGAAGCAATTGGCTTGACCAATGTGGTTTGAGAGGTGGAATTCCATCCTCCAATCCATGGGCACCATAGGAAATGTATAAATTTGAGTTTTGTGAATAAACTCAATTTCCTGCTCTGCACACCTGCGTGTCCTGGTGTGGTTCTTTTTGTGTCATCTGTGACAGGGGAATTCACATTTTTCAAGAGGACATCTGGCAACCCATACAACAAAGCAAAATAAATGCTTTTGTATATAAAGAATGCTCCAAAAAATTAAGCACAAAAGTTCCTGTAAGCACAAAAACTTCTGCAAAGTGTATTTTTTTTAATATGCAGATTTCAGTGCCACACTTTTAGCAGATGCAGGTATGTATGTACATGTAGGGGAACAGGTAATAATGTTTGTTTCTTGTCTTATTCCATGGTAAACAATGTGATTTTCCAAAATTGTGATCACATCCTGATCACGAAAGGCTGCCAGAAACAGCAATATCAGAATTAGATGCTGTAATGTAAACACTTCCAGACAGAATGGAGAAAAACACACCCACTCCCAAGATGCAAACCAGAGTGACAGCTCAGTACACTTCTAGCATCGTTCCAGAAAATGAAATTGCCAACATTATAAAAGCAGAAATGCAGAACTTCTGAAGCAATTTTCTGCTGTACTCTGTTTTCTTATGAGCTGGACTGAGTACTAGGAATTTATACCCTCTACCACATGAGAAATAGCTCCTGCTCAAGATCAATAAATCAAATGAAAATGAACAGATGGTTAGATGAGTGACAGCGCAATTGAATTATTTTGAAATGTGAATATTTCTTTCTGCAAATAATTTGAAATAAATAAATTTTCTGATGGGTTTGATGTAAAAAAGCTTCTTCCTATTAATATAATTTTGCTTTCTCTCTGGTTGCACTTCTAACCAAAGATGTAGCCTGTGACTAAAAAAAACAACTATACTGCCCTGAATTATGTATTTCTTTACAATGATACTGGTTTAAAACAAAGATGCATTTGTGTATGAGATTAATAATGAAATATATGAGTTACTCATTTCTGTGACACCATCTCCTGTGCCAGAAATGCTCTGTTACCCATGGGAAAAGGCTCCCTCTGAAAATGTTTGTGTGTGTGCCCCCCTTACCTATGAGTCCCCCTTGCACATGGTAGCAGGTCTTGTGCATCTTCCCCATGAATAACTCCAGCCCAATGATGGCATAGATAATAATGACAAACAGCACCAGCAGGGCAATGTGCAGCAAAGGGACCATGGCCTTGATAATGGAATTTAAAACCACCTGGAGACCTGCAGAGAGAACAGAGGGAAGCCCTTATCAGCAAGAGGACAAAATTCAGGCAGCCTGGAAATTGCACAGGAGTGTTTCAGTTTCATTTTGTTCCCCCTCCCCTGAACTCACTATCTTGATGATGTAAACGTGTACATTTACAGATTACCTCCCTCCAGAAAATCTGAAACATTTCAAAAATTTATCACTGCTTCCCAGAGCACAGACCAAAGTGAAACAGGTATTACCTTACCTGCCACCTAAATCCCCCATCCTGAGGAGGGAATAAGGCAGCTTGGTTGTTCTTGAAAAATAGGCCTAGGGTGCTGCCACAGGGTATTGAGGAGAGTTAAAGGGTGGGAAAAACAAAGAAAACCAGGCCTGAAGGGCACAAGAACCATGAGGTGTTGGGCAGGATGAAGAAGAAAGACCTTGCAAATATTTCATCCTGCCCAACAATGAGGCAAAAGGCTGGGGTGCACAGAGCTGCACTCAGAGCTGGCAAACTGGAGCCATGTCCCCACTCTGATGCTGCCAGAAGTCAACCAGTCCCAGGCAGAGCCCAAAATCCACCAAACCCATCCTGAGTGAGAGCTCCCAGCCCTGCCAGGACCTTGCTGTGCTCCACATCCACCTCAGTCCCAACAGAGTGAGAGCCAGGACCAGCAGAGCTGGGTTTGTCCCAAGATTTATGGATCACCTTTTACCAGAGCTTGCCCAGAAATGGATGTGAGTAAATAAATATTATTACATGATTGTTAAGGTATGAGAGTGTTGAAAGCCCAAATCAAGCCAAACATTCCCAGGATGGCCCAGGGAAGGTGACCTTAGCCAAGGTTTGTAAATCACTCAGCAGCTGCACCCTCAGATGCACTCGACTCGAGCTGCCTCCGTCTCCTTCCCTTCATTTTGTAAAACAGAACAATAAATCCAGCCTCAGAAGCCTTTAGTAAGGATTTGCATTTACAAAGACCTTAAAGTTATCACTCTGAGTAGGAATAATGGCAATCACTGTCACTGGCAAGTTGTTAATGATGGAAGGATTGAGAGACCTCTCGAAATCTACAGTCTACAAATAGCCAGATCAGAACAATTACAAGCTCATGATTTTGCAAAGACTGAGAGCCAGAAGTCATTAATGTCTCCTGCAAATGCTGTCATCTCCTCAGAGAAGTTGGTATTAGCTGTGATTTTTGAAAAATGTGATTCATGAGTTGTAAATGTCTGTTATACATCTGCCAAGAGAGCTTGTGATAACTAATAATTTTTAAAATCTATCATCTAAGATCTTAGACTATTTTTTCTTTCTTTTTTTTTTTTTAACTAATTTAAATACTTTCTAATGAGGCTGACACATCTCTTGACAAGCTCTTTCCCTTGTAGGCAATCAGCTCAGAGCTCGGGCTGAGGCTGCCTTTGCTCCACAGCCCTGGTGGGACAGCAGAAGCAGCCAGAGGTGGCCCCAGCTGCCTGGGCAGAGCATCCTCAGTGCCTGCTGCAAACCCTGCCTGGATTCTGACATCCCCAGGTGTCAGAACACTCTTTCAGGTGCCTACAGGCAGTTCAGTTTTCTATTATCAGTTATCAATCCACAGGATATCCAAGGGCAGTGCCATTCAGCATGAAACATTCTGGTTTTCACAGACTTTAACATGAATTCTACCATGAGCTACATCACTGACAGCACCAAAACATCCTGGACCAGACTGGGCCCCTCTGCTTGCTCAGCTCCCTCTGGGTGATAAGCAATGAGCAATAATTAATAATTAATAAATAATAATAAGGGTGATAAGAGATAAGCAATATCTCTGGGGGAAAAAAAATTGCTGTGCTTACATGAGGCAGTCACTTTTCTTCTAAATGTCCACATCTCTCAGTCCACTAATGCTAAATATGCACAGAAAATGAAGTGTAGTCCACACCAGCATTGCTTCAATTCTTTAAAAGGGTCAGGAATGTTACATTCCCCAGAAAATTAAAACAATGTCCCACCTTCTCCCAAACAAGGTACAGCACTGCAAGGAAGTTAAAAGGCTACAGAAGGCGGCAAACCCGAAAAAAAACCCCACAAACTTTGCAGATTGAAGTATTTGCTTCCTCAAATAAATGTTCACAAAAGCAAATAAAGGCCTCTCTTTTCAGTGACTTGAGGAGTTTTGTTATTCCAAAATGTAGCCAGGCTTATGAGGCTAAGGGTTCTGATACCAGGTGTTATGTAATTTACCCTTAATTATCATTATTATTATTAATTAATTTGACACTCATTGCAGGCTATACCCAGCACTCTTGAGAGGATACTGAGGACAGACAAAAAGACGAACAAAAAAGCTCTCTCACTTTAAAAACAGCTTCATTCACACCCCAAACATGAAAGTGCTTCAGCCCACTGCAGATGTCCAGGGAGGGTGACACCTGCACAAAGCCCTGCCCTGGTGTCAGCAGAGCAGTGCCTGGGAAACAAAGGGAAACCACAGACTGGAGAGGATGCTTGGGTGGGAGAGGGGAACATGGACCAGGAGATGCACAGGACCCTCAGCCAGCCTCATTAGAGAAAAGCTTCTCCAGGAAAATTGTCAGAGTCCAGGACATCCCTGTGGCCACCCTGGAGGGTTTGGAGACCGGACAGGGGGTCTGGGATCTGTACAGGGGGGTCAGAGCCTCACACAGAGCCCAGGAGGACACTGCCTCTGATCCCTGCCATGGCACTGAACACTCACATGCAGGAAGAATCACAAACCCTAAGAATTTAAAAATAGATGGTAGCTAGTTTGTTATAGAATATAAATATAGAAATTAGGATTCTTAGCATATGGGGCTGAAGGGACAAGCTGGAGGAATTGGGGAGTGGCCCCTGTGCTCCTTGTTCTTGCTCTCGTCCCCCATCTTTTCCTGAGGTGGATTTTAGAGATTGGTTTAGAGTAGAACTGACATGTTAGTGTAGGTAGTAGGCATTGGTAAAATTTTGTAAATAAAAAATACATCTTGGACAGTGGTTGGGTGGGAGATCCCGCACTGAAGGTTTGGGGATCTCTGACCCGCCCAGTCCCCGCATGTCCTGCTCTGCTGGGGACGCCCTGCAGAGCTGGACAAGAACTGAGAGATAATTTAGAATAAACAGCCTTGATAACACTGCTGGACTCAGCCTGTCTGCTCTGGCTCTGGTGTGAAACACCCAGGGCAGAGAGAAGACTGAAAACCTGATTACCCCGGGGAACAGCAATCCCGAGGAATCTCAGGGAACAGCAACCCTGGGGAAAGACCCTGATACCCCGGGGAACAGAAACCCCGAGGGGAATCTCAGGGAGAAGCAACCCTGAGAGATAACAAGGCAGCTTTGAAGAGGACATGAGGTTCTGGATGCTTTCAGCATGAATTGGTGTGTGTGCTGTGCAGTGTCCCCTCAGGGCAGCCTGATTTTAGATCCAGATGATTCCAATAATTACAAACTTAAATACGTTACCATTGAAGTATTCGGAGAGTTTCTAAAAGTTTTAAAGCACCAATCATGCAGCAGCTGCACAGCTGCCTCAGGAGAGGAGAGGGATGCTGTTGCAGAAGGGCAGGGGATCCATACACAGCTGCAGGCTGCCCACACTGCTGCAGCACAGGTGCTGCTACCTGCAACCTGCAGACAGCTGCTGCAACACAGAGCTGCAGCTGCAGGGAATGCCATGGAGAGCCAGCCAGGCACCAGGAAAAACCCTGTGCTGGCAGGGGCAGGGCAGGGAGAGAGGATGAGGAGGGAGGAGAGGATGGGGGAAGAGCTGTGGGTACCTGGAACAGCGTAACTTTTAAAATAAAAACCCTCACACAATTCAAATGTGTGTTCTGAAACCCCAGAGGTGCAGGAGCACTGCTGATCAGAGCAAACCAAGGTGAGCCATCCCAAGGTGAGCGGTCACAGGCAGCCACAAACATTTTCTAACCAGTGGTGAGAATTCTACACTTTCAGGGGCTCTTCCTCTGTGCAGAGGAAGAAAGGAGAGCTCAGCTCATAAAGGATGAGTTCTCTGTCCCAACTCATGTTTTCTTACAATCTTTGCATGGTGCAGCTCACAGGCCTGTTCACACCACTGCATGCCTTGGGCAGTGTTTTCTCCCTTGTGGAGGTGAGGCTTGCCCTGCTAGCAAGGGGCTATTACAGTTTAATTAATTGTAATTAAATGCTGATGAGCTGATCAGGCTGCAGAGCTGTCTGGATTAAAGGAGGTGGTGCTGTCTCCACAGCAGAGCCAGGTTTTTACAGTGCTGTTTGCTGGCAGTGTCAGCACTGGCCAACCATAAACACAGGGCCTTCAGCTTAAGTCCTGAGAAGTAAATGTAAAAATTTAAACCCCTTTTAAAAGGGTTTTCAAATATTTGGCATTCTAACTGTGGTTATTTGTGTGCTGGACTCTCCCCAGACATCTGTTTAGGTGCAGCATCTGCCTGGAGGAGCTCACTGCAGGCTGGACACACAGAACTGCACAGGGATTAGGGAAAGTGCAAGCAAAGGGATTGTTTGCACTTTTTCATCTGTTAATAATTGAAGATCTTAAACAAGCCCTAGTATTTATTTTAAAAGCACTTCAGTTTACCTTTAAGAAAATCCTCTTGGCTGTGTTCTGACACCGGTTCCATAAATGTTTCAGCAAGCAAAACACGTTAATGCCATTCCCTGGGCTCACAGATTTAGCATTTATTTACACTGATGAAACCTTTTAAATATTTATTACATGGGAAAAACATTGCTTTTTACACCAGGTCAAGCCCTTTTTAGCCTCTAGAGGACTGCATTAACCCAAAATCTGAGAATACAACTGGGGGGAAGAGGGACTGTGGAAGAAGAGAGGGAAAAAGCTTATGGTGAATAACACAGATCTTTCTCAAAGATGTGGGAAATGCACTTTTAGGGCTGCTGCAGGTGTTTCTGGGCTATTATATATAATATATAATACATAATTATATCATATATATTATATAATATATTATATATTATATATTATAT
>VXBR01004848.1:11415-39785 GCA_013400215.1 Cisticola juncidis | reverse complement strand
ATTATATATATATTATATATTATATATTTATATATATTCTGAACTGTGTTTTTCTCTCAGGAAGATGATGAGAGGGGCTGGTTGCTGTCTCATCCACTCAGGAAGTTATTGAAAAATGCACTGTATTTTTAAACAGGTGAGTGTCTGCACCCAAATAAATGGGATTACCTGCTCATTCCCTTGTGGATTTACAAGCTTTATTTTGGATTTCAACCAATGCTTAGCAAGGTGGCACAAGAAAAAACCTAGCTGCTAAAATGAATTTGGCATTGTGGAACATACCCAAGGAAATGAAGGGTAGGTTTGCTAATACAGGATTCCTTGCAAGAAAGACATGCCCATAAAAAATAAGAAATTTCTTAAAAACACCCAACTTGCATTTTTTTTTAAGACTGTGAACTTTGAGACCCGAAAAATCTTTGTGAGACTGATTCTGCCAGGTTTTTTCTCAAAAAGACAATATTCCTTCTTTGTTGCACAGTGGTGCTCATAAATTCCTAATTAATTAATGCATGAGTGATAATTACCTCACATTTCCCACCCTTTGTACCTTTGCTTTCCTGTCCTTTGGTACCCTCATGTGTTCCATCATTTTTTATCTCTCTTTTTCTGCCCTTTCCCCCTTCATTTAAATACTTGAAATGTTGGAAAAAGGAGGATTTCCTCTGAATTTAAACCCTTAAAACCAAGGGAAAACAGGGATTCCCTTGCAATTTAAGCCTCAAGATGATGAAGAAGGGGGATTTTCCCTCAACTCCAACCCATCAAACAGCAGCAGAAAGGTTAACCCCTCCATTTAAACTAAAAAACACCAATTCCTCTGCAGCTGATACCATTAAATCATGGAAATGTTGGGTTTCCTCTAACTGCTGCTCTCAAAATCATGGATGAAGGGGGATCCCCTCCAATTTAAACACACACAATAATGAAAAAGGAGGTTTTGCCCTCAAATCAACCCCCTTTTCCATCAAACCATCTTTTTTTCCTGGGATGCAGCAGGGAGGGGAGGGCACCGGGGGACTGGGATGGGACTGAGAGCACTTGGGAGGGACTGGAGGCTCTGGGAAGGTGAAATCAAAAAGGGGAAAAAAAGGATCTTCCCTGCACCCTGAGTGATCAGGGCCCTGCTCCTGAAGCACTTTTGGAGCTGTTTGGACATCAGAAGTGCTGTGGCAATGATCAGGAGCTGGCAGCTCTTGTCCAAGGGACCCTGCACTGTGCTGCTCAGCAGGCAGCGTGTTTGGATATAAAACACTAAACCTGACTAAAAACCTGACTGAACCAGACTAAAACACTGCACCTTTCAGTCTGAGCCACCCCTTACCTGAGCCCCTTTTCTGCCTGCTTTGGAAGTGACTCTGCAGGCAAAGCTTAAAATATTCTTAAATGTTGGAGTCAGAACTAAATCCAGGCCTTGCCAAACAGAGTGTTCGCTCACAACTTTTCAATTNGAGAGGAGAGGAGAGGAGAGGACATCCTATACACACAGAAATATACATTTTTATACATATATAATATACAATTAGGCAGTGCCAGGGGTGTGGGAAGCAATTCTTTCCCTGCTAATACAGCTCAGAAGAAAACCACTGCTTTGTGCAGGCAAGGAGGAGCAGGGGAGGATTTGTGACTCAGCACAGGGCCTGAGTCACATCACTTCTGGGAACCACTCTGAAGTGGGAGAGTTCATGCTCCATCCCCAGGCACAGCAAGGCCTGCCCATAAATCACATTTACCTCTGACAGAGCACCAAGAGACTGCCACTGCAGCTCTGTGTCCAAAGCACAAGCCATACAACCAGAAATATTCCCCAAAGTGGACGTTTATCGCTTAATAAATGTAGGCATTGGCTAAGAGAACTGAAATGTATTAAATATTCATAAATATGAAAGGTTTTATAGCCGTTTCAAAAGGAAGCCTGAAAAACAACAGACAGTTTTAGCACAAAAAGGTCCAGCCATGGCAAGATATCTCAGATAAGGACATCTACAATGATTTGTGAGAAAAAGCACTGAGGGCTCTTTACCAACGTTGCAAAGGGAAATCACATCACACAGTTCATTTAGGGACAGCTGTACAGATAGCAATTTGGGGAGGCAGTTTTTTACTGTCTGGCTGGATTCTCGAAATATTAATGGCAGATTGCTAGATAAAGTAAATTCTGTGGGTGTAGTGCAGCATTCTTGGGGCTGCAGATGTCATTTCCATTTCCAGAATAACAGAGAAGGTCTTGGGATAGTAAGGAAAGACACAGCCCAGGACAGAAAACTGGTTAATGTGAAAAGAAATGGGAAAGCAAATTCTCAAGCTGCAGGGTGACTATTTTGGGGCAGGCAATGCCATTTAAACATATACAAACACTCCACTCAGAACCACGTGCTGTAAAAAACCAGAAAAAAGAAAGTTTTGGCGTCTGCTCACGATGTTCTCATTGCTGCATTTTCAAACCACATTTTCACTGACTCCTCAAACCCAAACAGTGACACTCAGGGGATTCACACAAATGGGAATGTGGACATGAACACAATGGCTCTGTGCCTGCCAAGCCTTGCAGTGCCACCCTGGGCTCAGCCTTGGAGGGGAGAGAGGATCAGCAGAACAAAACCAAAGCCACAGCAGAACCCAGCTCCTCTTTCTGCATCCTTTTCTCCTGGGAAGGAGCTCAGGAGAGCATCCCTGCCTGCCAGAGGGACCTGAGGCACACACAGAGCTGGTCCTGAGCCCACACAGCCCCAGCTCGAGGGATGCTGGATAGATGGATGGCTGCTGTTTAGAAAGTTGGATTTGTCAGAAGAAAAAGGTTCTTTATTGGTATTTACTTTCTTTGCAACTCTCTTTACAACTTGCACAGTTCAAAGGCTTTTTTGTACAGACTGTCTGTGTGTTGCTAGAATGCACTGGAATTAAACATTTATTTATTTTTAATTTCCTTTTACACATAATAAAGTAATCAAAGGGGAATCATAAAGTTCTCCTGCCACAATGTGAACAGCTAAATAAAATTCCTAACAGATACAGAAATATACAATAATAAACTAGAGGAATTTTACTTCCTCCAAAGTAAAGTTTTAAAGTGAAATAACCCCAGCACTGGGATATGAAAAGGTGGGTTAAAGGCTGAGCTTAAATTTTCACTGGGTGAGAGTCAATGCTAATTTCTTTCATATTAAAAACCAGAACTTTTAGATTTAGAACAGCCTTTGTAAAGCCTGTGTGTATTCATACCTGGATGTATTGGTTTAACCAAGACATCAAGCCTGATTAAAAGGAAATTTATCCTTTGGTGTTTTTCAATACAAATAAAAAACAATGTACAGCAATAACCTGCAAGAAAATGCCAATTGCAGAAATGTCTTGAACAACTTATTGCAGGAAAAAACCCCTAACCAATAACAAATCCAACAAAGGGAAAGGGAAGGGAAGGGAAGGGAAGGGAAGGGAAGGAAAGAGAAATGTCAGACAGGCTGCTTGCTTAATGTTTGAGCAATAATAGAAAATAACTGCCCCAACAGATTATACTTCTGTGATGTATAGGATTTGATATGCCCCAGTTCTCACACCACTGCAAGGCTGTGTGAAAGATGAAATGCTTGAAGAAAGTTTAGAGAGGTTGTTTTGTAGTCCTGTAAAGAAATTGAATTTCTACAGCCATTCCCCCTGCTAAAGAAAACAACATTTAGTAAGGCCTATGGAAAGAAGTGACAAAAATAGAATTTTTATAATTTGTTCTATTTCTTTTATCCTGTGAGCTACATTCTGTCAAAAATGCTTCTGATGTAAAACTGTTGAGCAGCTTTAGCAGTACAGAAACCAAAAAAAAAAAAAAAAAATTCTTTGTAGAGGGTTAGCAGATGTTTTCTGAATTGTGATTGATGTAGCAGGGCAAACCAGCAGAAGATAATCTAAACCTGAAGAAACAAGAGGCACAGCTACTCAAACAACTCATAAAAAACAGTTGCAACAGAGGGCAGGACACATATGGGATGGGTTATTGTTACATGTGTTAAACAGGAATTGGATTTGCTTCTGGGAAAAGGGAGATCGAGAAAGTTCTCTGATCTCCTTCCCTTTTCCCTGGCACAGGGAAAACTTAGATAAAATGTTCAGAGGCTGGGCAGGTTAGGTGGGCTCTCATTTCCACACTGCCCCATGATCAGAACAGCAAATTATTTGTTCCATCAGTGGACAGCTTAAGCATGGAAAAGTTTATTAATTTTCATCCCAAGAATGTGCCTGTGCTCTCATCTAGCACAGCAACAGCAGGCAGAGCTAAGGAGGCAGAACCTAATTCTGAGAAATCTACATTAAAGAGAAGAGGGAGCTCTCCCTCAGATTTATCCAAGTACCACACATTGAAACTTAAAAATATTATTTCCTCATTGTTGCCTGTACTTAATTCATGCTTTGTGTGTTCCTCTGGTTTTTGGGGTTTGTTTTGTTTTGGGATTTTTTTGTGTGGGTTTTTTTTTTGTTTGTTTTGTATTTTTGTTTGTTTGTTGGTCTTTTTGTTTGTTTATTTGGGGTTTTTTGGGGGTATTTGGTTTTTTTTTTTTTCCTTTTCTCTTCTCTTCTCTCTCTCTTTTTTTTGTTTTGTTTTGTTTTGTTTTGATTTGGTTTGGTTTTGGTTTTCGTTTTGGTTTTGTTTTTTCCCCTACTATAGCACTTGTACAAGACGCTATATTATTATAAATTCAGATCATCACTGAAATACAATATTGGCAGGCTTAAAATGCACTGAGTGGTTGAGAGCCCTGTCTGCCTGGCCTGCTGCTCTGTGCTTTGCTGATATTTGGATAATGCTTTGTGAAAATCACACCAAGGCATCCAGCAAGGCTTTTGGAAGGCCTGGGCAGGCAGCAGTAACTGGGATGGTGCCAGAGCTGTGGAACATCCATGTGGCTCCTGTGCCCTGAGCAGAGCCTGGGAGCTCTCCTGTCCCAGCTCTGCTGCCCAGGGTGTGCCAGTGCCAGCCCTGGGACAGGGTGGGAGTGGCAGAGAGTCCCACCAGGGCACAACACATGGAGAGACACAGCTACTCTGGAGAAAATGAACAAAACCACTGCTCACAGACCTTAAACTGACCAGCAATGCCAAATTCAGCCAGGTGAAATCACAGCCTGCACTGACATTTGCTGTAAGCTTGGGATGACAGCAGATGCAGCAGGGGTGTCACTGGGAGAGAAGACAAGAAAAACCCAGAGCAGGTCCTGCCCTGCTCTGATGTGGGACAGCAAATCCCCCTGCCCAGGGGGTGACAGGGCAGCCAGGAGTGGCACAGGAGCAGCTGAGGTGTTGCTGCTGGCACCAGGGAGCCACAGGCTGCACAGACACCATCAAACTGTTCTGAGAGGCTGCAGATGCATCCTCGAGGTGCAGATGCACTCCTGGAGGTGCAGATGCACTCCTGGAGGCTCAGATGCACTCCTGGAGGCTCAGATGCACTCCTGGAGGCTCAGATGCACTCCTGGAGGTGCAGATGCACTCCTCAAGGTGCAGATGCATTCCTCCAGGCTCAGATGCATCCTCGAGGCTCAGATGCTGCAGGACCAGCAGCTGGGTGCCATGGGCTCCCTTCAGACCTGTGCCCCACAGCCACTCTGAATGAGGACTCTGGGCAGTACTTAATTTAAAAAAGGGTTCTAGAAATGTCTGATCCATGCAGAGCCCTTCTGGAAATTCTCTTACTAAGCCATGGGATATTTTTTTACTGTCTCCCTGTCTGCTCTTTGATGTCAGCATGGGGTTTGTTTTCCTCATTTGGAAGGGGCTGCCCACACCCTGATGTGGTCCTATATAATATTGGGATTTTTTCTGTTGTGAAGGCATGCTGGATAATGATGCCAGCATGCACAGTAATGGTAGGATAAAAGGCTGAGGCAGTTATTGGGTACATTTGTAGCCAGTGTTATTTTTAAAAAAGCTACATAGACAGGATCAAATAAATATTTCCCAGTTTTCATTTGCATTCCTTAAATATGAGGGAAATCTTTCTGAGAGCAGCAACTCTGTGAGTAATCTCCCTTAGCAAGACAAACCCCTCTTTGCCACTGCTACACAGAGTTAACTTCTTCTGCCATAAATTAAAATAAAAATAAATCACTCTGCGGGCTGTGCCTCCCAGGGAAGCAGCTTTAGGTCCTGAGTGTGTAATCCCTGCTCACAGGAATGATTTTACCTAAGGGAGATGCTGGGCTGGAATCAAATCACTCCCCTGAGTAAGGGTGACCTAAGTAAATAAAGGAGCAGCAAGCACGTGTAGAGTTTGCAGTTACTCTGGAGAAACAATCCTAATGAGGACATTCAGTTCAGACTGTCCCAGCCCTCCTAATCCACTCCTCCAAATCTGTAAGGAAAGCAGAACAAATTGGCCACTTGAGATCAAAGCAGTGAGGCAGGGACACGGGGAAGGTGCAGATTGTGCTCTCAGGGTGCTGGATGTGCTGGGGGATGGCACAGAGGGGGATGGCACAGAGGGGATGGCACAGAGGGGAGGGCACAGAGGGGGATGGGACAGAGGGGATGGCACAGAGGGGNTGGCACAGAGGGGAAAGGCACAGAGGGGGTGGCACAGAGGGGATGGCAGAGAGGGGATGGCACAGAGGGGGATGGCACAGAGGGGATGGCACAGAGGGGGATGGCACAGAGGGTGAAGTCCTGCTCAGTGTTGCAGCTGGATGCAGATGACTTTGATCCATGGGCTTTAATTCAAATAGAAGCCACTCATGCAGCTGACTGGGAGTTGGCTCAGGAAATTTCTGCCTTCCCTGTAACTTATATGAAGGGGAAAAAGGTGGTACCTGCACTAGGATTATGTGGGGACCTAATACAAACAAAGAGCTCACAGAACTTGGAAAAGTTGCCAAAGAACACGGCAGAAGCTCACATATTTTTAAAAATTCCCTAGAAGCTATCTTCTCAGCACATGTTTTAATGTAAAGAACATTGCTCACTTTCTGCCTTCCCTGTAACTTATATGAAGGGGAAAAAGGTGGTACCTGCACTAGGATTATGTGGGGACCTAATACAAACAAAGAGCTCACAGAACTTGGAAAAGTTGCCAAAGAACACGGCAGAAGCTCACATATTTTTAAAAATTCCCTAGAAGCTATCTTCTCAGCACATGTTTTAATGTAAAGAACATTGCTCACTGCCTCCTATCCCCAGCAGAATAAATGCTACAGGAAAAGCTTTGGAAAAAACAATTAAAAACATTATCAGACATACACTAAAGATCGTAACAGGCAAAATTTTTCAGTTGAACAGCTGGCTGGAGAAGGCAATTTGCAGAAACCCTCAGATCAAGCTAAAACTTTGTCTGAGGCAGCAATACAAGACTTGGCTATTGCAGCTAAAATCTCCTTACTTCTTACCCCAGATGACTCTATCCCTACCCTACACTTCTCAAATATTAAACAAGGAGTAGATGAAAGCTTTATAAAATTTGTGGACAGAATTAAAGATGCTCTGGACAAACAAATAGAGAGCATAGAGGCAAGAAAAAGGTTATTTTGCCCAGTCCCCATGACAGCTGCAACAGTTCAGGAATGAGGGAGAGCACCAGGGACCTGCCTGAGATTTGTCACAGCTTCTGGCCCTCAAGAGAAAAGGAAGGAGCTGGGCTTGGCAAAAACTGACATTGTTTAATGTTTTAATGTTACAACAATTTGGGGCAGAACTAATATTGGGAAGCCAGATTTTGCCTAAATGTATATGGAGTAGTTCCCTGGGTTGTCAAGGAGCTTTCTCTCCTAGGTTTGGTGGCAGAAAGCTGCCAAGTGTGGTGTTTCCTCCTCAGAGCTCACTGCATTCTTTATTTCCTCACACAAACCTTCCACACTCAGGGAGCTCTGGTCAGGCCCCTTCTCCTCCCACTGAAGGCAGCCACAACCCTCAGGAGGGCAAACTGGAGTCCCTTGCTCCACCAGTGACACTGAATAAATGCAAATCATGAGCAACACACCCCTGTCAGCTGTACTTTGCCAGAAGCCTATTAATTTTAAAATTAATAGTAATTTATAATTATTGCCAATTGGCATATCCTTAAGACTTAATGCTATTCAACATATAGGAGCAGTCAATGGCTCAACATTTCTTTGCCATATTCCAAAATCACGTGGTTATGAAGAGAAATGTCATTTTGGATTCCTTGAATTCTCTCTGTTTATTACCTCAATTACATTATTTCCTCAATTCTATGACATAGTGTTAATTTTTTTCACAGAACAGAAAATAATGAGAAACTGCAGTTGAAAAGTTTGACTGGGCACTGAAAAAAAAATAAAAAATGCCCACATAAATCTGTGCTGTCAGCAGAGGATCTCTTTCAAACACAGATATGGAGCACAGCAGCTCCTCAGATCGTACAACTTCCAAATTGTCTGGAAGAGCTGATCAATTAAGGCTGGCAAATATCAGCCAGACAATAACCAGTGGCAAAAAATGCAGTTACACTGAGACAAAGCACCACATGAAGAGAATGAACAGGGTGGTATAATTGAGCAGCAGGAATAAAGGTGATAGAAATGGAATTAATAAGTTAAAAGGGCATGAGCTAGCATGTGTGGGAGTGAAGCATTGCCCTTTCCAGCAGCCAGGAGTGATTCTCTTTTTTAATTGGATCATGTTTCTTCATTGCCCAATTGGATGCCTTCTCTTGCCCTCCCGAAGTGCAGAATGTTTAAACAAGTTTTAAAATATGTAATAACATAAAGCCAAGAGAGAAGAGCAATCAGCAGAAAACCCTCAGCACAAAAGGGCTGGCTTGGTTCTGTCCCTAGAAAGCTTTACAGTGCTTTACACCCTGCCAAAGGAGATGCTGGGTAGGTTTCCAATCACTAAAGTGATTAAGGTTTGGTAGACATGCTGATTTTGCACTTGTCTACTCATGTCCATCAAGGGGATTGTTTTCCTTCTCCCTCCTTGCTCAAACCATTGCATTGGTCTCAGTGCCACACGTTAAAACACAGGTGAAGTTTTCCTTCCAAGGAGCTGCTTTGGTGCTCCAGCAGTAAAGTTCTTCCAGCAGCCAAAATAAAGTGTGCACTGCAAGAGCTGTGTTCATATGACAGCAACAGAGCAGCTGAACAGTGAATTCTGGCCTGGGTATCAAAAATATCAAGTGTTTAGATCTCATTTCCAAAAGTGACTTAACTATGATAAAACCTATATCATCCATCTTAACTATGGTAAAACCTAAATCATCCATGTGCTCTGCAAAATAATCACACATTAATGCCAGGCTAGAAGGACTGAGTGTGGACCATTATTCCAGCAGCAGTAGGACTTTAAAAAAAAAAGTGCTGGGGAAAAAAGAGTTTACCTAATTATCGAATTAGCTCAGAAACTCTATTTTGTACACAAAATAACTGGGATGATACCTGTGGGAAGTGTCTAATCCACTGCTCTGCCACACACCTCACACAGTCACCATAAGAACTGCACTTCTCACTCAAAAAAAGTTTTCTGGAAAAGAACTCAAACTACCTAAAAAAAAAAAATTAAAGCACAAAAACCTCTCAAGCCAAACCCAATTGATCTCTATGGAATTTCTTGGAAATGTGTAAATACTCAACACTATTTTTTTAAGTAGTTCTGGGAACCCAAAGACTTTGAATTCAGTGCCTTTGAAGGCTTCTCCCATGATGGTTCAGTTCTTTTTGTGACACGGATAAAAAAGTGTCTGTCTTACCTTTTGAACAGAATGTCTATTTTCTTCCTTGTGAGAAGTGGTCTTGTGAGTGTCACATAAGCACAAAGCAGAAAAGTGTCATCTGTTCTCTCAGAGATGCTGAAATATTGATGTGCCCACAGCCCTCATCCAGATGTCCTCTTCAGGCTTTGCTGAATTCATGATCTCAAACCCTTCTGATTTTAGGAGGCACCAGTGTAATTTGGGGCCTTGGACAGTTTGATCCTAACACAGCTTGTCAAAGGTTCCTTTCTGCTTTTAGCTTTGCTTGCACATGAACCACTTACTGCACTGGACAGTCCCCTCTTCTTGGGTGAGACATTTAGTGGCAAGAGACAGCCAAATCCCAGGAATTAAGCATGCATGGGACTTGGAAAAAAGGGACTTTTTTGAGCTCCTAACATCCTCCATCCATCTCTCTGAAGCTCTCAGATTGTCATGTTGACCTGTCTAGCACTGGTGGCCAATAGCAGACATGAATAATTAGAAGCCACTTCTGGAGATGTTGAATCTTGAAGTTTTGTTTCCAGCTCTCAATCTGCAAAATGCAGACACCAGTGATTTACTTCAGAGGGCAATTAAATATGTCTTTCCCTCACACCAAATCAAACTTATGAGGAAACTCTCTATATGCTGAGACTGGTCTTTAAGTGCACCAACCTGAATACAAAACATGTTGCTTTTGAATTGGATTATTTCCTATGGATTGAGCCAGAGAGAAAAAAATCCACATAAACTCCTTGTGACTCAGAAAAAATGATTCCATGCTGCAAGCCAATCCCTCCACCTCACACAAACTATTTCCCAAGACCAATCCTAACGAGTTTAAGATTTGTGTGCAAAAATTCCCCATCTGTTTCACAAATCTGTTTCATAGGAATCATTGTGCTTTATACACTTTTTTCCCCAAATAGTGGCAGTGAGATGTGGCCCTCAGGCCAAGCAGCAGATGTTGGAATTTCCATGCAGAAGGTGGCTCCAGTGACCCAGAGGATCCCCTCTTATTAAATAGATGCTGCTTCCACACAGAGTCTGGTGAGTGAGAAGGAATTGCAGTGTATTTTACATTCGTGTAATTTTAGGACAGATCTCTGCAGGTTTTCTCCTTACAGGGGAAAAGCCTTCTGCATTTTGGAAGGGCAAGGAAGCCAAAAGCATTTCTTTACAGACAGCAAAACCCTGCAAGTGCAAGGTTGGTAACTCACCACTGGTGTTCATGATGCCTCAGGGACAGGACTGAACGGGACCTGAGACTTGACTGCTAAACCCCTGCACTAAGCTTGTGTAAAAATGCAATCCTGTAATGTGCTGTTGATGGTTAGCTCAGGCAATCTGATCTAAAGGGCCTCAGGAGAGAAGTTATGCTCTAATACATATGGATGGGATCACATCTATTCCAGGCTAATCAACAGGCATTGGTACAATTAGCAAGTGCCCAGGCAAGGCTGAGGCTGTGTGAGCTGCAGATCCCAGCAGGATGCTGGCCCCAAAAAGCCTGGTTTAACAAAGCTGTCCTAGCCAGAACCAGCACTAACAGAGGCTGGCTGCCAGGTGAGGATGATGCTTTGCTTGCCTCACACTGCACTAACATTTTGCTGTCCAGACCAAGGGTTTGTTAGTCTGCACCAGGCTCCCTGCCTCAGCTCTGGGACAAATTAAATCCTCCCTGATGAGAAAACCCACAAATGGGCTGTTAGACAGTCTGTGTTGGGATGGAGACTGCACCTGTACATGGACACAAACTGTGCCAGGCTCAGGTCCCTCAGCTTCCCTGGGTCCTCCAGGAGCACAGACACAGAGCTAAGCTCAGTCTGCACCCCCACAACATCACAGACATTATGTTATTGCACATTATATCACAACATCTGACCCATCACAGAGATTATGTTATTGCACATTATATCACATCTGACCCATCACACAGATTATGCTATTGCACATTATATCATAAAAACTGACCCATCACAGAGATTATGCTATTGCACATTATATCACAATATCTGACACATCACAGAGATTATGCTATTGCACATTATATCACAACAGCTGACCCATCACAGAGATTATGTTATTGCACATTATATCACAACAGCTGACCCATCACAGAGATTATGTTATTGCACATTATATCACAACAGCTGACATATCACAGAGATTATGTTATTGCACATTATATCACATCTGACCCATCACACAGATTATGCTATTGCACATTATATCACAATATCTGACACATCACAGAGATTATGGCACCTCCACCAAGGTCTTGGCATAACCAAGGTTAGGAGTACTTTAAGATACCAGATCTAGCCAGATCCTCAAATAAAAACAAAGTGCTCCCTACAGCTATTCTGGAGGAGATTAACTCCTTTTCTGCTCACTCCATCTCTCTGCTATAATCATGGAAACCAGTGAGTTTTCAAGCACCTCTCTCCAGAAGGTAAACAGATCCCATCCATAACAAACTCTCAAGCCAAATGACACAATTTTCCCACATTGTCATGTCCATATTCCACCTCCACAATGGAGCTACTAGACTCAGTTACTCACAGCTTCATTGTAAACAAGAAAATGGATGGAAGACTATCAAATTCTGCTTGAGGACTTTCTCAGAGGCATGACAAATAATTTAAGCAAATTAGACTAACAGAGAACGTGAGTGTGTCATTGCCCTGTATTCTGCATTCTGTTGCTTCTAAATTGTTCCCACTTCTCTTGATCTGAACATCACATGCAAAGAAAAAATGCAATTTTAATGAAAAAGTTCCTCTCCCTCCAAAATCAAAACACATGGCAGTACAGAATTTCCATCAAAGTCAAGAATTTATAACACCAAAACTTCACTGAGATTTCACAATCATTTAAAGGATTTTATGCTTGAAATCACAAAAATCCTGGATATTCTCTTTCTGTTATTTGAAAAGGCTGCACAATCACTCACAGAATCAGAGAATCAGAGAATCAGAGAATCAGAGAATCAGAGAATCACAGAATCAGAGAATCAGAGAATCAGAGAATCACAGAATCAGAGAATCACAGAATCAGAGAATCACAGAATCAGAGAATAACTGAATCACAGAATCACTTGGAAGAGACTTCCAAGATCATCAAGTCCAACCCAACCCCGACACCTCAACTGGATCATGTCACCAAATGCTACATCCAGTCTTTTTTTATACACATCCAGGGATGGTGACTCCACCACCTCCCCAGGAAGGCCATTCCAGTACTTTATCACTCTGTTTATCAATCAGACTCACACACTGTGATGCTGCCATTCCTTTTCAGCTCCACTTGGTCATCCTTTGATTAACGTAACGTTTATCACAAATACACACATTTGGAAAAAAAAGTCTTCCCCCACACACCAAAAAAATAACCTGTATCATGCTCTGTCTTTAAAATTGTTACCAACCCTTCCCCAGCCCCAGCAGAGACAGAGCTGAAGGAAACAGGGGTGTTACTTACTGGGAACTCCAGACACCAGCCGCAGTGGGCGTAGCACGCGGAAGGCCCGCAGCGCCTTGACATCGAACCCGGCTCCTTTCCCTCCTATTGAATTCCCCCCGTCTGCTTTGGTTGCTTGTTCTAAAATTGCACTAAAAAGCCTGCAAAGACAAAGAGGAAATGATCTGTAAGGCAAGGCTTGGGCTAAAGAGGAGCAGGGATTGTCACCATTGTGTCATCCAGAGCATCTCACAGCCCATCAGGGGTGAGATGCTGTCACAGCTCTCCCTCCACACTCACAGGGTGGAGGACAGACAGACTGGACAGACAGACTGGACAGACAGACCCTTCCCATGTGCAGCAGCCCATGGGGATGTCTACACCACTTGCCAAGCCCTTGTTTCTGGAGCAGACAAAAAGCTCCTCCCTGGTGCTCCTCCATGGCCCTCGCAGGCAGCTATGGCTACCCACAATTTGCTGTCTCTGTTAACCAGCAATCCACCTTGAAGGAGAAAATCATCACCTTTCATTAAGCCAATTTAGAGTTTTCTGTCACCTCTTTTACTGAGAATTAATGTTCTGCTGCAGGTAGAACTTGGTGTAAACTCGAGGACCCTTCAAGGGGCAAGCTCTTAGTGAATGCTCACATTGTGTGCTTGTGGATCCATTTGAAAATCCCCTGGTGCACTGGCCAGGGAGAGTGCAAAACTGGAGCCTGATTATTGGAATGTTTTATTATACCAGCCCTAATGTTTTATCTTGGCTAGTAGAAGCTTTAAGGAGAAGATGTCTCACTCAGAATGCATCTAAAAAGGCAGAGAAAGGAAGAAAAGGCAATGTTCTCCTGTAAAAAAGCTGAAGGCTCACCCCATCTGTTAATAAGAGCTTGATTTAATAAATTAGCTTTCAGGAAGCAGCTTCCATTTTTTTCTGGTAAAACATTAGTACATTTGGGGAAGGATGGATTCCTCATGAATTTGCTAATGCTATTGCTTTCAGCCTTGAAATCCTCAGCTTGAACCCAGCCAAATTCATGGGGGTTAGAACCTGTTCCAGCCTAAATGGATGTTTGGAGCTCTGTAAATAAAGCTTGTCTGGGAGGGGCTGCCATGGAGGGACCACAGACAGCTGGACAGAAACTCCTGGGCTGAGAGAGGATGGATTGGCCTGGATACTGCAGGGGTTTCTCTGCCCTGTCAGGACCTCACCCCCATTGCACAGAGAGCCCCCAGACCCAGGGTCAGGCAGAGGCTGAGCTGGCTGATGGCCTGACAGGGAGGGAGCTCCAGTGCCTGCAGACAAATCTCACTGGCAGGGTCACAGGCACAGGGAGCTTGTTCTGCATGTTAAAATGAAGATTCATTTATTGAAACATCTAAATCAACAGATTCCCCAGCTCTAAATCCACACAAACACGTGGATTAGGGGACTGCAAATACGAAATCCCTTTCATAAGCAAGTTTTTGTGGGGTTTTTGGTTTGTTTCTTTTTTCCAATTCATATTGAGAGCCTTATAAAACTTGTCAGCTGTGACTGAGGAACTCCTAACTGGATCTATTCAAAGCCTCAGCTTCCAGCACTGCAGAAAGATTTCACAGCTAGGTAAGGAGCATGGGAAAAGCTGTGTGTGGGGAGGTGGGATGCTGAGTTTGTAGGTGTTGCAGAAGCAGGATGCAGAGAAGACAAAAACAGAGCCTGTGAGAAATACTGCACTGACTGCAGATATCACAGAGAGACAAAGAAGGGTTGGTGCAAAGAACGTGAATTATTGGAGTGTGTGTATTTCTTGATCTGTGTACACAAATTATTCAGCTGCAATTATCTGCTGGTCTTCACAATAGAAACACTGCAGGTCAAATTTGGCCTAATGTATTTTCAGTAAGCCCCTGATTAAGCTCTAGCAATGTGCTCTGTTTCACATTCAAACATTTCTATCTTTCTAGCCCACAGAATTCCCACGACAGGTGATGAGTGACATTCCTACACAACAGTCCCAGCCTCCTGGGATCCTCTGAAGGAGAAAGAACTTACTGCAAAAAGCCTTCTAACACTGTTTTTCAGCTCCAAGACCAGGAATCTCGAGGAATTCTGAGCCAGCAGTGCAAAACTGAGGGTCCATTTTCCTGATCCACATTTTCTCTGGCCCCAGGCTTTCCCAAAGAGCAGCTCCTGGCATTGGGCTGTTTCTGCTGCCACTTGTAGCTGAGCAAACCAGACTGCTCTGGAATTCTGCTGCCCAGCAATGCCCTGTATCAGTTCAGGAGGAGCAGAAACACAACCAGCAGGGCAGAGGTAGAGCCTGCCCTTCCAGACTGGAGCAGCTCCACTGCCTTTTTTTTTTTTTTTTCTCTGTGCTCCAGCACTGGTGTGCTGAATGTGCCCTTTTGAGGCACCCACAATCATCTGCTTCTGCACTTCAGGAATAATTTGCAGTAATTCCTGCTGCTCCTCATTAAACCCCCTCCATTTAAACCTGAATTGCATTACTCCTGCTAATCCTGCTTTAATGCATTTACTGCATGTTTAATATCTCCCCTGTACTAATCCTGCTTTTTACTAAAGCATTACAACTTCTTATTTCTCTCATTTCTTTCATCTCTTTGCCTTTTGTGTTGGGGTCTAGACTGTGCCCAGAGTGGCCTAGTGAATCCCTACTCCTCTCTCCAAATGTATATAGTACATTTTGTCATTTTTTCTTTTTTGTCCTCCCCAGCTCCCTCAGCCAGGCCATGGACAGACATCCACGAGGGACAGCTGCATAATGCTCTGAGCTTTTACAGCTAATTGTTTTTTAAACAATTAAAACAGCTGGATGGATGGCAAGCTACTGATACAAAAGATGAGGGCAGAGCCCTGCTGTTGTACATTTATGTAGGAAATTCTGCTCCTTGCTGAGGTTTTCAGTAGGAGTGGTGGAGCAGGTCCTTTATCAGCAGGTGAGTTAGCACAGGCTGAGAGAACACTGCTGACACAGAAATCGGAGTTTGGGTGGGACAAAAAAGGCAAGAGGGGTGATCTCTTGTGGCCACTGAAAATCTCACCATTAACCCCCCTCCAAAAAACAGACATCAGCTTTATTTCCTTCCTACTTCCACCTGCCTACTTTCTGCCAGCCTCAATTTTTGCCCCATTTTCATTTGGGTATCACAATCATTTGGGTATCATTTAATTTGGGTAAGCACAATCACCATCACCTGGATTTCTGAACTTCACTTGTGACATGACTACACCTTCACTAAATTCATCTGACAGACAGGAACTGTAAGAGCAGAAACCCGAATTTTTATCACAGGGCATGTATGGACATGCACCATGCTTGCTTTGGGTTTTTTTACATTTGCCTCTGAAGTAATAAGCCAGCTTCATTGGGTTTTTTCCTTGTATTTTTCTATTTTCCTTTTGACATTTGATATATCAAAAGGGTTTTCATTTTGCTAGATGACCCCAGCAGCAGCATGATAAGGCTGTAACCTGCTCTTCATCTCTTCCTCCGTGGGGAGTACACTGTGATTTTTATACCATAAAAAAAGGACTTGTCAGGGCCTCCGAAATACAGAAAAAATCAGAGGACTTGGTATTTCCAAGGCAAAAAATCAGCAGAAAAATATAGCTGAAAAAAATCCTCTTAGGTATAAAAAAGAGTAAAACACAAAGGTTTTTTTCACAGTGTTTTACAGTTCACCTGTGATTTGTGAGTGTGAAAATGTTTGGATCTGCCCTCTAGAAACTCCCCACAGGTCTTCAGAAGAAACTGTGACCACATTTTCCAGTCTGCTCTGACTTCAGATCTTGTCCAAGTATCTTCACTGCTCACCTTCCCAAGTAAACTACAGTAATGCCTTTCAAATTACAGCACCTCTTTTTTTCTGGCATTAGTTACAGTCCTTGGAGATTGACTGTGCTTGGCAGACAAACCACAGCCCTGCCAGGAAAGACAGATATTCTCCCATCACAATATTGTCAGCCTGGGCTTCTCTCAAGAGAAATTTCCCAATATTAAGGGACATCACTGAGAAATCTCAAAGTTTTGTGTTTTCCTACAGAGGAACAGCAAAAATGAAGGAAGTGGGAGACAATTTGCCTCACAATTAGTGTTTGTGGGTGCCTTATTGAGCAGCTCAGGGGTCTACATTTAATTAATGATGTTGTAGAGCCTCTGATTGATACCCTCACACATTCTTTAATTGCATTTAAAGTGCTGCTATAGCAAGGTCAGAGGCTGTTTAAAGGCTTTAAGCTCTAAAAGACACAGCTGATGAATAAACAGGTCTCCCACAATTCAAGAATGTCAAGCCCACAGACTAAAATTCATCTTTTCACCAGAAATCAGCAGTGTGTGCAGTGCCTCCCTCTGCTGCTGTTGTATTCCTGTGGCCCTGTTAGAATCCCTCTGAAATAAATCCCTTTGGACACCAGGGCACCACCTTCAGAGGGCAGGGGAAAGCACACAGGCACATTGTTAGAAACAATTTTTACAGGAATTCTGACTCCCCTCTAAAATTTATACCTGTTCCTATACGTGTCCATTTTCCTCCTACTCTGCTGAGTTCATTTGAAGGCAAAGGAAGCCAGATGTGCCATTATCAACTGAAGTTTTATATGTGGTGAACTGAGAATAGGTGGATCTGAAAGATCTAAAACCTCTGGATGGGGTTTTTTCGTTTGTTTGTTTGTTTGTTTGTTTTTGGATTTGTTTGTTCGGTTGGTTTGTTTTGTGGTTTTTTGTTTTGTTGGGGTTTTTTTTTTCTCCTTTAACTTGCAGCAGTACTTGAAGAATTGCTTCCCACTCAGCCCATGTTTTGTAGCAAGGGCAGTCATCATTGAAAATGAAGAGGATTGGCAAGGAACAAGCACAAATGGCAATTACCACACTCACACCACCCTTTGCCCCACACACCAAATAAATCTCTGTCCCAGCTGTGTTCAAATTACTCAGATTTCCCCCACAGCTCCATCAGTAGGCAGCAGAAGGCACCAGGAGGAAACGTTGTTATCAGCACTTGCATCCTTTCTCTCTCTTTGAAATTTATTTTAAACCTTTTCCATGGGGTTCTTTCCTGGCAGAACACTCAGATGCACTGAAGTTTAAACATCATGTCACTGAGGGATTGCAGAGAGCCCCAAGGAAAGGAACACAGGGCAGGAGAGGCACAGATGTTCCACCAAGCAGATTCTGCAGAGGGGCTGTGGGGAGGAAAAGCAGCACAGCAGCCTGGGCTGTGGCACTGAACCAGTGAGTTTGAACAGATAAACATCAAAGGAACCCAGCTGGCCTTGAAGTGGGATCTGTCACTTGAGATTGTCACCATTTAGCAGAGACCTTGGGGTCTTGGCCATGTTTATCATACTGGTGTAATCCTTCCCCAGTCACATTTTTTGTTCCCCATCTAGTGACTAAGAGCTGCTGGAGGCAAAAGCAGAGAGAAGAGCTGAGAGCTGCAGCTCCTGTCATTGGCAGGGGAATTAATTTCAGCCTGAATATCATCCTGCTGATTAACTGCCCCAGCAGGAAAATTGGAAAGGACTGCACTTAAACTAGATATAATGCTGCTCTGTGATTTCTGGAGCTTTCTCACATCCAGTGGAAAAAGAGGAGGTCATGTGTCCTCTCCCCAAAATGCCTCTTTCTCATAAAAGTAAAATGGGAATATTCACATTCACAGGAGTTTTGGTGTTCAATCTTCAGCTTAGGCAGCAATTCCCAAACAGGTGAGATACCTGAGGGCATTGAAAGGCAGAACCAGTGATGGAATTGGACACCAACCCCAGGGAAAGGGGTTGGGATTCTCCAATTTTCAGGCACTGATGTGCTGTGGGATCCTCTGTCTGGGGCAGGAATAAAGGAGAAGCACTATTGCTGTGAGGAGAAGCTTTATGCCCACACAGAGCTCAGGAGGTCTGGAGACTAAAATAGGTTCCAGCCTGTTCTCCCTCCCCCTCACTGGGAATTCTCCTTCCACCCACTCCTATCCATGGTGACGGGAGGTGGGAGGCATTGGGAAGCACACTGCACTTTGCTGATTAAATATTTGGGGCCACCACAGCAGTGGCCAGGAAGGAGGATTGGTTTGGGGCAGAGATTGAGGGTTTTTTGATGACTGGGAGTGTCCCTTCTGACGTTTTCCCCAGCAGCTGATGCAGGGGTTCCTTGGAAAAAAGGTGAAAAGTTTTTGTGGGCGATGAAACCCTCCAACAATGGAGTGGTGGGAGGATGGGACAGATTATTCAGGCAAAGAAATGCTTGTTCCCTTTGTATTCAGAGGCAGTTTATCCTTCACCTCTTCCCCTCAACAGCCACCATTCAAATCCCTTGCTTATCTCCAACCCTTAGGTAGAAAAAGCAGAAGTTGTATTATTTTGCCTTTATTCAAATAAATTAAATGCCAAACTCGAAAAACAAGGAGAGGAATGAGAGAATTAGAAAGGTTGCAGCTCAAACTAGCAATTTGATCTACAATAGTAAAACAAGTCTTTAAAAAGGTTAAAAGATTAAAAGGGTCGAAATTAAAAGTGTTGCAATCACCAGCTGAGCAGTGCAATTGAACTGAGGAACTTATTTTTGTTTGGAAGTAGGAAAACCCGGGATTTAAATTTTTCTTTCATCTTTCAGAATGAGAAACATCAGCAAAAGTTCACAAGATGGCAGAATTTATGTGTCACCAAATTCTTAATTAAGGGAGAACCTAGATATTATTTTTTAATATTCATACAGATTTAAAAACCAATGCACTTCCTTGCAGTTAAGCACATTCAGGCTACTGATTTTATCCAGCAGTTCTGGACTGCTTTCTCTTTTTACCCCTGGTTCCCAAAGAGCAATGGAATTTCTGTGCCAATCATTAAAGTTCTGTTTGTCAGAGGAGCAGGAAAGGTAAAAATGCCTAAAGTCACCCGTCTGTAACAAAGCCTTCCCCCACCCCCGTGCACCCAAGGGTGCCAGCATCCCCCCGTGGGCAGGGCTCCAAAAACAAACTGCTGTACTCACCCTACTACCACAATTATAAAATCTAGTAAATTCCAGCCATTGCGGAGGTAAGCGTTGGGGTGAAAGAGGAGTCCGTAGGCTATTACTTTTAAAAATGCTTCCACTGTAAAAATTATGAGAAAGAGATATTCCACTCGTTCCTGGGGAGAGAAGAGAACAAGAGAGACACTGGTTAGTGACAGTGACAGATCACAGGTCAGGATGGTTCATTTTGGGCCAGGATGGTTCATTTTGGGTCAGGATGGTTCATTTTGGGCCAGGATGGTTCATTTTGGGTCAGGATGGTTCATTTTGGGCCAGGATGGTTCATTTTGGGTCAGGATGGTTCATTTTGGGCCAGCCCACCCCTGCAGCCTCCAGATCTCTGCCCCAGGGCTCAGCTCCCATTGCCAGCTTTGGGCCAGGGGCTGCAGCCACCCTGACTCTACCACTGGCACTGATTTTTAGATAAATTCTCAAATTTGCTGCCCTTGCCTTGGCAGGGACTGACCCCTTGTGCAAAGCAGGAGGAGAGAGGGTGAGGAGGAACATCCCAGCCCTCAGAGCAAATATTGTCAGGAATCTTATAAATGCTAGGACGATTTTCTAATTAAAAATAATAATTTGGTTTATTAATACAAAAATTAATAAGAGAATTTAGACATAAAAAATAAAAACTGAATCAAAGAATTTTAGTAAATAAAAATCGAATCACAGAATTTCGAGTTACAGAATTTAGGCAAGAAGACCAAATCACAGAGTTTTGGGCACAACCCCCACAAGCAGCATAACTGAGTTGATGGTTTTGCTTGAGAAAAGGCCAAGGGTGAACTCTGAGACACAGACCTGGCCGGCTGCTGTCTCCCCCTGAGTTCAGGAATTTGCTCATTTCGAGGCTCAGTTCTTATACTCTTTATTCTGCCTCAGCAATATTTCCCCATATTTTCTATTGAGGCCCAGCTAGCTATTCCAATTCAAGAGAATCTCCAGTTATGCTAAATAGAGACCATTTCTGTCTTACTAAGTGTTAACTTTTAGTTTCAGCCAGAGTCTGAGTTAATTAATGTTCCTTGATATGAATAATGATCTTTTGATAGCCAGAGAAGGTGTAGTTTTGCTGCGTTTTCACCTCTTCTCTCTTATCTTAATGTCTTCTCTGTGGCTGCTCTGATTTATTTTTTTGTCTGTGTTAAGATAAGTTCCTTTTTGTTGCAGCCAACTTATGTATCCCTGCCCCACATACACATACACAGCAAATGACAATGTTATAACATGAATTACATTCTACTTTTTAACTTCACGTACACACAGATACAGTATATCACAATTTATAATTCATAACTATCTATAAAAACATAAATTAATCGTTCTCATTTTTCACAGGGATGAGCTGCATCCTTTTGTGCCTCTGGAGGGGAAATTCTGTGTGCAGGATGAGGAGGAACTTCCAACCCTCAGGGCAAATATTGAGGAATGAGCTGCATCCTCCTCTGCCTCTGGAGGGGAAACTCTGTGCAGTGCTGGGAAAACTCAGAGGAGCCCCCTGAGCTGCTGTGTGTGTCAGAGTGAGCCCTCTCTGGGATTCCCCTCTCTTGCTGGGAATAAGGAGGGTGAATTTTGGGGATCTGTGACTCACAGAGAGGGCTGACTAACGCTGGAGGCTTTGAGTCATCCTGCCAGCCCTGCACATCCCTGCAAATGCAGCCTGCAACCCAGCACATCAAACAAAGGCACTTCCTGCTCATACAGCCTGGTTTGGGACAAAAGGGCAGGATTTTGGGGTCAGCTCACAGCTCAGCATCCCTCATGCTCGGGGCTCCCAGCCCGTGGGGAATGAGGCCAGCAGTGCTGCAGAAATGGAGGGATCTCCACTGAGTAGGAGGGAGCTGCAGCATTAGGTAATCACCACACAGGCTGAGTGGGAGATGAGTGCATGGAAACTGCATGACAGCAGGAGGAGACCAAGTCCCTACAAGGTTAAACTGCAAAGTTATTAAAAGTTCACACTGAAGAAATAAAATCCGAGATAAATACTAATTAAAACGTCCTAGGCGTTGCTGTCATGTCTTAAAGGGTACCCAGCCCAGCAGTCAGACAGGTCACTCCTTTTCTTTTCAGCTTCAAATTGCACCTGCCCTGTTCCTCTGTCCAGCTGAATGCATGTGTGACATTTTCATAATATACAGCAGGGTAGAATGAGCAGGAGTACAAAAAAATTAATTCCATCATTTGACAGCTGCCCATTCGAATATCATCCACTCAGCTCCAGGTAATTAACAACTCACTAGAAGCCTGCAGATCAAAAAAAAGCAATTGCCAGTTCATCTTCATCATGTTTACATTAATGTGATATTTTAAAGGACTGAGAAACTCCATCTGACAGCAGTTTGTGCTTTAAAATATTGCTGGCTTCCCTCAGACAGTGCTTTCCCAATGCCTGCAGTATCCCCAGAGCTCAGTACCAGGAACACCTAAAAAGAAGAGTTTTCTGCAGTTATCTGAGCCAGCAGCAAAGCTCTGGAGCACAGCCCCAGCAGAGATCTGTCTGCCCTTGTCCCAGATGGAGACACAGCAGCAGGCTGAGGATTTCCCTTCCCTGAACTCAGAAAAGGAAATATCAGCACACAGCACTGTGCTCCCAGCTCCACAAGCAGTGAGTGCTGGCAGGCAGGGGCTTGAGGAAAGAGCTCCATGATGGCCTGGATGCTCCCTTCTCCTCCTCCTTCTCCTTCTCCTCCTTCTCCTTCTCCTTCTCCTTCTCCTTCTCCTCCTCCTTCTCCTTCTCCTCCTTCTCCTTCTCCTTCTCCTTCTCCTCCTCCTTCTCCTTCTCCTCCTTCTCCTTCTCCTTCTCCTTCTCCTTCTCCTTCTCCTTCTCCTTCTCCTTCTCCTTCTCCTTCTCCTTCTCCTTCTCCTTCTCTTCTCCTTCCACTGCAGCTGGGCACTGATACCCAAATCACAGCCAAACAGACCCAAAGGATGCAGCTCCAGCTCACTGTAAATCAGGAGCAGCTATTGGGAGATCTCTCAAACAAACCCAAGGAAATGCCAGTGATCCCATGGATGTTAAATCCACGTGTTCCTCCCTGCTGCCCTGCCCCTCTGTGCTGCCAGTGCCACCATGCCCAGGCACAGCCCTGCACACACAGCCCCTGGAGCAGTGTCCCTGTGTGGAAGGACAAAGCAGAGCCTGGAGAAAGAGGAAAATGGGCTCTGATGAGGAGAACCTGCCCTGAGCAGGGATGGGAGCAGGGAGAGCTGTGCCTGAGACCCACACAGCCTCACCAGTGCCAAATGAACACCTCCAGCATGGAAACAAAGACCCCTCTCATGGCAAACCAACACAATAATTCACCTTTCTCACTCCCAGTTCCAACCAGGGCCTTTGCAGGGCTGTGGGAAGCTCTTTTCCCTGGCACAGAGAGGGCCCAGCTGCCCAGGCTGCCCTGCAGGCTCAGCTCACACGGGCTCCTCACAAAGCGATGCCAGCCTGAGAAAACCTCGTGGAACCACAGTGGAATAAAACCACCTGAAGATTTATCAGGTCTGAGGGTGCCTGCAGCCTCCCAGAGTGGTTTAATGACAGTGAGACAACTTCCCTGGGCATGCCTTGTAAAACAAAAGGTTTAACAGTGACAAAAATAACCAGCATCGTAGATAAAGGAAATGTGAGTCGGACACAGTGCAGAGCACTCTTACACTGGCTAAGGCAGCTCAAAAAGCCCCTGAGAGCCCCGTGCAGATTTTTTAGTATTTAATGGTCCAGGTGGGCTGTCTGGCCCCTTGCCCAATGACACTGGCAGGGGCTTTGAGGTACGACATTTCTAAATCCCAGTCAGTGCTCCTGTGCTGGCTCTGGGCAATTACAGTGAGCAGGGAATGGAAAATTCGAGTTTAACTTCCTTACATGTTTAAAGGTAAACTGAACCTCTTTTCCTTATATAGAATCACTTGCTTGGGTGTGGAAAGGCCCTAAAAGCTCTGCTAGAGCCACACTGGGATGGCACAGGGGTGTGGAGGGGACACCTGGAGCAGGTGAGGGCACCACAGGGGAGGGGAGGCTGAGCCTGGACCCAGCCCAGCAAAGCAAACACTGTCCCTGAAAATACTGAACTCACTGAAATACCTGGGCTCATGCCAGCGAAAGAAACCCGTGAAAGAAAAAACTTGGGAAAATTCTGGAACAACAACTTCTTTTTTTTAATTACTGTTTTAAAAATGTTTAGTGCTGCAGAGCAGACAATACATCAACAACTAACACGTTCCACTTGGCTGGATTTAGCAGCTCACACCTTTTTTGTCTCTGAGGGTGCCTGTGGGACTGCAGGCACCTTTTGTTATTGTAATAAATGCTGCTCGTTGAACCATGCTGTTATGGGGGTAATAATATGCCAAAAAATTACACATACACACATGTATATGCACCTATACATTTTTATATTACATATATGCAGCTACAAGCTGTTTGCATAAATTCCTTACAGTGCTTCGGGTAAGGTGGAAAGATCCATAAAAAAATAAAATTCTATAAAAGCTTCTGAAATTAACATAAGATACAGGATGTTGAGCAGAGGATAGATTTTATGATGCTCTGCACTTAAATTAATGATTTCAGGGTCTAAAACTGAAGGAAAAATACTGCTGAGATTAAACAGTGCAGCTGCTCCAAGACCATTTCAGAAAGCTCATCCTGCTCAGACTCAAGAAGAATTTGAAAAGTCTGCTAAATAATTTGTGTCCCCTTTTCCTCCTGTGCTATAAAACTAAAGAGTCTTTATGAACAGAGCATAACTCAGTAATGACTTAGGACAACTGAGTCCCAGGAATGGGGACTGCAGCCCCTGCCCTGATGCCACCTTGGGCAGAGATGTGGCAAAAGAATCTTAAATTGTATTAACTTAATAAAATGTACGTGCAAAAACTTTGAATTAACAGGATACAAATCTATTATTACTTACACTTCATAATAACTCAATTTACTGCTATTTCTGGTCTCCTAAAACACAGCATCCCTTCTACACATTCCCCCAAAAAATAGCCCCAAAATTAGAGCAGAAGAACACTATCTGATTTTACCTGACAAAAAAGGCCCAAAAGAAGAAAGTGGGTGGCTGCCACTGAACTCCAGATTAACCCATTATTTTGGTAAACAGAAACCAGAGGGGCTTCTGGAGGGTTGGATTTCCAAATATGATCAGCACTGCCCTCTCTCCACTCCAGCCAGTGTCAGGTTTTCAATGAGCAGAGTTAAACTCACACCAAGCACTGCAGAAATACCAACTTTTAATTGACCCCAGGTAAGTGGGGGATTCACTCACACACATTTGCTTTAAAGGTGTCCAACACAAGAATAAATGGAATATAGAATTGTCACTAATGTGAAAGAGGCAATTATAAAACAGGAATATAGTGCAAGCCAGCCTTTGGTACTTAATGATAATTCACAACGTGCCCACGATGTATTTAAAGAACTTCCCCTGGAATGAATAGAAGAGAGAACATAAATAGTTTTAAATTATTACAGGCCTCATACACACACCCTGTATCCAGGGGTTCCTTGGCAAATCCATGAGTGCTTCATGCAGAACTCTTCTGCAGATTTAGTCTCTGAGATCCTTGGTTTTTACAGCACTTTGGCAAGGATCAAATTGAATTTATTTACAGGGTTAGAGGGACTGTGTGTCAGTCCAGTTGTAATGCAGAGCCAAGGTAGATTTGATAGACAAAACCCAAGGGGTTTGTCCTGGTTTAAGGAAAATTTGGGAGGAAACTTCCAAAGGAGCCCCTCTAGAAAGCAGATTCAAGTGGACCCTTCCCCAGCTGATTTGGGAAAATATTTCCATGGGAAAAAAAAAGTGGAAAAACTCTTTATTCAACAAGCAAAGTATTCACAAGAATAAAAAAATGACAATTGGGGACACAGGCATCACTCTGGGATGGGGTCAGCCCCTGTGCTCATCACCTTGAGCAAACAAATTTTCCCTTCCTGCTCATGCTCACCCAAACCAGAACACTGATGATGAATGCCCCTGCTCTTCTGATTTATCACCATTCTCTCCTGCATTTCTCACCAACAGAGCAGGAAAACAAGCCCCAAGTATGCAGAATAATGTCAATATTGGGATTCCTATGCTTCAGAAAGGGGTGACACGACAAGAGCATTTGGATAGCAGTACAATGGGAATATTGTTTTAAAACCTTTAGCAATACAATGGGAATATTGTTTTAAAACCTTTAGCAATACAATGGGAATATTGTTTTAAAACTTTTATACTAGAGAAGGTTCTGAACAGCTTTATTAATTTTGAAGACAGTCCTGCTTGGAGATGGAATTTGAACTAAACCTACAAAAGTCCCTATTCAAGCTGTATTTTTTCTGAGAGTCTACATGCATGTTTTATAACTCTAAATGTGCCTCAGAATAATCTAACAAATTTGATATTTCCTTCCCACTGTACTTCAATATTTCCCAGTGGGATCCCTCATTGTTGATAACAGAGATGGTCAAGCAGCACCTTTCTGGACACACATAAAGGATTCTGCATCATTCAGACTTAAAACTTGAACTCTGCTGCCAATCAGACAGTGCCTAATGCTCAGAAAATACTTCTTTACTGCCTTTGTCTAGCAATAGCTGAAATCTCTTGGGTGTTGTTGCTCAGTATTAACTTTTTCTCTTTTTTTGACTGGAATAGAACAATAGGATCCCACTGATCTATGAGTCAAATCCAGAGAATATATTCCTCATGTGTTCAGATTTTCTTTGGCATGGCCAAGAACTGAATCCATACAAACAGGCCACAAAAAATACTCCAAACTGAACAGCTCTGAGGAGGCAGACAAGGTTGTGTCCTCAATTTTCTGTTGTTTTGGTCCAGTACTCTGATTAAACTGAAATGAACTGTCACTTCATATTTTGATCAGACCAATAAGGGATCACCCTTCTAGGAGGAAGCAAAATCAGGGAAGGCAGCATAAGGTTTATGAGTGAGAGAGCCTCATTTAGGATCTCTGGGTAGAAATTAAAAGTTGGCAAGCTGCTGTTACCATGCCTAGGAATTAAATTCACCCCAAAAGCAGCTTTTGCTGGTTTTCTTATGCATTTTTGGGGCAGTGAGGCAGCCCAGAGCCTTCTCCCAAGGTTAACACAGCCATTAGGAACATCCCATCATTTTTCCATCTAGCAGGACCTGGGTACCAGAAAAATCCATTTAAATCAGAGCAGCTGCACCTAACAGATCACAGAGGCAGATGTGTCTCAGCCCGCTCCCAAAATGGCTCAAAAAAGGAGAAATTTGGTCCCCACCATGCCCTCAGTCACGTAGGCAGCCAAACACACAAATCCAGCAGCCACAAAGCATTGCAGTGCTCATTTGTTAATTTTTAATAAAATCATTGTTAATCTTAAAGAACACACTGGTGTTAATATTGAGTGTTCTGCTGCTGTAAAGAACTGTGTGTGTGTATTTATCTCCACTTAAGCAGGGATTCAGGAGAATATCTAATTAAATAATGATTCATTAGGGCAGCTCCTCAAAGCTCTTGTCCACAATGCATCATTCTGAGCAGGGTGCACAGCACACTTGGTTTGGGAACAGCCTAAGGGACCTCAGCAGCAGCAGCCCCAGTGATTTTAGGGTTTTGCACTGGAGATCTGGAGTTTTTACCATGGTATCACTTTAATCTGATCATCATTGCACAATCAGTGCCTTCAGCTCATCATTTTTCTTTTATACTCATTTTTCATTTATACACACTCATTTTTCAGTCTCTAAAATCCCTGTTGGTAGGCACACAGCTAAACAAAGGTGAACCCAACCATCTGACTGCTCAAAAAATAAATCTCTGCCCCACAAGATTTATTAATTTCCAATCAATCACTGATTTCAGGAGCTGATGATTTATCTGCTTGCAATCACCTTTATGGCAACTGTGATTTTTCTGCCCTATAAACTCAGACTTGCCACGCAAACACTGGGAAATACTCATGGTTGTACTCAGCCACCTTTCCAAAAAGATGACCAAAAACTGGCCTCCAAAAAGGGACTGAATTCCCAACAGGGCTCAGCATGGGGATAGTGAATTCCCATGAAAATATACCTGTAATGAGACTTTCTATGTGCCAAGGGCTTTTTACAGTCATGGATAAGTGGTGTGGAAGAGTTATAGTCCATACCCTTAACTTAATGAAGAGTCATTTCTGAGAGAAAGCTGGGGATTTGTGGGGTTTTTGGGTGGGTTTGGTTTGGTTTTTCTTGTTTGTTTGTTTGTTTGTTT
>VXBR01004848.1:0-11341 GCA_013400215.1 Cisticola juncidis | reverse complement strand
TGTTTTTTTTTTTTTTGGTTGGTTGGTTGGTTGGTCGGGGGTTTTTTTGTTTGTTTGGGGGTTTGGTTTTTTTTTTGGTTTTTTTGTTTTGTTTTGTCTTTTGGGTTTTTGGATTTTTTTTTTGTTTTGTTTTGTTTTTTGGGGGGAGAGGTTATTGTGGTTGTTGTTATTTTGGTTTGGTTTTTGGTTTTTGGTTTGTTTGGCTTTTTTTGTGGTTTTTTGTTTGTCAGTTTTGGGACGCTCTAATTTGTGTTTTTAATCTACTACGATTCTTTTATAATTGTTTGTGCGGTGATGCCTGACGGGGAATACTTTATAAATAAATTGAATTTATGCCTATTTATAACCTCTCCCTTTTGAATAAAGTGGTCCCACAGCTCAGCCTTTAGGGCTGGGGTTTCTCTGTACCTGTTCATACAAACACACGAAGTGCAGGCATGAAAGGAAGAGAAAAAGGGACAGAGAGGATTCATGTGTGTGACCTTTTCTTTCCATGATTAAACACATTTAACATTCTCTTCACAGTGCTCACAGCAGGGAAAACACAACTGAAGGGGATGAAAGATGAAAAGTCCTTGCAGCTTCTTCATCTCCATCCTTCCCTCTGTGGGACAAAGGTATATATATATATATATGTATATGTATATATCTGTATATGTATATCTAACAGGTTTTTCTTGAGTTTTTCTTGCTGCTTGAGCAGACAGGACACATGAAATGAGGCAGATGTAAGGACCTCTGACAACCAGCACATAAAACTCATTTTGTTTCCTTAATGGAAGGCTAATTGGTAATTAAAGACATGACTGTGACCTGTGCAGTACCCAGAGAATAGAAATTGATTTCATTAAAAACAGATAAAGCTCTCAGGGCTGCAGCTCTGCAGAGCAGCAAGACTTTCTGGGCAAGGAGGAGTGAGAGAAGGGTTTTTAGCAGGTTTTTGAATTTAGACAAACCAAAAAAACCCAAAGATCTCTGCCAGTTCGTCAGTTCCTGGTTGAGTCCCTGCTGCTGGGTGGAGGCAGACCAGGGACGAGAAGATGGAAAATGGAAAATGATGGACAATGGAATTGATTTGGATTCAGATTTTCATTTCTCATGAGGCAGGGGTCTCCATCCTCCAGGTGTGAGCCCTGCAGGGTGGGAGAGCCTGGAGCTCCCACTGGGGCCAGCAGGACACCCTGGGCCTGCAGGACTCCATCCCACAGCTCAGAGGAACACAGGGTCACACATCAAAAATACCTGGATTTGCTCCACACAGGCCAAACACGCAGATCTGGGAATGTTAAAACACTTCTGTTCAATAAAAATGTTTAAACCTGAGCCTCTGCTGTTTCTGCACTGGAGCTCTCTGGGAATTTCCCTTTAGGGACAAGGGGGGTTGCATTTAGAACACTGCCAGCTGCTCCTTCTAATTCTCAACAAAATACTGAAATACTGGGATTTTTCAGACAATACCTACATTTCCAAACCAGCAGGAATGAAAATTGGAAAAAAAAAAAAAAAAGAGGAACAGCTAGGAAATGGGTTAATACATGCTAAAGCATTTAATTCATTAAAAACAAGGAAGAAGGATTTCTAATTAAGTTGGAAAACTAATAAGGAATGAAGGAATGAAGATTGCATTCATGCCATTTCTGCAATTGAAAACTCTGTAAATAACTATGGTGAGCACTAATTATCATGCCAGAAGAGAGGAGAGGAATCCCTTGTACCTGTATTTTCTTTTACTGTGGTAAACCCTGAGGCCAATATTTATTCCCATGCAGATAAACTTAAAATAAAAACTAAGAAAAATATTACAGTCTGGCTAATGAGAGGTCAAGAATCTTATTAATATCCTAAATTTTGATTAAACTCAGCTTGATTAGCATCTGGCTGCCTTGCAAAAGGTTTATTTTCCCATATTCCCTGGCTGCAGGGATAGCTCTGTCTCAGGGCAGGCTGTGGGATCTCTGTCTAAAGGGAAAATTAGATTTCAGCTGGCCTGAAAAAAATAAAATAAAAAAGGAATCTAAATCCCACCCACAACCAGAATTCCCTTTTATCATTTGAGTCAATTTTTTCTGACCCCATCACTGAGGGGGGCCAGGCCTGGTGGAAAATCTCTAAGAATTCAGATTTCCCCTTTGTCAGGGCTGCTCAGGGCTGCCAAATGGACTTGAATTTCCAAGATTCTGTGTTCACCTGATGGAAATAAGATGTTACACTCTGTGTTTTCACTGCCTCTGTTCCCAAGGCTCCCCTTCTCTCCATCACCCTCAGGCTGGGAGCAAACAGGATTCACATTGATCTGTCTGAAAATTATTTTTAATGCTATTAATGCTCTGGGCTGCTGTAATGGATTCTCCCAAGCTTTTCACCCTGACTGGCTGCTCTGACTGATCTGCAGCACACCAAACCCATCCCTTGCCTTGCTGCTGGCCAGGACCCAGCTCCCATAAAATAAAATAAATTATTTTATTTTAATAAAAAAATATTAAAAACTTAAATTGGACAAACACAATGAAATTTCTCATGAAGCAAAACCTGATTTTGAAGAAAGATTTTAAATGAGATCTTTATATGGACATAATTTCCACCAAATTCTAGAAGGTCTGTGCAAATAACTGAGAAAAACAGAGGACACTAAACTTTGGCCTAGTAACACCAAAAATGTTGTGCACTAACACAAAATCAAATTGCACAGACTTGTGGGGTTTTAGCATTTTCTTTTAGTGGTCTACAAACTGTGCTAAGGCAGTGCTGTGCTAATGTTTGAGTTCAATGGGGGAACTAATTAAAAACCATAATTAAATGCAATAAGCTGCTATTATTTATGAAACACTGAAAAGAGCGTTAAAAGAACAAACACAGACATGGAGAAAATAATTCTGGTATTGCTCCTTCATTCTGTCCTGACTGCCTTTGGGCTGTTGGTAACTCACAGTTCTGCAGGTAACAAGCACTGCTCAGTCCACAGATTGTCCCTGTCCTCTGACAGGCTGCAAGAACAAACACAGCAACATAAAATTAACTCCCAGAGTGTTTTATGAATGGAAAAGGAGCCCAGGAATCAATTTTCACAAACGCTTTTGGGTTCTGCTGAAATCTTCTCATTTTAGTCACTTGGTCTAAATTGATTTTTTCCAAAATAGTTTCTTCTTTCCTAAAGATTTCATCTTTAATGAATCCATCAGGGTTCATGAAGTTGTGGATAAACATTCCTGGGACAGCAGGCAGCAAGGACCTGTCCCAAGGCCCTGAGCACAACCCCACAAGCTGCATCCCACAGTTTACATTCCAAAAATCTCTGTCCCTTGCACATTCTCTATTTCACTCCTGTGCTGTCTCACCCTCCTTTATTCCCAACTCAATTTATTTTCACAAGGAGATTAAAAAAAAAAACCATAAGCAATGAGGACTATGAAAGCAGCGGCCTATGGCGAACGCCATAAAATAAAATCAAATAATTAAGGGGAATTCTTTAATTTTAATTAGCCTCCCCTCTGCAATCATTCCCTTCATGAGAAGTTCAATTACCAAGGAGCAGGGCTGTTACATTCACTGCTCTGCATTGGAGTCAGCTGGGCTGTTACACAGAAATGGGAAGTGACAGTGAAATCCCTGGTACAGCTTGCCAGCTGAATGATCCCACAAGTGCTGTGCACTGAAAGGAGGAGATTGCCAGACTGCAAAAATGAGTTTGTCTCATCATGTAAGGGCTTCAGATCTTCAGAGAAGGCTGCAGGGGTCACACAGTCAATCACACACTGAATGTGGCTCAGTGTCCTGCTACTGCAAAATAAAAAAAGCAAACACCACGCCAGGGTGTGTAAATAAACCCAAGAGACACAAGAGGCAAGGAAATCTCCTCCTTTCACAGCAGGGGTGAAAGCTGGGCTGAAATTCTGGGAATGGAAGGATGGGCTGGGGGTGATCCAAGAGAGAGCAACAGGGATCTCCTGAAGGGAACAGGAATGTCCTGAGAGGAAAAGCTGCAGAGAGAGGGTTCAGCACAGAGAAGGAGACCAAGGCAAAGCTCCAGGCTGCTTTCCCTTTGGGAATGGCAGAAAGAAGTGGCTTTGCACTGGCCAGGAAAGGCTCAGGATGGGCACTGAGGAAAGCTCTCCCTGGGATGGCAGTGTTGGTGAGAGGGCTGAGACAGGGAACACTGGCTGGGAAGCTGCAGCCTTTAAATCCCTGCTGTTGGAATTCTGGAAACTTGGATTTTGAGATTTTGGTACATAGTAATTAATACATGTGCAGCAATATGGAAGACTTGGTCTGGGTCCTTCTTCTTCACCTTCTTCTTCTTCTTGGTTTCAGGTGATTTTTTTCTTACTGGGTGGAAGGGTCCGCACTGCAGACTTGGAGTGGTCAATTGTTGGGTCAAAAGAATAAATAATCCAGGTGTCATCTCTTTATTGGGTAATTGTTGCTTAAACAACTTTGGAAAGAGTTAGAAGCAGCCATTTCCTCCCCATTTCTACCTTGTTAGCTAGAATTCACACCCTGTGAGACTGTGCTGTAGATAAGAATTAATAAACTGAGTCCAAACACAAAACTGCAACTCCCGTGCTTTAATCCCAGCTCTGACACGGAGAGAAGAGGATAAGAATCCTCACACCCTGGAGGTTAAACCCTCCTGTGGGGTAGGATGACCAAGTGGCCCAGCAGGGTGTCTGCTGGCCCAAATTCCAGCATTCCTGAGGCTCTCAGAGATTCCATAGAGGATTTGCCTGGTCAGGGATGCAGCTCTGTGGGGTTTGGCCAGAACAGCTCCAGGGGACAGCCCCTCTCTATTCACAGTGAAAAACCTTTCAAAATGTTCCTGACACCCGTGCAGCTAAGGCAGATCCAGGCAAGAAATCTCTCAGTCATTTGGGATTTCAAGGAATGCCTCCATGTGTCATCATCTGAAATAAAAAGAGCTCAGTGTCTCTCTTGGGGGAAGCAGAATTCAGGCTTCTCCCCAGGGCTGAGCAGGCTGGAAATGCCACTGCAATTGCACTGGGGTGGAGTGAGGTTTTCTGCTCTTGTGCTGCAGTTTCAGGGTTTTCAAAGATTACACTGCAGAGTTAAGAGGAGGGATTTTCCCCTCCCTGAAAGGAGACTCAAGCCCCATCATTTGGGCTGATTCTCATCTAGGCTGGTGATGTTTTTAACAGGAATTTCTCCTTCTCAACCCATCTGGTTCTGAAGGGCATTCAGGACCACGACCCTCAGAATGTTTAGTCTGCTTTTGATCTCTCTTGCCTTGGGTGCACAGAGCCCCTGCAGCAGAAATCTGTGAGATTTGCTGAGCATATTTGTAATTAATCCCAGACTTAGAGGAACGTGGGGATTCGTGGATGGCTGAACTCCTCATGTCTCTGGAGCAGTGCTGGAGTTTCCTTGTACAGGCAGCAGAGAAAGAGTCAGAATTTGGTTTAGGCCACTGATTTCCATAGATCTGAGAGGTCTTCAAAGCAGCAGCACTACAGCTTGAATAAATACAGCCTCCTTCATCCAAAGGTTGTAATGCGACTCCACAGACAGCCATGAATGAATTAAAATATAAATCACACCCCATGGGCAAGAGGGAAACTGTCTCTATTTCACAGCTGGGAAAATTGAGAAATACACAGGGTGAAAGTATTTGAAGGTATCTGAGATCTTCCAAACTCTAAGTATCCACTTTAGGACAATGCCAGCCTGATTTTACTCCTTTTTCCAGAGACACCAAGTGGTTTGTTGACTAATTGGAGTGATGATGCCTCTAGGGATGGGAGCTTGGCACAGTGACTTGACTGATTTAACCAGCTAACGAGCTAATAGCGATTTACACAAGACAAACCTCTGACAAGCATGAAAAGACCTTGTCTAAATGCTTAGAAAGCTCTGATTAATTCCTGGTGGATGGAAACTGAGATGTGGCTGTCTCTGCCCCTCTTTGTTGCTCAGACTCCACCTCCTGCCTGGTGTTTCTGCCACCTCTCTAACCTTTTGTCTCCTCTGTTGCTTTGATTTGCTCTCCACTTTTCTTTTTGGACTCAGGGATTTCCAGAGGTTCAGCTGGAAGGGCAGACCCTGGGTCTCCATCTCCAGCTGTTCAAAACTAAGAGATGAGTTTGGAAATTGGACCAACCTGGTGAGAGAATCAGGATGGTGGAATCCTGGGGGGATTCTCTGTCCAGGACTGTGACAGAGCAGTGCAGGAAGGCTCTGCTCTTGAAAACACCAATAATAAATAAATATAAATAAAATAAAACAATATTTTAAAATATTATTAATATAAAAGAAAATAAAATTTGAATAAAAACCAATTATCTAAAGAGATGGTGCACCTAGTGAGTGCACAACCAGGGGTACATCCCTCAGTGTCTCAGTAAAACAGGCTCAGTACAGCTCACTGCAACTCCTCCTTTAAGGCAATCAAGAGAGCTCCTGCTGTGGGTAGGTTGGTGAAAATGGAGATTCCAGATCAAATTCTGATCAAGTCATAAGTAAAAAGAGGGAATATTGACTTCCTATTGATGGTAAGCATTCTTCCCTCCTTCAAGCTCCCCACACTGCTTAGAAATCCCTGCTGGAACACTTTGGGCAAGGCTGGTGCTGTTCCAGAGCACTGCAGGGTCAGCAGGAAAACCCTTCCAGGGAGGGAGATCAGGGCTGATAACCAGAAAGACTGGGGGAGCCCCAGGGCTGGTGGAGCCCCAGAATTTGGGATGTGGTGCTGTTCCAGCCCCAGCTGTGCCCACAACACCCTTCCCTTCCCTTCACCAGGACTCCTGCTCTGCACTCCCCCAAGAGGAGCTTTACAGCCTCTAAAATAATTTTATGTGTCTGCATTTCACCAGGCAGTCATTTCTGAGAGAAACACTGCAGCCTGAGCAGTTATTCTTAACTGTTTAAGAATATGTTGGTGTTTAGGTAAAAAAAGAACCCAAGAATCACAGGTACCAATAATTTCTGATTTTCACTCTCTGGAATTGAGGCCATTTAGCAGGAAAAAAGGAAAAGCTGTCATGTATGCAAGCTTATGAGCATCAATACATTTTAATGGGTATATTTCTCTCTCAGATCAATCCTCTGAGTTTTCCCACCTCTGAGTGAGACCTGAAAATGCAGAGCATCATCTGTATTGCTCTGTAACCCCAAATCCCAAGCCTCCTTAGGAAACTTTCCTCTCAGAACAGTTTAATATGATGTGATATTAACATCCCCACAGTTTCCCCCTCCTGAATTAGAAGTGTCACTCCCTGTTTTTCCGCTGGATAATTTCTAATTTCTGCTAGATAAATAATTCTTGCTAGATAAACAAGGCCTACCTCGATTAGAGAAATTCCCATGTTCTGCACTTTTTATTTGACTGGTGAGGCTTTCTTTACTTTGCACCCTGAGCTGTTCAGTGGCTTTGGCTCATTTAAAATCTGTATTTCTGCTCAGCATGCCTGCATTCCTGTGGAGAGTCCCTTAATCCCTCTGCACACTCCCAATCTGCCTGCAAGGAGCACACAGATCTTTAAATGGAGGCAGCACCAAAACCTCCTTTCTTTTATTAATGGAAAAGAATTCCTGTACTATTTTAATAAAGAAGAAAATAAAAATCAACCAAGCCCCCTCTTTTTTTTGTTTTATCCCTTTTTTCCTGCGTTTCTCAATTGTGGCTGATTAACTGCCCTGACATATGAGTCACACAGGATCTGGGACACAGGATGTGTTCAGAGTTGCTTAATCATGTTCTAATATCTAACATATCTCACATGTACCCTTGTTTACTAGGTGAGAGGGCTGTGCGTGATATTTACATTGTGCTAATTTAGAATGTTACAACTGCAATGGACAGGGAATGATAAACAGGAATGATACAGGCAAATAAAGAGGGGGAAAGAAAAGATAAACCAGAGCACGATGAGGAACAGACTCCCAGGGCATGGGATGAAAGATTTCACATTCCATTTCTCTTTTGTTATGTCACTTTCAGATTTTCTCTCAATGATATCAATTTAAGCTCGAGGTACCTTTCTTTTCATGGTGAATGTCTGGTTTTACCCTTTCCATACCTCCAATTTTCCTCATAAATACCCAGCTCCCAAATGCCCCTAAAACTCCTTCAGTCTATGAGCAAAGCCATCTGTGCACCCAATAATGACTTCTGCCTATTTTGAAGTGCTGACATCTGCCTCTAATCACTTAAGGAGAGGAAAAGGACATCCTATATCCAAAACCTGATTTTTTCCTCCTCTCCCTCTCTCAGCTCTTAGTCAGCACATCAGACAGCTCTGGAAAGAGCCCACAGAAAGGAGCCAGGCTGTCTCTAGGTGCAGCAGAGGATCACAGTGTTCAGTGGTGGGCCATGGTGCTAAAAACAGCTCAGGATTCCCCTCTAACGAGTGAGAATCCTCTTTAATGGGTAAAAGACAAAAACTGAAAAAGATCACTTGGCTGTGAAGCTTTCCCAGGAATAACAAAGCTGCAGGGAAGGGATGGAAGAAGGGAACAGAAATAAGTCCTGTGCTCGATATAAGCACAGGATATTTGAGCTCAGAATACTTAAAATTTTACAATCGTTTTTGTGGCAGATATAATCTGATTCTTTTCAATTCCCCTTCATGTCTCATTGCCAGGAGCTGTCCAAAATTGGTCCACTTGGTCTGAAGTCCTGCCTGCCCAGAAGCTGCTGGGTGCTCTGGGCTGATCAATTTTGCAGGGACCCCTCCTGTCCAGTCCCTCTCCCAAGGTTTCATTTCTGCTTTTCCTCTTTTTTTTTTACCCTTAGCCCCCAGCAGTTTTCTTGCTAAATAACCTCTGAACAAAAATTCCCCTTCCAACAGGACAAACATCTGGAGACAGCTGGAGGTGGATCTGGAAGGGCTGAGTCCCTGCAGGAGAGCTGCAGGGAAGGGATGGAAGAAGGGAACAGAAATAAGATGTGCTCGATATAAGCACAGGATATTTGAGCTCAGAATACTTAGGAAAGGTAAGGGATATGCAAAATAGTAATAATAATAAAATGATTATTAAAATGCTATGCATTCTGCAGGGCACACAGGGCAGATTCCTGCTTTGGGAGGTGCTGTGCTGCCTGCAGGGACCCTCACTGTGCATGCACACAACAGGGAGCCTGCAGCAGCACAGAAACAGAGCTGAGCTTGGAAACTGCTTCACAAATTAATTGCTTGTTACTTCCCCTTTGTTTGCCTTCCTCGCACTTGATGGCTTTTGTCTCTTGTCCTCCTACCTGTGACTTCTCCCATTTTCATCCCACTTTATCACCCCTATTTAGAGACTTTTCTTTTTTACTTCTGTCACACTCTGACAGAGTTCCCAAGCTCCTGATAAAACACTGCCAGCACCCTGTAGTAATGCTGTTTTTAATCCCTAGGCTAGGGGGGTTTAATGGAGGCTCACAGGAAAAATGTGTTCCTTGGGGGTCAGCAGAGGCTGACAATGAGGCAGGAGAAGCCCACACAAGTCAGCACCAGAAACTGCTTTTTCTGGGTGCTCTGAGCAAGGCTGATCAATTCTGCAGGGATTCCTATGCCTGGTCCCTCTCCCTAGGATTCATTTCTGATTTTTCTCTCCCTAGGTTTCATTTCTGGTTTTCCTCTTTTTTTTACCCTTAGCCACTCAGTTTTCTTGTTAAGTAACCACTGAACAAAAATTCCCAACTGCTGGTCCAGACCTTGGGAAGCAAGAGCTGCTAAACTTCTACCCCTTATTATGGTCAAACTGACTCCCTGGCAATTCCCAGAAAACCCCAAAATCCCAGAGCCACCTTCTCCCTGCTTTTGGCAGCCCTGCAAAGGGCACAGCCCTGCAAAGGGCACAGCAGTGAATCACAGCCAATATTTTAAAGCCACCCATCCAAATTCTGGGCTCCCTGTCTGTAGCAAAGCACCCAGGAACATTTCCTGAGCTAATTCAGCAAACTCTCACTGTTTCATGGAATAAAGATAGAATTGTATTTTCCAGTTAAACAAGGAGCTTTGTGCTTGGTGCACAAAATTTTACAACTAATTGTTTTTGTGGCAGATATGCATCTGATTCTTTTCAATTCCCCTTCATGTTTAGTTGCCAGGAGCTGTCCAAAATTGGTCCACTTGGTCTAAAGTCCAGCCTGCCCAGAAGCTGCTGGGTGCTCTGGGCTGATCAATTCTGCAGGGATCCCTCCTGTCCAGTCCCTCTCCCAAGGTTTCATTTCTGCTTTTCCTTTTTTTTGACCCTTAGCCCCCAGCAGTTTTCTTGTTAAGAAGTCTCTGATCAAATTTCCCCTTCCAACAGCACAAACACCTCAGTGCCAAGGCAGAAAAGCTCAAGCACAGAGCAATTAAGAGATCACCTCAATTTATTGCCCAAATGAAGCCCTCAGGGCCCCAACACTGCACAGAGTTCTCCATGAAAACAGAACCTGAAGGGCACAAAACAAACACAAACCTCAGCTCTGAATGCTTGCTCAGAAATGTTACATCACAAGTGACTGTAAAACCACAAGTGATTGTAAAAACAGCATTTCCAACACCAAAATACAAAGCAGCCTTATAAAAATTGTGTAGGTGCAAAGGGGGAAGGAAAACAGACAGGTCTGGGCTGTCCAGCAATCTGCTGAAGTAAAAAAGCTTTAAGCAAACTGATTTACAACACTGGAAAAGAATTAATCTGACTCATACAATTACTAAAGGACATTTGTCTCCATAACCCAGGAGGCAACTCCATTTTTCATCCTGCTGGACAGTGCTTCCAAGTTTTCTCCTTTTTTTCTGGTTAACTAAATAAGACTTTTTGGTCTTGTTGCTTTTTAGCTGTTACTCAACTAAAAGAAAACAGAACAAAAAACTAAAGGCAAAAAGTAACTCAAACATTAAATAACCAGAATATCTGTGTAGATATTTGCAGATTATTTAATATTTGCATTATTTAATATAAATAATATTTGCAGATTATTGAGGGAGGACACTGAAATCCCCTCAGCCTGATCCCTGCAGGGAAAAAGGAACTTTACTGCCTTGAAGCTGCAAGACAAGGGCAATGGAAACACCAAAAAGATGCAGAAATTAGGGAATTCCAGCTATCTTTGCTGTGCTTTTTGAAATATAAATTCAACCTCCACAACATGGGTTGTCAAGAGCACTGCAGAGGGTTATTTTATTTTTTTTTTTAGTGACAGGACAAGGGTCATGGCTTTAAACTGGAAGAGGGCAGCTTTAGATCAGGTATTTGAGGAGAAGCTTTACTGTGTGGGTGGTGAGACACAGATTTCCTGCAGAAACTGGATTCCAGGAGAATGCCCCAAAAATGGGGCTCTGAACAGCCCAGTGCAGCAGAAGGTTCCCTGCCTGTGCTGTGGGGATTTAAAAGAGATGATCTTCAAGGTCCC
>VXBR01004847.1:250245-318030 GCA_013400215.1 Cisticola juncidis | reverse complement strand
GGTGGGCACTGCCCCAGCGTGCCCCGACCCTGCACCCCGCTGGTCCTTTTGTATGGGGCGGGGGCAGCCAACCATGGTCACCGAGCCGCCGCCGCCCAGCTCCCCTATCCGGGTCATCCCCATGCCGCCTGCGAAGACCGAGCTGGTCACCACAGTGGCCATGCCATGTTCTTGCTCCCCCGGCCAGCGCATGCAGGCTGAGCAGGGGTGGCCACCGAGCCGCTGCCATTCCCTCCCGGCTGGGACTTGTCTGTCGGGCCCTGAGCACCCCAGAACTGGCAGGGAGTTGAAAGCCATGGCCGGTCAGCCATGCCCTCCTGCCCAACATCCTCCTGGCTCAGAGCAGAGGCTGGGTGAGTCTGTGTCCCCCTTGTGCCCTCCCAGCCAGGCTGGGCAGGCTGAGAAAGGTAAAAATGAGGCTGAAGCATTGTCAGATGCCCCATCATGGAAAGTCCTGTTTCCCTTCTTAAGGGACGTGGCAAAAAGTAATGTAAGTTTCTCTGAAGTAATTCAATGGATCAGTTCTGAATCTGAGTATCTGATTCTTCCTTATGAAATTAGACGCTTAGCACTGGGGTTGTTTGAACCTATTCAGGTTTCTGCCTTCGAGGACATTTGGAAACAGATGGCTGCAGAGGTAGCCATCCAAAATAGTCAGTTATCTCAAGAAAATCCCTTCTTTGGGGTCAAAGCTGATTTGCTTACCGGGAGAAGTGAATATGCTTATCCTGACGTGCAATTTGGCCTTCCTTGGACTGTTCTGAATCTGTGCAGACGCATGGGCATATCTGCACTAATAAAAACTATGTTATATTCCTCTATAAAGCAAGACTTCTCAGATATGCTACAGAGGCCAGATGAAAACTTTGTTCATTTTATAGGACGTCTGGTGCATTCTTTAGAAAAGNTCTAATATGAAGCTCAGGCTGCTAGGAGAAACCCTCATGGTAACAGTGCAGTGGTTCCCACATCCACCTCCTATGTTGCATTCTTTGAGAAAAAATTCAATTACTCAATTTGTGTTCTTTAAGTTCTCTGTCCACAGGTTCGGGGATCTCTGTTGTGAAGGTGGCCGCTGCAAGTCTGCTGAGCTGCCTCAGATGCACTGGACTGATCCTGTCTGATCTTGAAACCTTGAGTACTCTGTACCACCCTGGTACCACCCATCAGAGAAGCCTCTTCGAGACCTGATTGACATGGACATGGACTGGCATTCCTCTCCTTTCCTGTATGGCCTGCATGGTGCTTTTAGATCATGTGGAACTGCCTATCGCAGGATTGGATGAAGCAGTGCGATGCTGTGAGAGCCAGCAAGCAGTTAATCACAGACTCAGAGGAACTGATTGTGATGGTTCAGTTTTATGTACTGTAGCCATTGTGACCTTTGTGGGGAATGTGCACATTGTTTGGGGTTGTGATTTTGGGACAGAACTTTTGAGGGACATTTTGAGAATTTTGAATTGAGTGATTTTTTTTTTGGAATGCTCCTGTCTTTGCACCATATTCCCTTTGCATCTTACAGGAATTTGAAAAATGAGGGTTGTTTGGCCAAATCATGGTAGACTTGCTCGAGACATTTTGAGAAGGTTAGTGCAAAAGGGTTCAGGGTAAAAAGCCCTGTACAGCAAAGGCAGAATCAGGCCAAAAAGTAACTCTCACACTGTCACCAAAATGAAGGTCGGTGAACTTTGTACAGTTTTTTTTTCCCCTCTCTTTTTTCCTCTTATATATAATTGTTCATTTTTCGTTTTTTGTTTTCTTTTTTATATAGTTAAAAGGGTGAGATGTTACCATGGGTTTTTCCTAGCTGGCTGTGCGTTTCATATTAAGCAGAAGGTCTGTACCTTCTCATGCACTTTTCATGTAAACATCAGCTGTTCTATAAACACAGATTTTGTTTTCACATTCCATGCTGGGACAAACAAGACTGTGTGACAGTCTCCTGGAGCAATGTGGGTAAGAGGTGGGAATGCCACCCTCCAATCCATGGTCACCTTGCTACAGTTATATTATGGAGATAATAAACAAAGTGGGGAGAGTCTTCTGCTCTCCTGCCCTGCTGCTCAGAACCCTGAGGTTCTGAACCCTGAGGTTCTGACAGGAACTCCTGACTGTCCTTATCTGGCTCGGCTCGTGGTGATACAAGTCCACAAATGTAGAACCATCTCAGTACAAAGTGCATGGTTTTGCCTGGTTACAGTCACCACAGTAACACCCATGTAGCTGATAAACAGCTCATCTTCTGGAAAAAAGAAGAGTATAAAGCAAAAATTAGAAAGCAGTATACATACCAGATACTACAATGCATCACAGGAGCATTAGTGTCACTATATGGAGTCTGACAATTGGTCACTGCAACAAGCACACCAGAGGATACAGCTTTTGGCTCCAGACTGGCTCCAGACCTCTGCATGTCCAGAGGGCGAAGAGTTAGAAGCAATGTTAAAATTGTTAATAGATTCTAATGATATATTAGGCCAACAGCATAGAAATGCCACCACAAAATTCAGAGAGGCCACCCAATAGAAATGGTCATTCTGCCAAGAGGTGGTAAGGTAGAGGATTCATAGGCAGTACCAGGAACACCAGGTTTTGTAGCCTGGAACAAGGCCTGTAGAGAAAGCTCAAACTCAACTCCGTGCTGTGACATTAGCAGCTGTGCTTTCTCTGAATGACTCTAATAATTTGCTGGGTGCTTATGACAGAGATGTAATACTATTAATTACAGAGACACTGGTTGTAGCTCCTGTAGGTAAAACAGATGTTGTATGTTACATACTCTGTGCACTTTAGACTGAAAGAACACTATATTATCCCCAAACTTAAAGCACTGCCAAAGTAAAATATTGACGTGACAAGAGATTACCTGACATCTGCTAACTATTTTCTGGTACAAGAGTCAGATCATGTAATCTTGACTTGGATCAGCGGCAATGGTATTAATGCAAAATCCCATTTTGCATTATTATCCCAAAGGCACACAGAGGCAGAAGTCTTGCTCTGCTGGGAATAAAAAGAAGCTGACCCTCTCTCCCTTTCACAAAATATTGTTCATAGTGGCCTGATTTACTCGCAAAAAAAAAACAAAACCAAAACCAAACCAAAACAAAACCACAGCAAAACCAGAAACAAAACAAAACAAAAAACCCACCAAAAAAACCAAAAACCAACCAACCAAAAAAACCCCAGCAAGCTATTTCCCTGAAAAGAACTGCATTTCTGGAAGTTTTCACTGAAATGCCAACAACTCCTAGTTGAACCACAGGCTGAGAGTTCTCAGCCTGTGCTGCCATGGTATTTCTGCCTGAATTATGAAAAACTGAGATTCCTTTAAAAAGCCACAGGCTCTTTATGTTCTTGAGAGGAAAAAACCCAATACAGATCTTTAACCACTGTCAGTTCTGCCCCACCACGGCATGTCTGAGGCCAGAATCTGCAAAAAGCTCCCAAACCAAGACTGCATATTGCTCCTGCAGCGCTGCCTGTTTCCCCAGCCTCCCTGTGGAAGGAAAATATTGAATCCTACAGTAGACATTTTCACTTCTGGGTCTAGAACTAGCTTGTTCGTTAACTTTTTTTTTGTTCAAGAATCTCCTTGTCAGCCTTACCCAAGCAGAATTTTTTTTTCCTTTGCCATTGTTAATGGATAACTGTGTCACAGTTGTTAAAAAGGCATACACAGTATGAGTCAGCAAGTGAAAGTAACACACATGGAGGAGCTGGAAATTCTTCCTTGTTCCTTTCTGCCCATTTTCTGAAAAGCCTGGTTTTGGTTAGCCAAATACCGGGTGGTGCTTCAGAGAAATAACCAGGTAGGCTGAGGCATAACCTGTCCCAGGAAGACAGGAACTCATTGCTCCGCTTGCTGCTAAGGAAAAAGGCTCAGAGCTACTAAGCCGTTAAGGCAGCAAGACAAACTGAGGAGAAAGGGGCTGAAATTTTTGAGTGTCATTGGTGCTTCACTGTTCATTTCAATTATAAATACTGTTTTAATATGTAATTTATTGTTATATCTCTTAAATATAGTGAATTTTATAGACCTAATCCTAGAGCCAGCACTGTGACAGTGTCCAAAAGATGATTTTTAATCAAGTGGAGGCTGTGCACACATGTAGGGAGCATATTTAACAGATGTGCTGTAATGATGTCAGAATTATAAATTTAAATACACTTTAGGTCTGCATACTTATGAAGAGATGCCTGTACAGGCTTCTGGACAACTCAGTTTAAAAAAAAATTTAAACCATCAATTTATATCAGTGCAGAGTTTTATCATCCAATTACATAAAGTATTAAAATGACAATTAAAACATTTTTGTTGTTTATCTCATACAGATTTTTTTCTAAGTTTAACCATAACCTTTTGACCTTATGGTAATTCGTCTGGGAGTAATTACTCAATTTCCACAGCAGTAATTTGGATAGCATAAGAGCATAACCTCAGCCTTGCTCCCTCCATCATAATGAAGATTTTGCCTAGAAACATACTTTTTTCCCCTTCACATTATTTGAAATATGACACATAATCGATAACCTGACACTGCATAAAACTTTCTCATATGACAATTCTATTGATTTTTTAAAAAAACAATTAAACTAACTCTTAAGACCAAGTTCATCAATCCAATCTGACTCTTTTGTTCCTCTCTACTGAGTATGACAAATCAATCAGGATTATGGAACAGCATAACTAGTTTCCTGGAGGTATCACACCATTCTGACAACACACTGAATAGCCAGTTTATGCCCCATTATTCTCTCCTTGCTCTCCCATGCCCTGGCACACATCTCTTCAGCTCCAAATCACAACCTTCTCCTGATTCTTCTCTTATTGCATTGTACACTCCTAAAACTCTCCATCACTATTCTCTTGACTATGCTACCTCAATTTGCTACTTCCTACACTGTGTTCCTTTGCAAAATAATAAATGCAATTTTAGGAAAGCCATACTGTATTTTTCCACATAGAGCTAGAAAGCCAAATTATGTTTAAATATCAATTTTTGTTCCAGTTTGATGACAGAAGCAAATCTGCAAATTGGTACCTCTGCTCAGACTGTATTGAACAACAGGACTTTACTAGTTCTCTGCAAGGCAAAGCTGTCCCCTGCTAGAAGGTGAAGTGAGAAAGCCAAGAGCCTCTCAGGGTTCCTCTGGAAGCAAAGCAGCTTCTCCATAGGGATGGCTGGCTCTCATTTTCTCTCATACTCTGATGTCCTTAAGACCTGTGCCACATGAAATAAAACCTTTCCTCATGTGAACTTGTGTATACATCAATTCCTCTTTCACTCCCCCATGATCCCACCAACACCCTCATCATGCAGCTGTCGACTTGTGCCACCACTGAGAGCTGCTCCTGCACCCAAGTAGCTGGAGTGAGGAATCTCTTCTGTGGCAGAAGCAGAGAGTCTGGCAGGATCAGCGACAAGGGAGATACATCACAGGTATGTGCTGTGCCAGCAGCCAGAGACCCAAGCTCTCAAGTGTTTCTTGATAAAGGTCATGTAAAATGTTCAAGGATTTGGTTGTTTGCAAGGGACACTGCACCATGTATGTAGGTCACAGATTATTCATCTCTACAGCAAGTGAGAAAAAGCCTTCAAAAATTAAGGTTCGTAGGATGCAGATTTATTACCTTCTGCGAAATGAACCCTTTACATGGAACAAGAGATTCAAACCAGCAGCAGTTTATGCTGAAAAAATGGCTGAACACAGTGGAAGAACTATAGAATATGCGTGGCCTGAATCAGACAGTCAGCAGTCCTAGCAGATCCATTACTTTCCACTCAGCAGAAGTGGAACAAACATGTCTTTACTAAGAGAAACATTCATCTGCAGCATTCCTAAGATCTATTGGGGTTTACAAATTGCAGGATTTTCCTGAGAGGATGTTGGGGGTTAGATTTGCTTCTTTTTTTCACTTACAGAATTTTTTCCCATAAGTTTCAAGAAGCCTTAATGACTACTTAATCAGAACAAAAGGGAATACTTGAAGGACATGGCAACACAAGGCTACACCTATTGTTTTTTAAGTCCCTGGGAGTGTCCCTCAGAGGGGAGAGATGACAAGCTTTGGGAAAGGTGAAACGACAGCTGGGGGAGGGGAACTCACTCTTGCTCTCAGCACCGGAGACAACGGGTCAAACTGCCCCTCNCTAGTAAAGAACTGTTATTCCTATCCCCATATCTCTGTCTGAAAGCTCCTTTATTTTTTTTTCTTAAATTGGAATAATTTGGAGGGAGGGGATTCGAATTCTCCATCTCTAGGGAGGTCCTGCCCCCTTCCTAGCAGATACCTGTCTTTCAAACCAAGACAGAGGAGTAGGAATTAGTGTGTGCCTACATTTGAAAATGTTAGTTCAAGTCCAAGACAGGTCACACACAATTTATAAATCTCCCTGAAAAATAATGCTGCTTTTGGAGGTGCGTATATCTATGCAATAGCATGCAGCTTGATGGCCTGAGAAATTACTTTCTACAAATTGTTTTATTTTAAAAGTAATTTCTATAGATGCATTTTAAAGGCTTATTTACAGTAAGTACCGTTATTAACTATGTTAGATACATGGGAATATATGCAGATCAGCCCACACATCTATCTCTCAGATTAGTATTATTTTAAGCTGCTTACATAGTTCCAAAATCCCCAAGATTTGACTCAGTTGATATGGTTTTAACAGGTGTAATTGGAACAAATGTATTACAGATCAGAACAGCTTTAAAACTTGATACACTAAACCTTGTAAAAGCATTTATTTTTGTCATGTTTAGAATATAAAATTATGGCATGCCTTGGCTGCCTTTCAGGTGCCAAAATTCAAATCCCAGTGCATGCACCCAGTTCACATTAAATGCAATGAGAGATGCAAGACACTGCCCACTCGGCCTCCACTAAGTGAAACACATAAAAACCAAAAAAGGAGGGGTGGGGGGGGAAGTAAAGAAAGTGCAGATTTTGCTAGAGATTACACAGCAAGAGAGACAGAGATCAAAGTCCAGCACCCTGATCATCTTCCCCACAGGCTTCTGGCTACATTCACATGGGGAATTAGGCCAAACCAGGAAAGAAGCAATGACGTTGATAAGAAAGTAAAATTGATTAGGAAACAGTGACATAGTGGGCCAAAACCAGACTATCTAGGAGGAGAAGAGAAAGAAAATTTAGATAATAGATGAAGAGCACTGAAAGCTATATTAAGAAAGAAAGTAAGGTGATGCAAGAGCAAGTATAAATAACAGAATATGCTCTGATGAGACGCATTTTTCAGACATGTTAAATAACTGTCTAAATATTTTTAGTAAACACACAGATGCTGTGCTTGCCTCAAGTAGGTGTATTTACTATAGTATACAATGGCCTGAGTGGTAGGCTGATGTTCAGGGTAGAAAACTTCTCTTTACACCTTATCCAGCCTAGCTGCAGTAACAATTGCAGCTGCTTCAAAAATACTGTTAGAGCACTTGGAAAAACCCAGAAGTCAGCTCTTATCATGCCCTCAGAGTTCAGAAAAGAAGAATTACTTTTAATTCCAATTAACTCCATATAAAATACACAGCAAGCATAAGCCAGAAAGCTGCTGTCCCAGACTGTCCCAGAACTGGACACCTCACATCTGGGTGACAACCAACAACTCACCAGTGGAATCCAGCATAAACAACACAGCCCTGCTTCCTAGGATAGAGAGGAACTCAGAGCAGGAAAAAGGAATGGACCTTTAGGACAAAAGGAAGAGAATGTGGAAGACAACAAGAATGGATATGTCTAACCTTCTGAGCTCTACTTGTACTTTTTGAAATTACCAAACACTCCAATAACCTCAAAGACAAGGTGTTTTCCCTGCTACAGGTCTATTTTGCCTGAACAAGGCCTAAACACATCCTTATACTTAAAATACTAAAAGAATTCTCCACTGGCTTCAGATACAACCACCTCTCCACCAAATCTATCTTCCTGATTACCAGATTCTCTCCTTACATGGTTCTATAAAATTCAAGCTAACATTTCCTTATCCTGAACCAGCATTTATAAAAGCCTCATTTTAAAAAGCTAATATGTTGTGAAACTGCTGCTAAGGGGGAAAAAAGGGGGCCTTGGTCTAAGCTGTTGTACCTATGCATCTGGTGGCACTGACAAAATTCAACCTCCCCCAAGGGCCCCAGAACACATGGATCCACACAGCAGAGGGATGAATCCGCTCCCACATCATACGACAGTTCAACATCAGCAGAAATCAGAAGAAAATAGTGCACAGAAAAGGTTGCTTTGTTTTTTCATCCCTCAGTACCCAAGCCTTTTGTGTTCCACTGCCCAGTCTCAGTCTTGGAAACAGCCATCAACTGTCCATGTCTTTCATCACTTGACAACTACAGCCAGCTAAGGGATCTGCATCCCTGCGGGGTTGTGTCACCCAAGGAGGATGAAAGAGGTAGAGAAGAGGCATCATGAGCTGCGGCCACAGATCTGCTCAATGTGGTAGATATCCTTGGGACAGTCAGCAGACAAGACAAGAGGTTCATCCTCTGTTATCACAACATCGTCCTCAATGCGCACACCAATGCCACGAAACCTTTCTGGAGCACTTGCATCATCCTCAGGGATATAAATGCCTGAAAGAAAAAATGGAATTAAAACACAACACTCTCCAGAACACCTTTCCCTTACTGCACCACCAGGAGAGCAGGCTTGGACTTTTTTGATCCTGAGAATTTTTAATATCGCAAGTTACTCTCTTTCCTCTCACTCATGGCTGTTGGTGGGAAAAAAGGGAAAGTGTACCTTTGTGCCTACATATATCAGCACATTAATAAAAACTTCCTTAGTTATACCTGGCCTTTTCATACTTCTTGCTCTCAGTGTTACATTCACAGTAATGACTTTAACAATGTTCCAGATAGAGAGAGAGAAGAGCCAAACATCAAATATAAGTTTCCAGCTGACAGCTCCAAATCTATTGACAAGGAGAAAGAAAGATTCCTCACAGTATACCTAATTTGCAAAGCTAAGTTGTGAATCCTTGTAATTGCAGACAGCAATGCTTGAGACATTACCAGTGACTGATGTAAGTTCAGTGGCATGAACTCAGAATGCAGCACAAGTGAATCAACCCTGATTTCTGCATTGCTGTTCACCTATGCAGCACAGCCTAAGCTCTCCACTACTCTGCTTCCTGAGTTTACTCCCACTACGTGTGATCTTGGCTATGTTTGGGAAGGAAATTGGGTTTTCTAATACTGTAATGACTTTGGGAGGAGAATAACTTCAGGTTTTCCAATACTGTTATAGTTTCCAGCTTCACCAGAAAGGATCTGAATGCTTTGGTCTGCAGGACCAGCTAATTATTGAAAGGAAACACTGTTACCCTCATTGTTGGATGTTTTTGCCCACCACTGAGTGCTTTTACCTGGTTCAATGGTTATCACCATGCCTGGCTGGAACGGAAGCGATCGGGATATATCTGGGGTATCATGAACATCCATGCCCAAGTAATGGCCCACATGATGAGGGCAGTACTTTCGAACAGCCTACGAGAAGACAGAGCAAGTGTTATAGAAGCAGTTAAACACAGCCCAACTTGTTCCAACAGAAAAGATAGGGAAGAGAGACAGAATAGTTATGTGCTTTACTAGCAGTCTTACTGCCATGCCTAAGTCACCAGGGCCTGCATTCCATTTACTAGAACTGGATGGCCCTTAAAGCTCGCCAGTACCAGGTGCCTATAATGAGCACATTGCAGATTGCCTTTCCCCTGCACTGAAAAGAACAGCCCAAACCCATCACCATCTCAGCATGTCAGGCAAGACGTCAATTTGCAAATCACTGAGCTTTGCTGCTCCAACACTTTTCATCCCTTAAACATCCAAACCTTGCACAACTTCCATCAGCAGACCTTCACAACTGACAGCGGCAGATATTGCTGCTCTGGGCTGTAAAAGTGGCCTCCTATGCACAAGAGAGTGAATGCTGTGCCTATTTCATTCAGTAGCTACAGCATAATTTTAATTCACCTCTACAAGGCACAGACACTGCCTCCCTTCGCACCATCCTAATCTCTCTCCCGCCAAAGCAGGAATCAGCGAGAACTCCCTGCTCCACACTCCTCATTCCCAAGGGACTGAGCTGCAGGCGCTGCTCCCATCTGGCTGTGCTTCCATCTACTGGAAGAATCCGTCGTGGCAACCTTCGTCTGCAGGCGGCAGCCAGGGCTGCCACAGCATCGGCACCTAAATCTGGCAGGAATTGTCCGGCTGCCAAAAGCCGTAGTGCTGTCACCTGGTTCCGCCATCTTTGCAGCACTGGCATCAGCAGTCATGCAACTCTGCAGTGAGAGTGACTGGATAAACTTCTCTAACTGAAAACAAATTCTGTTTATCTGCAGGTTCAGCTCTAAGACAGACAGTCTTGCTCACTAGGTGGCTCTGTGAATCCCAGTACTGACACAAAATGGTGCAGAAGAGGCAGCAGGTGGAATGACTGATAATATGCTGCACCTTCTGGTGGCACTGCAGATTTATGTGATGTTAGACAGACCACAAAAGTACAAATGGAGTATCCTGGACCCAGAATCTTGTGTTAGAGCCCATGTACCTATAGTTCCCTTCAAACTGTGCTCTAAAGCTGTTTCTGCACTGTCAAGTAGTGCAGAGCAATGGGAATGGATCTGCAGAGTAAAACAGCAAGAGCCAAGGAACAAATATTCACACCATGTGAACATAAGAATGGGGATTACTTCAGACTAAATTGTGCACCAGAAATGGTCAATCACATCTTGGAGTTTAGCCCTGTCTCAGAGAAATTCATTCCTGTGCTGAGACCAGTCCACAACACAGATTAAAGCACTGTGTAGCAGCAATCAGAAGAGACATCCTGAAACCATACCCAAATAAAAGCCCTGAAACTACCCAAGGACAAACCAATCAGAATTAATAGGAGTAAACTACAGTAAACACGGGTAAACTAGAGTAAAAAAACTTGAAGTACCTTGAAGAAGTGGCTGTCAGTGATGCTGCTGTCCAAGACACTCAAGTCTTTCAGTTTCTGTCCAATAAGGCTCAGCATGAGGCTGTAGATATTTTCCAGACTCATGCCAGGGGAGCAGAGGCTCAAGCAGGACTTTTGGATATCCAGGACAGCTTGATACAGTTCTGCTTGGGGTTTGGTGAACCTGAAGGCCATTGAGTAAAGGCATATCTCACAACTAAATCTCTGTTTCCAAGAGGAAAGAGGTTCTGTCCCCAGAATCTATTCTGGGGACAGATTCAATTCAAGGATGGAACAGGGGAAAACCAGAAAGCAATGCAACAGTCTCATTGTATGAAAGGCCACACCAACAAATTCACAACTGGCAGAGGCATGTACACATCAACTGAAACTCCTGTTTTCTTACACACAACTGGAGTCAGCCACAGCTGAATGTACAAAAGCCCTCTCTGCACTTCAAACATGCTGTAATAGCTGAAAATAGCAATAACAACACATATTCATGCAGAATTAATGATGCAGTGGGGAATACAGCTGAACAATTACTTTATGTAATTTGATTACTCTGAAGTACCACAGAATGAGATATGGTAAAACCATTAAACACACACTCAATCCACCAATTACTTCAGAACTTACCAAAATTCTCCAAAAAAACCTTATTGTAGCATACCTTCCATTGACAGGCCAGGTACGTGTGATGTCACTCACATAGCAGGAAAATTCACATCCACCATCTAGCAAGACCAGTTCACCATCCTGGAGAGTAACAGAAAAGAATGCTGTGTGGGTCAGTCCAGCTATTAATTGATTTTTCTTTCTGAGAGCAGGAAGGGAGGTTATTCCTCTGTTTTCACAATGCAGCTGCAGAAATATGAATTCCTTTTGCAGAATAATATCCCAGGTACTACTGTTCATAAATAGGCTATTCCAGCTGGATTGTTTCTCTGCAAGGTAGTCTCTGTTACGCTTATCTACTGTCTGAACTTTAAAGATGAAGATTTTGGAGTAAAAAAAAAAAAGGCATTTGCCTTGAACTATTCTGCATTCTCAGACATGAGTCCTAGTCACACCTGGACTGCTTATTCCAGCAAATTATGCCTATGACTCCCTTCAGTTGAAGTTCTCAACTATAGTGACTGAGGCAGAGGGGGTTGGCACCAAAAGCATACGACTTCTGAGCTCCCCACAGGATCACTAACAGCTACAAATTCACCCTTGTCATAGGATAGGAGGACTCTGCAAAATCACTTTGGATCACAAAATCTGACACTGTATCACTGCTGCAAATGCACTGGTGAATAGCTTCTAGAACCCTACTTTTCTCTTCTAGGACTTTCTTGACTGTTTTAACCTATTTTTCTGGATCTATCTGGTGATGAAGAAAAAACTTTTGGAGATGCGAATCTCCAATTCACTTGAGCAAAACTGTTCCATATCAATGACCATACATCTCCCAAAAAGTCACACAGAAGAAAAACAAACATTGCCTTTCCTCCTTAAAGTGGCTAACAACAAACAGAGCAGTAAGATGTTAAAAAGTTTGGATCAAATTCTCTATAGATTTACACTGCATGCAGAGATTCATTCCACAGATCCATGACTGTGTCAGCAGACATGATGCAGAATGACAAGGCATAACTGCAGCAACTAAGAGAAAGAATAAAGCAGCAGAACTTCACTGCTGCCACTGCTAGCTGCTATCATTATGTATGGTAAGGTGACACAAACAGACACACAGCAGATAAACCAGCAGTGAGCAGATCTCATTATCCCACTGAATAGCCAGGCCAGTAACTATCCATTAAAATTGTACTTTTTAACCTTTCAGAATAGCTGGTTGAATTCTTGAAGGCAAATCTGAAATTACAGCACCTGCCATCTTCCAAGGAATTAAACAAGCTAAGTAACAATTTACTGACTAAGGGAATTCAGCCTGTGACTTGATTATCATGTAAATGCCTTATGCTGTGCTTCTCTTTAGATTTTGGAGTACCTTCTAAGTAAAAGACTGAATGAAACACTCAGATACCTCCCAAATTAGACACTTTATTAGCTTATTAGAAACAAGATCTATAGGAAACAGCACACAAGGAAAAGTCAAGTGTATGGGTTTAAACTCCTACTTAATAGTTTTGGAAGAAAACAAGTGACAGTCATTTAACTGAACAACTTTAACAGAAGCAACTGGAGTTACAGCAGTGCACCTAAACTTGGATGACAGAACAACGAAGGCGGTTTCTTCCTGCCAAAAGCAGCCTGTAATATCTTTTGTACATTTGTCTCTACAGATCATTTCAAGGTTTGCTAGCATGCCAGTTTCAAGAAAAGACAGTGAGAGTGGGAAAGTCTCATTCTGCATTAAGACAGAGGAAAAATAAGTAAACAGAAAAGTAAAAAAAGTTTACAGTGAGCACAGCAGTGAGGGAATACTGCTCCTGAAATACTTATCTGAATCTAAAGACCTATTTCCAGGAAACCTGGAGAGGGTTCAATTCAATGAAAATCTTCAAAACAAGAGAAAACATGTTACTCTTCCACCTCTTGACATTTCACAGAATCACAGAATCATTCGACCTTCAGGATCATCAAGTCCAACCCAACCCTAACCTCAACTAAACCATGGCACCAAGTGCCACATCTAGTCTTTCCTTAAACACATCCAGAGATGGTGACCTCCACCACCTCCCCCGGTAAACCATGCCAGTACTTAATTACCCTTTCTGTAATTTCCATTGGAGTAGCTTAAGAATGTGTGCTCTTGTTCTGTTAGTTGCTGCCCAAAGAAAGAGACCAACTCCCACCTGACTACAACCACCTTTCAGGAAGTTGTAGAGAGTGATAAGGTCACTTCTGAGTCTTCTCCTCTTCAGGCTAAACACCCCCAGCTCCCTCAGTCATTCCTCATAGGGCTTGTGCTCCAAGCCCCTCACCAGCCTCCTTGCCTCCTCTGGACATGCTCAAGCGTCTCAATGTCCTTCCTAAACAGAGGGGCCCAGAACTGGACACAATACTCAAAGTGTGGCCTTACCAATGGCGAATACAAGGGACGAATGACCTCATGGTCCTGCTGGACACACTATTCCTGATACTGGCCAGGATGCTGTTGGCCTTCTTGGCCACCACAGCACAGTTGCACACAGTACACTGGCTAATATTCGGTCGGTTATTGACCAGTACCCCCCAGGTCTCTTTCTGCCTGGGCACTGTCCAGCCACACCGTTCCCAGCCCGTAACATTGCAGGGAGTTGTTGGGAAGGATGAAGTAGAAAGACCTTGCAAATATGGTGGTTTAGATTCTGGGAGTATGAGACCAACAAGCGAGATAGAAATGAAAGCAAGCTTTGAGATTTAGGGTGTGGGTACAGAGCCATCAGGTAGTGAATAATGATGTGCCAAGCTGAGGGCCATCTCCCTTGATTAAACAATACCCTTCTGCTTGCCTTAGGTAATGGGACAGTTCTATTGGCTGTATGTAAATGCTGTATTAGATTGGTTGGTCCAACACAGACTATTCAACCTGGAAAGATATTTAATGTACAGTATTCAGAACCTCCCCATCTTATCCCCTCTTCCCTTTTCCCTGGTCTTTTTCCCCTCTCTTATCCCCTCTTCCCTTTTCCCTTCCCTCTCTTTCCCCCTTCTTTCCCCCTCTCTTCCTGCTCTTCTAGCCTGCTTTAGCTGTGCCTAGCAGCTACAAGCAAGGCCCCACAATAAACCACGTGCTACCCCTGCTACTTTGCTTATAGAGATACTTTATCGCTGACTCTACCATCACGGAGTAACTCCTTCAGGGAGTTAATGGGGCCAAAATGCAGGACTCAGCACTTGGACTTATTAAACTTCATCCTATTGGATTCGTCCATCCACCCAATTGTTCCAGGTCTCTCTGCAGAGCCCTTCTCCCTTCCAACAGAACAGCACATGCTCCCAGCTTAGTGCCGTCTGCAAATTTACTAATGAAAGACTCAATATCCTCATCCATGTCATCAATAAAAATATTAACTAGAACTGCCCCTAGCACAGACCCCTAGGGATGCCACTGGCTGCCAGCTGGATGCAGCACCATTCACCACCACTCTCTGGGCTCAGCCATCCAGCCAGTTCCTAACTCAGCAAGGAATGCTCCTGTCTGTCTAGGCCACGGGCTGCCAGTTTTTCCAGGAGTGTGCTGTGGGAGACGGGGTCAAAGGCCTTGCTGAAGTCCAAACAGACACATCCACAGCCTTCCCTGCAACCACTAGACAGGTTACCTGGTCATAAAGGGAGACCTCCCCCTCCTAAACCCATGCTGGCTGATATCCTGGCCCTCTTGTAAGTGCTGCATAATAGCTCTCAGAATAAATCCCTCCATTACCTTACCTGGCACGGAAGTCAGGCTAACTGGTCTATAATTACCAGGATCCTCCTTTCTACCCTTTTTATGAATGGGAGTCACATTGGCCAGCTTCCAGTCATCCAGAACCTCACCAGTGAGCCAAGTCTGCTGGTAAATGATGGTGAGTGGTTTTGGAAGCTCATCTGCCAGCTCCCTCATCACCCTGCGATGGATTCTATCTGGGCCGATAGATTTATGGACATTCAAGCAGCTCAACACTTCTCTGAGTGTCTCGTCCTGGATAACAGGGGGACCATTCTCTTCCCTGACACCATCCATCAACCCAGTATGACAATTAACCTGAGGATAAGCCATCTTCCCACTAAAGACTGAAACAAAAAAGGCGTTAAGCACTTCTGCCTTCTCCTCATCTGCAGTTACTAAGTTCCCTCCTCTATCCAGAAGATAACCAAGGTTGGTCTCATCCTTCCTTTTATCACTAACATATTTGTAAAAGGATTTTTAAATTATCCTTTACAGAGGTTGTCAAATTAGGTTCAAATTAAGCTTTGGCCTCCCTTATTTTCTTCCTACATGCCCTAGCAACCCTCCTAAATTCTTCCTGAGAGACCTGACCCTCCTTCCAGAGATCATACATCCTTTTTTTATTCCTAAATTCTTTCAAAATCTTGTTACCCATCTAGGCTGGACATTTGCCTTGTCGACTTATCTTTCAGCAGACAGGAATAGTCTGTTCCCGTGCCCTCAAGATCTCTGCTTTGAGCATGCCCACCTTTCCTGGACTCCTTTCCTTTTAAAAACGACTTCCCAAGGAACTCTCTGGACAAGTCTCCTGAATAGGTCAAAGTCTGCCCTCCGAAAGTCCAATATAAAAGTCTTGTTGACGCTCCTCCTAACTTCACCAAATATTGAGAACTCTACATTGTAATTTCATGATCACTATGCCCTAACTGACCTCCAACTATCACATCTCCTACCAACCCACCTCTATTTGTAAACAACAGGTCTAACATAGTCCTACCTCTGGTGGGCTCACTCACCAGTTGCAACAAGAAGTTGTCCTCAATACACTCTAAAAACTTCCTGGACTGCCTGCTTTCTGCTATATTAAGTTCTCAGCAGATGTCTGGTAGGTTAAAGTTGCCTGCCAGAACAAAGGCTGGTGCTTCTGAAACATGTTCCAGCTGCTTATAGAATAGGTTGTCCACCTCTTCTTCCTGGTTGATAACAGATGATAACAGATAATAGGATGTCAGCTTTCTTGGCCTCCCCCTTAATTCTTACCTGTAAGCATTCATCATCACTAGTTATATTATCTATGGCATCAAAAGCCTTCCTAATATAAAGGGCCACCCCTCCATCCCTTCTCCCTTTCCTGTCTCTTCTGAAGAGCTTGTAGCCATCCAGTGCAGTACTCCAGCTACGTGAGTCATCCCACTATATGTCTGTGATAGCAACTACATCATAATTCTGCTGTTGCACCATGGCTCCAAGCTCCTCCTGCTTATTACCCATATTGTGTGCATTAGTATAAATGCACCTCAGCTGGGTTAGTGACTTCACCCCTAAGTTAGGTTTATCACCCTTGGGGTTACCCCCAGATAGTCCAGCTGCATCCCCTTCCCCCTTCAAACCTAGTTTAAAGCCTCTCAATGGGTTCTGCCAGTTCATAAGCTAAAAACCTACTACCCTTTTCAAAGAAATTAAGCCCATCCAGTTCCAACAGGCCAGGCGCTGAAAAAGTTGCCCCATAATCAAAGAACTCAAAATTCTGCTGATGACACCAACACTTAAGCCACTTGTTAATAGTGCAAGTTCTCCAACTCCTTTCATCATACTTCTCCACCACTAAAGGGATTGAACAGAACACTACCTGTATTCCTGCCCTATCAACCACTCAATCCAATGCCCTAAAGTCTCTTTTTATTGCCTTAGCACTTCTCTTTTCAATCTCATGACTGCCAGCCTGGAGTATCAGCAGTGGGTAGTAATCACTGAATCAGCTCAGGAAGCCTCTCAGTAATATCCCGTATCCGAGCCCCAGGGAGGCAGCAGACCTCCCTTGTGGGTTGGGTCTGGTCAACATATGAGGCCTCTGCTCCCCTCAGAAGGGAGTCACCTATGATGACTAATTTTCTTTTTAATGTTAGTAGTAATCTGCCTGACTGATGAGGCATAACTGGGAGGCTCACTGAGCAGATCAATTTCTTCTACATCTTCTACAACCTGACCCTTTAGATCCAAGGCCTCATACCTATTGTAAAGTGGCTCCTGGGTAGGATATGGGGATTGGGGGGAATTTCCATTACCTCCCTGAATAGGAAACCATTTCCACTCCCCCTTATCCACCAGGTGTCCTCCAATTGCCTGACAGTGGGATGCATTAGAGTCCTCTGACTCATGGTATGCCTCCCTTAAGGATGGAAGGGCGGGCGCTCCACCAATCTACNCCCCTCAGAAGGGAGTCACCTATGATGACTAATTTTCTTTTTAATGTTAGTAGTAATCTGCCTGACTGATGAGGCATAACTGGGAGGCTCACTGAGCAGATCAATTTCTTCTACATCTTCTACAACCTGACCCTTTAGATCCAAGGCCTCATACCTATTGTAAAGTGGCTCCTGGGTAGGATATGGGGATTGGGGGGAATTTCCATTACCTCCCTGAATAGGAAACCATTTCCACTCCCCCTTATCCACCAGGTGTCCTCCAATTGCCTGACAGTGGGATGCATTAGAGTCCTCTGACTCATGGTATGCCTCCCTTAAGGATGGAAGGGCGGGCGCTCCACCAATCTACTTCCCTTTCACTTTCCCTAATACTCCTTAGTCTATCAACTTCCTCCCTAAGCTCAGCCACCAATAAGAGGAGATCATTCACTTGTTCACATTGCATGCAGACTTCTTCTGCAGCTCCCCCTGATGCCACTGATAAGCTTAAACACTATTCACAGGAATGAGTCTGGACAGACACATCCTTCTTGGAGGGTTCTACCTAGCTACAAACATTTTTACTAACTGCAGTTTTGAATAATGTACAAACCATTACAAAAACCCCAAAAACTAACCAACAGAACTAGAAACTAAAACCAATCTTCAACCCTTTCAATCTTTCCCTGCCTGCGTGAACTGCCTCGCAAACTACCATGCCCTTAGAGCCATGCCCTGCCCCCGTTTGCCTGCTCCTGTCCGCCACACTCCACAAAGGGCTCTTTTAAAGCACTACTACCTGATGCCAGTGGGCAAAACCCTGTCCTGTGCCTGCGTGGCTAACAAGCACAACATTTAACGCTGATCCACTCCCTCCTTGTTCCCTTTCCCTGCTTTGCTGGGCTAAATGGAACCAAAATGCTTTTCAGCTTTACCAGAGCAGGAATGAACTTTGCTCCTAAATTGCAAAGCAAGGCCAAGGAATGCAAGTGACAGCAGAAGATCCGCCCCCAGTGCCTTTGCTGTACCTGCGACAGTGGCTCCACTTTTTTGTGAGGCCCCTAGCACTGCAGGCTGCTGTGAGAGCAGACACATTCACTAAATTATCTGCAACTTTGTTTGCACGTCCTTGCACTGTTCAGAAAATACTGCAACAAGAACTGAGAGGAAAGAAAGACAAGTTGAATCTGTCGCTGACAGTAAAATTACCCAGGGCAGGATTAATTTCCCTTGCTCACTTAAGAAATATGTATTTAAGTGCTTTGATCTGCTCAGTCAAAACAAGCAGCAGCTAGGGAACGAATATTTGTGTCACAGCACTGCATTTCAAGTTACTGGACAGCACAAGGGTTACCTTGATAAGCTGATTATTCTTCACATAATGCAAAGTGTTCGATCTGTTGCCACCAGCAACAACAGGGGGGTATGCCAAGATGTCAGCACCACGAGCTCGACACTCAAATTCGAACTGGAGTAACAATATGGAGAAGAGGAAACCATTAGTGCTGATTCAGGTGATCAACTGCCCTACAACTATAATAATTCTTCTCCTACAACTGTTTTATGCATTTGTACAATAGAAAGTGAAACTGGAAAGTGAGTTGACTAAATGAAAGCAGTCTTAAATATTTTTCAAGAACTCTGGAGAAAAAAAATTACAGAACCATCTACTTTTTCAGGAGTTTTTCAAGGCTTTACTGGGTCTCCAGGAAGCTCTTTCTGGTACAAGCGGTTCAATACTGTTTCAGACATTCACTATATCATCATACATCCAGGTGAGGATTTGTTCTTACATAAACTAATGCTCTTAATTGCCATATGATTTTGTGAATTTTCAAAGATACTATACGTCAGCATGACAACAGTCATGGTTTGTTTCTGTCTTAAAATTGCAAAGTACCAGCATATTTACAGCAGTATCTATTTTTCATGACTGTTGAACTAAGAAGGTTTGAAAGCATGCCCTACCTTGATGTCTGAGTGGAAAGAAGAAAAACGCACCATAAGCCTCAAGATCTTTACCTTTCTTGAATGATGAAGCTGATGAAAACTCGGAAATGAATAAATTTACATCTATAAAGGCCCTCAGCATATTAATACCATGTCTTTTCTATGGTTACCAAAATCACACGGGATAGAACAATACAGGATGCCTACATGGAGCAAAGGTTTTGCAACCCTGGTCTGGACTGAAAAACCGATCTGTAAAATACACTTTAATTAAAGTAGTTTTTTCAACTCAGTGCTGTCAGTGCTATGTCAGCACAGGCCTATCCATGTCGTAACACAGGGTCAAAACCTGCTGATGTTTCTTGAACAGGCATCTCACTGCAATTCTTTACAAAGTTCCTTACCAACTGTGCAGGCCAGCTAGTCCTTATTTTGTAACTGAGAGGCATCTAAACTGCTTCAAGATGGCTGTGGCAATCTGATGTAGTAAGAGGCTAAAGGAGCAGGCTTTACAAACAGGTGTTGTAACTACCTAAATTTTATATAACAGACCTGTATTATGGAATAAGGTAGTAACTTTACTTCAAATTGTTTAGCAGGTTTTGCATTTCAACATAGTACAAAAAGACATCAACAGAGAGAAACTTAGACAAATGCTACACTCCTTAAATAAGGGTACAAGAACAGCTGAAGAATTCCTCACACTGACTCTTCTGCATTGTCTACAGAACCACAACAGTTGGGTGAATAAATGTGCTACAGTGGGAGACATATGATAAAGAGATCTGACATTTCTGGTTTCCTGGAAGAATAACCAACATCCGGCCCTTCTATCTCACTTCCAGCTACAAAGTGCTCACCTTCGCGTGCAGAAAGGCTTCATCCACGGGAGATTTACTGGCAAATATTGTCTCTGTGAAAGCCTATGAAAAAGAAGGGACTTGCAGTTAGCAAAGGAGCCTGAACAGGTTTTTTTCCAACCTGTTGTCTCTTGAGGGGCCAAAATCAGCCGGCCCAGAACCAGAGGGTTTCACCAACTTCTTTGGTGAAAGTGCTGTCAAGACTAGAATCAATTAAGATCTGTACCCTAAGAAACAATATGTAGGGGATGACTGACTCTAGTTTTTGAAAAAAAAAAAAAAAAAGGGATTAGATGATTGAGGCTGATCTGATGATTTGGCATTTTAGAAGTTGTCTCACCTATGGATTCCCTCAGGTGTAATATAAGGATTGCCTTATGCAGCTTTTCCTTCAGAGAAGGACAATCTGTGTGTCTCTTGCCTACTTGGCTATCTATTTTAATAATATTTACAGAAACATAACTGCATTTGATGTACCTGTCAGATTTGCTTAGAAGTGGACAATGAGTTCAAAAGGTATTTGAGGGTAAAAGGGGAATAAAGACACATACACAGGAAACACCTTCATAAAATCCTGCTCCCTCGAAATAAACAGAATAGATGGGAAAGAAAATTATTTTGGAAAGCAGAGAGGAAGCTGGGAAGACAGTGAAAAGGCTAGTCTTTGCTTTTAAACAAAGTCTAACAGCTGCTGGCTTTTTTTTCACTGGTTATGCTAATTGAGAGAATCTGCTGGTCCAAGCAGTCTTTCTGCTTCTCCTTGACCTGTGGAGGGAGCCAAGGCCAGCCAGTGGTTGAGACAGAGCAGCTCAGTAACAGATTAGACCAAAGCTCTCCTTCCAACTCATGTCACCTCCTCAAGGGAATGCACTGATTTGTAAGGAGAGCACACAACCCCGTTACCTCTGCTGTCACCCGGCCAGCTATCTTCATCCTCTCAATCTCTGCAGGGGATTTGATCAGACGAAGATTTTGCACGAGATGTCGAACGCCCTGGATGCGGTTTTTGCTCCGAGCTTTTACCTCAGCCAGGGGCTGCATATAGTCAGAGTGCAGCTCTGCATGCACGGGTTTTCTCAAGTCATACCAAACCATGTTTGACTCACCTGGAATACAAAACAAAAGCTGACACAGACTAAAACAAATGCAGAAATGTCCTCCCCATACTAAATGAACTCACTACTCCTAATAGAGATCTGTTGCTGTATTTGAGAAGAACAAATTTCTCTGAATCTACATTGACTTTCACTGTCACAGAACACCAGCAATCTCTTCCAAGTTTGGAAGATTACCAATTCATAGCGTATTGATTTGACAAATCCCCACTTCTGGGCAAATAATGGGGTTTACAACCATCACTGAATACATGGATCTGGCTCAGATGCATTCAGAGTTCAAGGCCTAAAAACACTTGGGGAAACAACTGCTTATTTCAGCTATTCAAATATGAGCTTACCAAGAACAAACACATTTACTCACAATGGAAGTTTATTCAGAACATCAGTTTGCACAAACATTCTTCTCACCAGAACATTTTAAATGCAAATGAATAGAAAAGCCATCAGCATGGTGAGTCACTGCTGATGTCCACCCAGGCCCTCCTTTGGTGACAGTAACCATTAGCAGGTGCTTACAAAAAGTGTCTAAGAAACTGGGCATTCATAAAAAGTATTGCCCTTCGCTGATTTACTGCTTTTCATGGACCTCTCCCCAACAGAATTACAAACTTCTGACTTAATTTTAATTTTGACATTCCAAACTTCCATGAATGATCTACAACTTAAGAGGTGCCAAACCCTGCCATGTGACAATTTAGTTCAGTGTTCCTAAGAAAACCAGCAATTAATCAATCATAGTCATCTTCTGTGCTTTCCCCAACTATACGTATCTCATACTTCGCCTTATTTTCTCTTTTTCAAGCTTGTTCAGCATGTATCTCAACACATTTCATGCTTTCTTTGATCATCCTTTGCCCTATGACTTACCTTTTTTCAATACATCCTTATTTGAAACAAAATAACTGGATTCCAAGATGGTATTTAATACTCCAGAATTCTCTCCCTTTAGCTGTGTGACCCCTCCAAAGTCACACTTGCCTTTATTATATTGTCATGAACCTTCTTCAGCTTTATCTTATAATGCATTTAAGTTCTCCCTGGACTATAATTATTGAGGCTACACGATGATGTGAGATGCAAAAGAATATTTCTAAAGGACAGCAATGTTTGTATTTCAGTCATCATCTAGCTAAATGTGAGGGGACTAACAAGCTCCCTATGTGGATCATTTCCAAGTCTACTATGAATAAAAAGCCTTCAACTTTCCTATACGTCATCTGGTTCTGGTTCTGTCAGCAAACAGATATGACTGAAACAGGAACACAGCCTTGCTTATCCTGTTCCTTAATGTTATAAATGTGAAATGATTAATTCATGTTCTTACGATAAATAACGAATTGAAAACTATAAACTTCTGTATATGTGTATGGGATAGTTGTGTACGTGAGCTACAGGGTGTCTCCCATCATCATGCTGCAACAAAAAGGCAGGCACCGCCCGAGATATTCTTGTCAAGGAATAGAAAAGGGATGAATGAAGGGCGTGTGGAGGAGAGCCTCAGCAGGATGGGCTATCAACACACTAATCAACGCTGACACCCCCCACCCCCCGGGCTCCTGCAAGTCATTAACCATATATCGATTATTCACGAGCCACGAAGATTGACCAAAACTGAACATTAACACTTTGGCTAGAGAAAAAGAAATCTTTTCAGCCTGGTCAGAGACACCCATGGACTTGAATAGCTAACACGGACACAAAGGGAGAATATGGGGAAATATTGCCAGAGGGGGAATAAAGTCTATTTAAACCAAGCTCCGAAATGGGCAAATTCGTGAACCATAGGGGAGGCAGCAGACGGCCAGGTCTGTGTCTCATGGTTCACCCTTGGCATTTTCCCGGGCAAAATCATCAAGTATCTCCGCTGTTGGTGGGTTTACTGAAATTCTGTGATTCGATCGTTTGTTCTAATAAACCAAATTATTTTAATTGGAATACTGACTTTGGCAATTTGACTTAATATTTCACAGATATGCAGACTGACATTCATATGGATCAACAAGGAAGTCAGAAATTTTCAAAATTACATATCCATTGTGTTATGAATGAATTCTCAGTGGGTATGAGTGCTCCAAAGGCTGCTCGTATTGCTGCTGTGGCCCTGGGATGTGGTGGGGTTATGCCTCCAGAACACCAGCCACTGGGCAGCCACAGCCACGCCTTGCGGCCCTGACAGGCACAGCCGCTGCTGGCGGGAACAACGGCCGGGCTCCGAAAGAGAGCAAATGGGGAGCACTAAAACCCCAGCGTTTCCCAGGGACGGGTGAACCCCCTTGTGAAAAATATGGAGTGTTAATTCATGTTCTTTAGTTGGTAACATATTAAAACTATAAATCACTGTATATATATATATATGTGTTGTATGAGAATATAAGTTTCAGTATGCCTTGTAACATTTTGTTGAGACAAAAAGGCAGGTACAACCTTAGAATTTCACATTCAGAAAGGGACAAAGGGTTTACGGAAAACCGGCTGTCTTCTCAAGCACCAGGAGGAGACACATCAAGATAAGAATTTCAGAAATCAGCCTTCTCCTCCCTGGATGGCAGGGCCATCAAGACCATCAGCCAACACCCTCATCGAGCATCGGGCATCAAGCATCATCATCCATATTTCGACCATTCATCAGCCAGGAAATCTACAGAAACCAGAAACTGACACCTTGCTGGAGAGAAGGAACTCTTTTTAGCTAAGCTGAAACTTGAGACAACTATGAATGTGAATAACTAGCCTAGACACAAAGGGGAATATGAGGAAATTTTGCCGAGGGCGGAATAAAGAGTATTAAAACTAAGCCCCGAACAAGGCAAATTTGTGAACCTAAGGGGGGACAGCAGTCGGCCAGGTACTGTGTCCCAGGTTCACCCTTGGCATTTTTCCGGGTAAAAATCGTCAAGTATCTCCGCTGTTGGTGGTTTTGCCGAAATTCTGTAATTCCATCTTTTTGTTAATAAACCAAATTGTAACTTTAATCGGAATATTGTATTGGCATTTATAACACCCCTGTTGGAGGCGCGTTTGCCATCCCTGTCCCGGGCCCCATAGCAAGACAGCCGCCTCCTCCCACAGAGAAGAATGGGGAGCACCTATTAGCATATTAGAAGAGTTACTAGTTAGATAATTACTCAGAATGCAATCCCCTTGCCCCATCAAAATTCACATGCCCCATCAAAATTCATGCCATCACCCATCCTCTTCGAAAAATGTTTTTTTTGCAGGGAACCCCATAGCTGGGGTGATGCCGCTGGTCCCCCTCCTGGCTAGGTGAGATGTAGCCCTGCAGGAGGTTAAAAAAAAAAAGCACTGACACTCCAGCAAGTTTGAGGATGAGAGGAAGCTGCCCTGTGGCATTCTCCTACGTCATTAGAATGTGAAAAAGAGCAGCTACTATCTAAATGGCCCTGTTACTGTTTTGCTGTGACTACCTTTTTTGGCAGGAATGCCCTAGCTGCATGACCAGGAAGGATGCATATGCAAATAAAACTGACTCTGTGAATTTTGGGAGGGTTCTTTGAGAGGAAAAGCACCCCAGGATGGGGAGCTGGATGCAGCGGAGGAGAACTGGATGGTGCCCTGGCTGAGGAGGATGTGGGCGCACCCGCTCTCCTGGTTTGAAGACTTGCCATGATCTATTAAGAGTCTGACTGCAGTGGGACTGGGCCAGCTCAAGAGACTGATTTGGAGAAAAACTCTTGAGGTTTTTCCGTGAGGGTAAAGAGCTGACTGACGTCTGCCATTTTGCACTTCAGTGACAGACCTGAACCACTCTGCCTTCTCAGGGTCGACCAGAGAGAGCTTTTAGCTGCTCCCATGGGAACAAGGATTCAGCACCTACTGCTTGCAGCTGAGTGATGAACTGGAACATTTCCTGCTCCTCTGGATTGCTACAGCAGTGTGGAAAAACTCCGTAGGGCTCTAACACCCAGCTGATCACTTTAATAAAGAGCTGAGTATTAACACAGGCATTAGCCCTATTCATTTCAATTGATGGCCCTCAAAGAGCTAACACAAACTTCCAACTGCCTTTGCCACAGCCATACTCCCTGCCCCTCCCCAAGTTAATTTTAGTTTCAAAGTGATGTCACAGACCACCTCCCAAACCTGTACCATTCAGAATCTGCAGACCACATCTCATCTCATTCCCTCCCAAATATTTTTTGTTACCTTTCAGCTTGGCCACCAAGTGCCTGAACTCCTCAATGGTGTAAGCTTCATCTACTCCTGTGAGAGCAATTGCCCCATCTGGGCCTGATCTGGGCCCATCCCACAGCTCTCGATTTGGATCTCTCCGGGGCACAAAAAGTATAGATTTGTGAGATGGCAGTGCTTTGCCAGGAATGCTCTGCAGCACCAGGATGCTGTCAGGCTCCTGAAACCCACAGAGATACAGGAAATTAGTGTCCTGGTGGAAAATATAGGGAATGTCATTGCTCATGTAGTATGTGGGGTTGGAAAGCAGAATCACTGTGTGGTCCAAACCATCCCAGCCTTGAGCTTCCTTCTGGATCAACACCATCAATTTGTGTCGGCGAAGAGCATATTCCCTCTGTGACAATCCTGGGGTTACCTCTCCTGTGAATACAAAACAAATCAGATAGAGAAATTCAAGGCACTAAGGGTATTTTACCAGTCACATGCCTGATTCCTGCCTACTCCCTGATGCTTTACATGAGCATGGCTCTTTTGTAATCCCTCACAAGCCTTTTCTCTTGCTCCTCTTCAGCTTCCACCCCTTCAGCACATCCTCATTCAGGCTGCTTTTCCATCATGCAAAGACAGACATTTGTTTTAACCAACTGGATGCTGTGTTACATATTTCTGTGCAAAGGTAGAAATCACAAAACCTGGTAGATTTAAACAAACATGCAAACATTTGCAGAGAAGGTGTAAAAAAAACCAAAAAAACAAGGGGAAGGCAAACTGAACTTGGACCGCTAAAACCTGATGGGTTTTACAGCATGGACATTGAACAGAAGTTTGCCTCTTAAGGTTAAGCATTAATTTCCTCGGATAAAGCTAGAATGTTTGTTCAAATACACACTATGTCAACTCATAAAGTGACTATTTCTTAACCACAAGGTGCAGATTGTGTGTCAGAGATTCAGGGAGATCAGAGGTTGCAGAGTCTAACCAATCACTAGATTCCAGGCAGAAACAAAACACGGACTGTGGGCTGCCATCAGACTCCTATTAAGGGAAAGTATCTTCTCCAGGACATATGTTGCTTTTCTCAATATTTAACAATTCAGATTTTTCTGAAGTTAAATACTGCATTTCTAATAACACTAACTAAGCAAATCTCTCAGATGAAGGTACTCTTTCAACGGCTCCAGTCCCAAAAGACATGAAGTACAGCAATCAAGATACTCACCACAACAGGACTGAAGTTTCAAAGGACAACCATCAACAGCAGAAGTATGTATTTTTAAAATTGTCAGACTCCCTAATTATGATCTAAATTAATATAAGAGCCTTAATCAGTACTTTGGCTAATACCCTACTTAAACACAGATTGAATTTTGATACCATTTGTTAACGTTCCACTTTCATAATCTTTTCTTCCTTTTTCATGTATTACACAATGACAATTCTAGAACAAAAATTGACACTTGACTTGTACTGCAAGTGGATTCTTCCATGAGTGCAGTGGGAGGGGGAAGTTCTATTTGCATTAATTTTTACACCTTTTTGATTATATCCTCAATACCTACTAGATGTAAAAGTCTTTAAAAAGAACCAAAAAAATCCCCAAACCCCACCACATTTATTTTACTCTGTAAATGTAGAAATTACAGAGAACACAGAAACTGTTTTAATTCAATCTGGCCTCACATATCATACTGCAAATTTTCTAGGCTCCACCACATTCCAGTCAGCTTTTTAACTGGCACAGTCCAATTAATTTCAGAAGCTGCAGTGGGGTGAAACATAGGGATTCCAGCTGTCTTCCAACTGTGAGGCCTGGAAATTCTCTTTGCATTGAAAACATTTGCTTTTTAAAACAATAATTGCAATAAAACAATGTCATATTACTTTAAGGGAACCACCTCTACTTTATTAAATGGAAAAGTACCTTGGATAGCTAGAATTCACTACCAGTACTTTGGCTGCACTTTAAGGAGTTAGCCTCATTTATTGTGAGCTCTCAATGAGTGCCCTAAGCAACCTGATCTAATGCTGAACTTGGCCCAGCCTTGAGCACGGGAAACCTGTTAACTGAGTGAGGTTCCTTCTGTGGTGAATTATTCTAAAACTAAATACAGAAGTGTATATATGTATATATACATACACACACATATTCATCTGTTCTCCCTTTATAGCCTCCTATAAAAGCACACAAATATTTTCATGGACATATTATTGAATATATTTTTGCTGCAAATTTTTTGTTGGTTTGGTTTGTAGATTTAATTATGGCCATCTTATGCCTACATACCCATTTTCATCAATCTGAAAAAAATCCACAACCTCAGCTTCTATTACTACTGTCTAACTTCATAGTCACAAGTTTCTTTTTCTCCTTTTCGTCATATTGAACACTCCTCTAAGCAGGGCACATTCTTTATACAAGTGGTGTCCATCTATCAATGTCCCTCCTCATTCACCTTTGCTGAACTGCACCTTTGTTTTGTGACTCACAAGACATGGGACGTGAACCATTCTGACAGTTCACCTTGCACAGAAGACTCCCTCTTAATAAAAACCATATTTATTTGCAGGACACAAAATGCCCACAAAATGCCACTGTCACAAAAGGTCTGCAGCACCCAAGTAAACAACCCTCAGTACATCATGAGAAAAAAGAAAGAAGCTATGAAAGCCATCACACGTGAAGCTTATTTTTGAATCAGTGTTATCTCAGACAAGGAAAATAGCTACTAAATATAATCACCAGTTAATGAAGGTAGTCTTAAACAGCTGAAACCACAGACAACTCCATGATGGAGCAAATCAATACATTCAGAAAAACAGAGACAAGAAAATATCAATGACTCTCTCATACAGAGCCCAAACCTCACCTGGTTTAAGCAGATGTGGGTGCGTGAAGGGGCTGGGCTGGCCCAAATACCGGTTTGGAATCTTCTTCTGCTGGGCAAGCTGGATGGAAAATCTTCGGAGAGCACATGACTTGCAAACTAGAGGAAAAGAAGCGCAGCATGTCAAGGTAAAAAAGACACCCCAAACTTTCCAGTTAGGAAACTGCAGAACTGTAGTCTAGTCATCAGACTCTTAGCAGCATTCCTTCACTCATATGACAAAAATATCCCTCCTTCTCCAGTTGCTGTGCATCACAATAGTTTATGAAACAATGTGCATACAACTCAAATAACAAATATTCATTACCCAGATAAAAAGAAACAAACACATGCTAAATCTGACAACCCAGCAACAAAACCCATGAAGCTCTGTTGGTTTGCACATCCCAATTTACATAACTGGTGTTCATGAGGCACTCAGCACTCTTTCCCTTACTTCCCTCAAACACCACACGGCTCCAAGCAGCACACCTGTATATTGTCTCTTTTGACTATGTCTTCAAAATTTTTTTCTCATCTAGAACAATTATATGAAGTTTTCAAGGCCTTTGCAGTCGTTTTTTACTAATAATGCTGCAAAGAAACCATCAAGTAACACAGGTTTACACAGGAATGTGATTTTCTTTTCCTGTCAGGTGGATACCCAAGAGTCCCTGTTTACATATCGACCTTCCATGACAGCAGCATTAGCCAAACTGAAGTTATGTATCCCACTTCCAAACCCACACACAGCCAAAGCAGGTGAGTTTTAAAGACAACTACAAGTATGCATCTGTGAGCTGGAATGAGCGCGATGAGACAAAATCTAAAATTAAAAATGAATTGTCAGAAACGTCTGAATTCTCAGTCACAGTCTTTTGCAACTGAATAAGTGCTTGTACCTGAACCCAAATCATCCTGATCTGTAGGAAGAAGAGGGTAGTCAGAAGGTAAACATCTATTTGATGTTTTGGAAAGTGGTTGCTCTTTATTGTTACTTACCACGTGCCTACTAGAAAACCAATTTGTGTTGCCATTCTTAGAACAAATACTATTAACTCTTCACCAGCATAAGCAAGGGTAACACAAGCAAAACATCTGCCTTTCAGGTAGCTGAGACTCCGAGGCTTACAGCAAAACATACAGACCGTGGATTTGCTATGAGAGCCAGTATGATTAGGCTTTGATTGAAGATCATTTATGCATGCCAATTAATAGTCATAACATGAGGCATTCGCTATGTGATGCTTGCCTGGAGACCTGGGCGGCGAAACGTAACTCGTTTTTTTGCAGTCTAGTTTAAAATTGGTTTTCCCTAGATACAAGCAAACCAACAAGGGCAGTTCGCAACGAGACGACACAGAGGACACTAAATAAAGCAACACCTTGAAGGCATCCAGGAGCTTTCTACTGTTGCCTAATTATTCAAGCTACTGCCTGTTCTTTCCTAGGATTCAGCCCTGACCGAGGCTGCCACTGCCCTGCCGGGGAGAGCCGCTTTCCCGCGACCCGAGAAGCGAAAGCGGATCTATAAGCAGCGATAGCCGGCTGTCGGTACCAGAGTAGCGGGCGGTGTCAGGGTGTGGGGGAGAAGGGGTGTCTGACCTGCAGCTCTGCACCAGCCCTGGGCTGCCAGGACCAGCCCCTGCTGCAGAAGGCGCACCATGGCCGTGCCACACGGCGCATGACGAAAACTCTCTGCGCCCGCTGACACCCTCGCCGCGCGCGGCTCCCCGCCAATCAGCGGCGCTGCGCCGGCTTAGGAGTCCTCAGAGGGCGCCTGCCTCGCCCGCCAGGGGGAATCCGCACCACGGCGGGGGCTGGCGGCAACAGCGACAGGGGAGCGGCGCCGCAGGGGGCGGAGCGCAGCTGCTGGGCCACAGCTGCCTCTTCTAGAACGTTTCTGCCCGCCACGCCGCGGAGGCCTGGCTCCATGACGGGCGTGGGCAGGATCGGGGCCTCAGACTGGGATGGGCGGGGCGAGCTGGAAGGTTCCACAACGCCACACGACGTTTGTGGGCGTGTCCATGGCGTTTATGGGTGGGGCACTGTTTGGCATGGGCAGAGTCAATGCTGGTGGGCGGAACCAGAGCGGCTGTGGGCGGGCCCTCCGGCGGGCAGGCGGGGCCTCCGGCTGGCGGGCTGGAAGGTTCCGCGGCGGGGGGGGCGGGGAAACGAGCCTGCCTGGGCCGCCGCCGAGCCGCCATGGACTCACGCAAGCTGAGTGAGCTGCGGGCCTTCGTCCGGCTGTGCAAGCAGAACCCGAGCCTGCTGCACACCCCAGAGCTAGCCTTTCTCCGCGAGTGGGTGGAGAGGTCGGTCCCAGGCCGCGGAAGGAGGCAGCCGTGCGGGGCGAGGGGGGAGGGGTTAGGGTGTTCTGGCGCGGGACGCGGGATGGGGATGGGGGCGTGTCTCCTCCGCGCGTGCCCGCACGCGGGCGCGCCGCGTGGCTGGGGTGGGGGGCGCGCAGTGTCGCCGCCCTGGGTCCGGTCCGGTCCGGTCCGTGCTGCGGCCTTCCCGCCCTCCTCCCCTTTTCTTCCCGCCCTCCTCCCCTTCCCGCCCTCTACTCCGCTTCCCGCCGGGGATTACTCCTGGCGCGTTAAAAAGACTTGTTAATTTTTCGGTTTTTTTCGTTAATGCTGACTATTTCCATTGTAAAAAGCCCGCGCCCCGACCATCTCAGTGGCTCAGCTTTCCAGCCTGGAAAGCCCCAGATAATACTGAGATAATACTCAGTAATACTGAGCTAATGTCGCATTACGCAGCAGACTTGGCTAGCCTGTCTTAAAAGGGAGCTGAGTTTGTGGGGAGGTGATGGACGTTGATTTACGTTCTGGTACCCAAAAGCACAAAGTACCTTGCACATACAGTTCCTGTCAAAAACGTGTTTTGCTCTTAGAAGTTCAATGCCCCAAAGGTAGTCTATCTCCCCGGTCCCCGTGAACCATTAAGGTACCTGCTGTTTACACTGCATGTATTCTTTGTGAACGAGGCCTGCCGTAACAGATGCTTCACAAATTAAACTCTTCTTTGGGTTACACCCTAGGCGCCCAGAAGCAGGAGGCTGGAAGGGTTAGGATTTGCTGCTGGCGGAGAACTCAGAACCCCTGTGTTCAGTTACGGTTCCTCTCCTTGGCTTTTATGTCTGCTGTGATAAGGAACTCTTGAGAAGTGAGGGACATACGTTCAGGTGCACATGTTAGGCAAAGAGAATTTGAAAGATTTTTATCTAGTGACAAACTAGGATTTGTTTTAGAAAATTTGTGTTAATCAGCAGGGGTTTGTGTGTATATATGTATATATATGTACATATATTTAGAGAAGTAAATATGGTATTTCACAATATGTTCTATAATGAAAATGGCTACAATGAAGTGTTTATTCGTGTTTTTTTATAGTGATATTTAAAATTTTTACACATCTTAATAATACTGTGGTTGTAAAACCACTGGTATTGAACTGAACTTGTCTTTGCAGTCCTGACAGTAGATGTACCTCTGTCTAGGAAGGAGATCTATGTCTGTCTCATCCTACTGCAAGTCTTTATTCCTTTTGCTATGCATAAAGTACTTCAGTGCCTTACCCTAGGCTTCTTCCAGTATTTCTGTTGCATAAGTCTGAAAGTGTGGACAGACTACTTATTAGAGGGAGAGGAAGAACACTTATTTGCCTAAGAAGGTGTTAGGGAATGGGAAGATTGATGGAAAGATGTGACTTTCTCCATGTTAATAGGAAGGGCTATAATTTCCAGATTAATTTTTAGAATTTGTATTTGGTGCTTGTCCTATAAATACAGTAATTACATTTAGAGTCATGGAATGTTTTTTACATGTAAAATCTTCACTGACTGTCTTTATGTCAAAAGTTAAAAAATATTTTAGAGCAGAACCTCCTACAGATCTCTCAAGTTTTCTGGTTTTCTTCACATATTTGAGTTAAATATTTGCCTGAGTAATTACTAGTTGTACTAATTACTGCTTGGATGGTGGTAATGGTACCCAAATTACTTACCATGCAAAACTGTCTGGAATTCTGGTGGGTTTTACTTTTACATAATAGTGTTCTGTGCAGTAGAACTGTTAAGTACATTATAGGGTGTGATCATTCTTTGGAAACTGTTTCAAACCGCATGGCCTGCCTCCAGGTGGAAATAAACTCGATAACTCTTATATCTCAGTCTGGCTTACCTGTCTTAATCTGAAAGACATAGGTTTGTTTATCTAGGTAGTGTTATGAGTGAATAGAATAATGACTAAATTATACTAAAATCCATCAATAAATTTTTCGATTAAAATTCTGCTAATTGCTTTGATTTATTTTTTCCTTAAACCTAGTGATAATTTAAATTATGCTAACTACTCCTGAAGCCAGAATGGGATGCTTTGATGAGCTGTTAATATTGCATCAGTAACCTTAAGTCTTACCTGTTTTCGTGCACTTGTTGTTTTCTAACCCTTATTCTGCCTACCTGTTGTATTTAATTTATATATCGATTCTCTTTGTAGAGAAAGCATAGATAGTGCGTGAGTGTGTTTCAAAAGTGTTTTGACACTCTTTTTATCAAGCCCACTTTTTCATAATTGCGTAAAAATAGAAATGTTTTACTTGAATTATTCTAAAATGAGTCAGTAAAGGAAACAGGTCTCAAAACCCAGCAACTGAACAAAGAAACAATAGCAGTCCTTAAAAATAAAACACAGAATCCCTAACTGATGAATAAGGCTTTCTGCCTTTTTTTATTTTTTTGTTCAAATAGATTTTTACTGTTTTGAATTCATGGTAATCAAATTTCTCTCTAACAGAAATTTGCTGTCAATAATAAAAGTGGTTGCAGAAAGCACACTTGCAGTTCTTCCAACAAGTTCACAAATGGGACACTTTTCATGGCAGTGATGAGTGAAAATGGGCAGTCACTGTTGCAATGGAGTCCTGACAACTCCCAGTTGTTACGGACAATCACACACTTAAACCTCTTTTTGTCTTATGTGTTTCTGTGCTTTCTCTACAGCTCAGTACCTGCCTTTCCCTATAAAAGTGTCTTGTGTTTCCATATACTGCTGAGGTTTAATAGATTGCAAACTTTGCATATATCCCTGCTGTGTATGCGATCAGTGTTATCAAGTACTGAGTTAAGAGATTTTAGAGTAACTTGCTTTTGAGTTATTCTGAGTTTATAACTGTAGATTAAATAGACATGACCAGGATAGCAAAAATATTTTCAAGTACTGTGAGTGAAACTGTTTAGCCTTGGCAGTTCATGAAATTGCGTATTGTAAGACATGTGTTTATATTAGTAAACAAATTCAGCTAGACTTGGATAGTTTTCAGAGGGATATGAAGAGAATAGAGGAGACTGACTAAGTTGCTTCAGTCTTGAAGTGATTTAAGGTTTCAGACTTAAAACCAGCTAGTACCATGGATATTAGCTATTAGCTCCACTAAAATGCTTTGTAATTTGTATTCTTTATGCAGAAGTGAAATTCCAAGGCGTCACTAGATGGTCCCTGTACTCCTCTCCTTGGTTTTTAGAGACTAATAGAGTTATGCATTCTATTGTCACCCTGTGAGGACAAAAATTTAGGAAGAACAGTTAGTCCATGTTTTCTGCCTGGCTGGATAATGATTTCTTAGACTGCTGTTGTTTAGTCCTTGCAGTATAACTTCGATTAAGTGATGTCAACATCCCAGAGTCACATAGAGATTGTTGCAATAGCTTTAGAACATGTTGAGGTTTGTCACTTGTCGGGATTTTGTCTGTTGGTTTTGGGGGTTTTTTTTGACAGTTTTTCTTTGTAAGTGAGAAATAGTTTAGTGCTGTTTGCTTGTCTTTTGCTGCAGGGCGTTGTGCCAGAAGCTGTCAATCCTGTCAACTCCTTCTCCAACTCCTTCTACTCTTTCTCCCCCAGTTCATCCCTATCCCTGTCCTATTCTGCCTCATTCAGGTTTGTTTTCAGCCAGTTTGAGGCCTGACTCTGAGGTGCTGCTGTCAGGAGGGAGGAAAAAGGGGAGAATGGACTGCAGTAGCTTAACTTAAGCTAAAACTTCTCATCGTTGGGATACAGTTTTATGTTGCACTAATTCCTGAAAGCAAATAGTCCTTTCAGTGCCTCCTGGCCAGCCCATTTTACCCATCTCCTTCTCCTCTCTCCTGCATCTCATCTAACCAGTTGTGTGGAGCCCCAGCAGTTGGTTGTTGAGTTCATGAAAACATTTTTTGTTGAAAACTATCACTAGGTGGAAATGTGGGGCAGGAGATTGCTGGGAATGGTATTCCTTGTGGCTTGCTGTCGTAGTTATGATTAAATGGTCTATCAAACAGCTAGGGAATTCAGCCTCTGCTTATTCCTGGCTGCTAATCAAAGTCAGTAGCATGTGGAAGTTTATTCTATATCGACAGAATGCTGTCTCCACCAAGAATGCTCCTTAATTGTGGTGAAAGAGAGGCAGGAATATTGCAATATGTAAGAATTTTTTTTTTCTAGGCAGCAGTTTGTTTTTAATTGCATAGGCATTTTAGGCTGTTCTCTTTAATTGTTTGACCTCTGTTCAAAAAAAGAATTCTGATTTTAGTAATATCTATAATCATAATACCCAGTTTTGATTCAAACATGAGTTACATTTAAAGGAGAAAATTCATTTGAGCCAAGAGGCAGCTTTTCCTTGTGAGAAAGGATGATGGGTGAAGGGTGATGCAAGTGAGTACAAGTCTCAATAAAGCTGTACAACAGACAATGTGCATTGCACTACACTGAGAAAAGTGTGGGGGATGTGTACACTGTTTGCTGCTTTGACAGTGAAATGGATCATCATGTTTTGTGTTACCACAAAAAGCTGAGATTATCAGGATTTGAATCAATAAAATACATGCCACTGTTTTGACAATCTTACTGTTTTGTTTTGTCTTTTCTCTGTTTTGCTGAAAAGTATGGGAGGCACAATACCACCTGCTCCAGCCAATGCCTCCACAGAGGAAACAAGTAAGGTGAGATATAAGGAATTTGTCACTGAAAATTGATGCTGGCAAAACTAATGAGCGGTAGAAGGGGGAAATCTGCTGTCAGTTTTCTCTCAGATGTGAGGCTAAATGTGAGATTTCAGTCTGAAGCCTGCCCATTGTGTGTTGTAGGTGACTTGTTACAGTTGGCTTCCTAGTTCAAGTGTTATTATGCTCTATTTCCCTAATCCTGAATGCCTGATGTTCTCTGCAATGCAAATGCCATACAGAGTCTTGATTTCTTTTTTTTTGTTTTCTCTTGTCTGTTTATAAACCATTCTCTCATCATTAATGGATTAAATTATAATCTTTTCATGAGAAGAAGTATTAATGAGCATCATAAGTAATGAAGTGATCAGTTGAACTATATCAAATTTTTAAGGCAGTATTGTGGAAGATGTTAGCTTTTGTTGATTTATTTTAGGGGAGAAAACAAATTTACCTTGTAGATATTTATATCAGGATTTTTCAAGTTTGAAATTCTTTTGGAAAAAATATGCTTTTTAAAAATTTTTTCAACAAGACAGTGGATGCTGGAATTACTGGCTACTTAGAGCAATATGGAGGGATTGTGTGTATACTGAATATAGTTGGTGACACTAAGCATGAAGACAAGCAGCTTGTATCTGTGATAATAGACATGATGTGCTAAGTTATGGGATTCAGATGAAATTTAGTTAAAATTTGATAAGAAAACATTATAGATTTTTGAAAAAATACTCTTAACTATGTAGAAGTGGCAACAAGCTCAGATCTTGGCAAATGAAAACAATATTTAAATCACTGTCATCAGCTTATTGTTCCCTGCTGAGAGATCTTAGCGTAATGTTATTAAATTGAGAGAATTTTTGATCCAGAGAATGAGGGAAGAGTGTGAGGGAAGAGTGTGGGGGAAGGCAGGAAAATTGGAAGGGGTGGTTAATAATCACTACAAAACTGGATCTGAATTGGATGTTATTTGGATTATTTGGTTTTGGTTGTTGAATTTCAAAATTTGAAGGACCAGCTTTACCAATAATAGAAGTTCATGAGTCCAGATTTGGGCTCTGAAATATTTGCATACATGATAGGCTTAATCTAAAAGGAGGGAAAAGGAGATTAGTATCTAAAAAATAAAATGGTTCAGCTGTATAGCAATCTGATTTTTCTAATACATTTTTATTTATGAGAGCAGAAATAGAGTGTCAGTCAGAAATAATGCCTGCTTACAAGTATGTGTTTTTCTCAGGGCAAAGCAGAAGAACACACAGAGGAGCCGGCTAAATCACCTGAACCAGAAAGTGAAGAGAGTGACTTAGGTGGGGAAAATAGCAACTTGATTGCATTTCAACAATGTGAAAATTATTCTGAAAATCCTGTCTCTGGAGATGGAGCTTAGTCTTGCTTTTTATTTTTCCCCCAGAAATTGATAATGAGGGAGTGATAGAACCAGACAATGATGACCATCAAGAAATGGGAGATGAAAATATGGAGGTAAGCAAAATCTTTTCAGTGTGGCAGTAGGAAAGATAGGAAGGTTTGAGTGTAATCAAGGATAGCAGCTGAGGGAGGATGAATACTCTATTTTCTGTGTAGCCAGCTGTTGTTTTGGCTCTTTTTCTTCTAAACAGAAAACTTACTGGCTTAAAATAACATTCTTTTCTTATTCAAGGTTAGAGTCAAGCAGAAAGTTCCATGTAGAAGATCAGGTCAGAAAACACCCAAGAAGTTTATCAAAACACCAATGCAAACTAGATATGTAGAATTCTGCCATTATTCAACTTAGCTTTCAAGTGTTTTATAACTAAAAACAATGTTGACTAATATCTTAAAGCTGAAAGCAAAGGTTTTGTGGGTTTTTTTGAACTATGATTTAAATGCAAATTAAAATTAAGGTTCTGGAATTGGATAACTGAAGCATTTTCTCCTTTGGTGAGCTCTTAGTGTGGTAATTCTGGCCTGGACTCTACAGCTTTTGGGATTTGTGTGTGTTTTTAATTTTATTTTGTTAGGTAACTGAAGAGATGGCAGATCAAGCTAATGAAAAGAAGATTGAAGCGATAAATGCTCTCAGTGAAGGTGATACATTATTTTTTAATACTTATTCAAGGGCATTATTTTTCCTTCTCCTGTTAAAAAAATGAAGGTGAATAGTTAGACCATTTTCAATGCTTCTGAGGAGAAGAAAACATACTTCTTGTTGGATACTCAGAACTATCTAGAACATGAAAGCTTGTTTGAGTACTGTTTTTCCAATGTAGTCATAGTTTAGGGAAAGATGGGTGGGGGGGAATAAGGTACTACAGCATCTTAATTACAAATGGATCATTACAGTAATTCCCTCCATATTAGCATCTGTAGTTGTTTGTCTTAATGCAGTGAAAAGATATATAGGAAAGATGTGACATTCTATTTGATTGCATTTAAAGCTAAATATACAAATTTAATTGGGACGAGTATCTCTTCTCCTCAAGCATTAATTTTGGAGTTTGTACTTCACTTATATAGTGAGAGGGATAAAGTTGTTTTTCTTTCTTGAAAATGTTCTCTCTAAGAACATAACTATTTGAGGCAGGTTTGGGAATTCGGGTGTAATTTCATTACATTATGATTGAAACTTCACTGGTATTTATATTTAGGGGACCTTCAGAAGGCTGTTGACTTGTTCACAGATGCTATCAAGCTGAATCCATGTTTGGCCATCTTGTATGCCAAGAGGGCAAGGTGAGTCATAAACTAGTGATTTATGTTTCTTCCTGTTCTGTTCTTTTCCTTAAGGAGCCTAAATATAAGGCAAGTTGAAGAACTGTGTAAACTTTAACCACAGGAGGGAAAAGGAAGTATTCATTTAATGCAGTTTCTCCTCTAATGCAGTTTCTGGTGAGTTTGACTCACCAGATTTGTTGTAGCAGCCATATAAAGAATCTTGGTAATAGAGTAAATAACAGAATGCTGTTCCAAAATTCATTGTGGTAACATTATGAATACTTTCCTGTCTGACCTTCCAGGGGGCACCCTGGCAGTCAGGCAGTTGAGACTGAAGCACCTTTGCAGCTACAGCCCCCACACTCACACAGGCAGATCAGGTTTCCTTACTGTCTTGACCCTGGGTTTCCCACAGCAGACGCTTAGACATCTGGATCCCTAAAATAATTTAATCATGATGCAATAACAAAATAACAGCTCGATCTGGTGCCTCTGAGGAGGCATTCCAAATAAAGAAAGCCCTGGGCTTTTATACCTTCACAGTCTGTGCTTGTGAAAGTCTGGGGTTATGGGCTCCACTGTGTCTGAGAGTGTTCAGTCACCTGGCTAGGCCACAGGTCCCTGTGCAAAGGTTGACACCAATTCTTGCCTGGGGCTCCCACCACCCAGAGTTCAATCTTCAGCTGACACTGCAGCTGCACATGGAGCTACCTGCACTGAAAGTATTCTTCAATAGTGCTTCTTCTTATGTTGAGATAGAATAATGCTGGGTTACATACAAACACTTGTAAAATCTGAAGTACATTGTGGGATTAAGATGATGATTGAAATTATACCCTGTTTGGATGCAAACTTAGTTAAACATCCTGTGAATTCTCTCCCTTGTTGTATCTGCTAAATGAATTTGTTAGTAGATCAGGTTCTGTTCAACAGTCTTATGTTTGAACAGGACACGTCTGAATCTCAGCCCATTCTCTACCCACCTTACTGCTACTTACATCTACCAGACTGCAGATGATGCGTTGGGAACTTTCTAAATTCATGACATACAAACATCTTTGTCTTCCTGATTCTTCAGGAAGGCTTGACAAGTATGGGTTGTAGAAGCAGATTTTTTTCTGTTTTTACACAAAAGGCCACTAATGGATGATTTGATAATTTAGTGGATCTTTCCCATAGCAAAGTTTTATTCAAAGAGAACTTAAATTTTCGTAAGATTAATCAGTGCCATTTGTAATACAGAATAATACAAAATACTGTTACATTGTAATACATCTTAACTGGTAATTGCCTTGCTGTTTTTTTTCTTCCCATATCAAAGTTTTTGCAGGTAACACCACTTGTAGTCCCTTAATACACTGTTGCTGCTGCCATCATAACAGTATTTTTAAAATCTCTTACAGTGTCCTGTCTTCTCAGGACTGGATGTAGCAATGAAAAATAAGAATGTCAGGAGAAGTTTAAAAGTTCCCTCAATTTGGTCTGTTGTAGGAAGAAACGAGTAATATATTAGGATATTGTAAAACTTGCCATGCTGATCAAGTGCTAGGAGGGGTTTGTGGTTCTGAGAGGTTTGTGTGTTTGAGAGACTAGGGGTTTTGTTGAGCCAGCAGCATTGGAATGGCTCTCTTTGATGTGGTGTAGCTTTGGGACACTTCCCTGACACCCTGTCCACCTGTTTGTTCCTAGAAGACAATGTGTGACTTTGTTCTTGCTTTATAAGAAGCCATAAAAATGAAGTTACTTACAAGAATTGTTGACAAACTGTTTTCAAATACATGTAAAAGGGAGATGTAGAATTAGGTGTAGATATAGATGTTCTGACATGGAATATGTTTTATGGTGAATATTGATTACATTTTTCAATTCAGGAATGTTTTTTAATGTTTCCTTAAGAGATTTTTAATTTTAATTACTTGAACCTCCTAAAGTACTGCTCTACTAGTTAGTTTGATATGCTTGTGTGTTGTAAAATTTTCAGGTTTTACATTTAACTGACAAGGAATTAGGGTTTCTTGTGGAGTTTGTGTTTGTTTTGCTGCTTTTGATTTTGATGACTCATGTCCTACCTCCTTTTCCTCATGATTCTAGCTGTTGATCCTTGTAGCCTGTGTAACTCCTCATGTTTTTTTTATCTTACTGTGTTAAAGACTGTGCAATATGGCATGCAGAATATTGTTGTTGTTCTGTTCAAATTGCTAGTTTCCATTATTAGCCAGAGACCCCAAGCACCATGGGTCTGGACTGTCCTTTGCATTTGTGTATCTTCTCATCTGTACTTAAGTTATTCTTGCTGGCAAGGCTTGAATCTGAACAATGAATGCTTTCAGTTCTTGTTCGTAACTCACCTACAATGCTGGGAGGGTGTGACTAAATGTTAGCGACTTTGTTATCTATGTTACTGTGATATCTTTTTGAACTCAGCTCTTCAATCGTATTATCTCACTAGCTTGCCTGTTAGCCATCCAAAATTACTTACAGCTTAAGTTAGTAACTTGGTATTTCAATATGTACGATAAATGTTCTTCTTCCCACAGTGTTTTTGTGAAACTGCAGAAGCCAAATGCTGCCATTAGAGATTGTGACAGAGCCATCAAGATTAATCCTGACTCGGCACAGACCTATAAGTGGAGGGGGAAAGCACATAGGTAATGAACTGCACCTGTATTTGATGTTATCTTCATGTGGGGGGAATAGTTTTGTTCATACATTCTCTCCTTCTCTGTGCTTCTGAAATGTTTGTCTTGTACCTGAGAGCAGTAGCTGTGAGTCAGGAAACCATTGTGCTGAGTGTGTAGCTTAGAGAATAAGGATGATGCTGATTTATTGATGGCAATTTATGAGTAGTCCATCAACCCCCCCCACCCTTCCTATCTCATCTTCTAATGGCTTACTCCCTTTCTGAATAATATTTTCTTATAATTAAATAAAGGTTATCAGATCTAGGTTATGAGATCTTGTTTTATTTGTTTTGAGGTTTCTTGTTTTCACTTAATTTGTTAGGGTTTTTTTACTGACCTCTAATTCTTGAACATTTCTCTGCTGTCCTTTTTCCTTAGACCCTGGAGCTCTTTTACATAGTAAATTTAAATACATTGTTATTAGGGAACCATTTGTTGCAACTGAGAAATGTTATTAAGCAAACAATGTAATTATTTAAAATGGTGTTAGGCGTTCTGCCAACTATAGTTCAATTTTTTTTAATAGCAATAAATTAAGAAAAAAGGTGACAATTCTTACGGCTTATATAAAAGTGGAAGAAGTAAAGGCTAATACAACTTTTAAAAAGGCATTTTAGACAGTGTTTAGAGAGTAGTTTGTTAGTGTCTGTTTGTTAGTGTCTGCAATTTTTATTTACAGTTTGAAGCTTAAGTGTAGGAGGACTAGAGAATAGTTGGAATTAATACCTCTGTCTGTGAGCAGAAGTGCTTTGACCATTTAGTAATTACCACCATTTGCTTAAATTTTTAATTATCAAGAGTATGAGACTTACATGACAGCTTCAGTTAAGACATGGTACATCCAGTCACAAGGTTTGAGTGCTGAGCAAGAGGGTCCACTTAAGCCTGAAGGGGTAGTAGTGCTTCATGAATGTAGCTAGGGTACTTCTCCCTGTTAGATTGTTCTTTATAGCAGACAATGACGCGATCTCATGGCGAGTTTTTTACTCATTGTTACTATAAGGATATGAAGCAAACAAGCAAGTGTCCTCTAATGGTATTGTAGTGTGCAGCTTAGAGGAAACACCATAATTATTAAATTTCTGTAAGTTCTTGTAGTTCTAGGTAAAATTTCTGAGTGATGCATGATTAAATGTTTTGAAGACCAGCAAGTGTTCAGTTTTTCCTTCTGACTGATGGTGTCTTCTGAATTCCAGACTTCTTGGTCACTGGGAGGAAGCAGCTCATGATCTTGCATTAGCTTGTAAACTGGATTATGATGAAGATGCGAGTGCCATGCTGAAGGAGGTGCAGCCAAGAGTAAGTGGGGAGGAATGTTGGAGGTCTTTCCTATATCTGAGTGACATAGCTGCCTTCATATTCTTCAACAGGCATTGTCTGGAAGAAGTGTGTTCATATGTCTTCTGATGCTTCAGACTGCGTTTATAAATACTTCTGTCTTTAGTAACAGCTGTTTATGGCTGTTTGTAGAAAAATTGAGTGTGTGGGGCTGGGCATGTAACAGAACTACGAAATACTTTCCTTTTTAAAATTTTGCCAGAAGAATCTGAAACAGTTGAAGTTTGCCAGGTATTTTAGGATCTAGACTAAAAACCTTCAGAGAAGCTGGAGATAGGTGATAATTTCTTTTCCCCCGAGATATTTCTGAATTGATCAAAGCTTTGACCTTAAGCACATTTTCCAAAGGAAACATTTTGCTATGGTTCGTACTTTGATTAGTCAGCGCCATGAGGGCAGCTTTAGCTCTGCACAACTGGTTTTCAGCTGTTCTCCCCTGGCTTATCACAGCAATCTTCTAAGGAGAAACTTCTGTAACACTATTGATAGATAGCAGGCTTTCTTTTCTATGTTTTTACCTGTTTCTTTGAAGTGATTGACAGACCACAGACAGCAGCTGTTGCATTGTTTTGGATTTATATAGGACGTTTGGGGGAAGATGAAGATTGCAGGGCTGGCCTCTTGTAAGGAGGGATCCAAGGCTGCCCCTGTGTCAGAGGGAGCCAATTCCAGCTGGTGCCAAAGCTGAGCAAGTCAGTGGTGCTCCTGTGATAAAATATTTAAGAAAGGGTTAAAAAACACAGTGTAACAGCTGTGAGAGAGAGGGCAGTAAAGAAGGAAAATATGGGAGAAGCAACCCCTCAAGAGACACCAAGATCAGTGAAGATGGAAGTGGGAGGAGGTGTGCTAGGCATGGGAGCAGAGATTCCCATGCAGCCAGTGGAGAAGGTCATGGTTAAGCAGGTTGTCCTTCTTGAGGCCATGGAGATCCACAGTGGGGCAGATCCCCCCAGGAGCCCATGTAGGACCCCATGACAGAGGAAGTGGATCTGCCCTGACGAAAGCTTATGGAGAGTCCCCTGGAGCAGGCTGCTGGCAGAAACTGTAGCCTGTGGAGAGAAGCCTACACAGAAGCTGGTTTTGTGGCAGGAGCTTGCATGTTATGGGGGACCCATGGTGGAACAATTTGTTGTTTAAGCACTGTACCTTGTGGGGACAACCACACTGGAGCAGTTTGTGAAGAACTGTATCCTGTGGGGCAGGTACGCTGGGGCAGGAAAAAGGTGGGAGAAGGAAGGAGTGGCAGAAGTACAGTGTTACACACTGATGATAGCCCCCATCCCACTGTGCTCTTCAGGGTGGAAGAGTGGGGAGTGAAGCAGCAAAGCTGAGCTTTGGGAAGAAGGTGGCTTTAGTTTTGTTTTTCATCATTCTCCTCCATTTTTAATGGGCAATAAATAGATTCATCCTCCCCAGGCTGAATCTGTTTTGGCCATGATGGTATTGGGTGAGTGATAGTTCTTTATCTCAAGACAAGAGCTTCTCCATCTTATTTTCTTTTCCTGTCCTGTTGAGAAGGTGGTAATGAGAGAGTGGCTTAGTGAGCATCTGGCAGCCAGTCAAGCTTAAAACCCCTACACACATAAACATTCCTGTGTCTAATAACTTCAGCTTTCAGTTTTTCTACCATGTCTTTTCTATCTCCAGCTAAATGACAATGGAAACCATTTTACAACATGTTAGTCTTCTGTTTTGGAGACTACTGATCTTTGCTCAATATAATTTGGTCTTAGGTCTCACTGGTTTTCATGTGAAGTAATACTTAATGCTTGGCTGAGGGGGAATCTTTTCTTTCCCTGTTAATCTGCCTGAACACAGAAACAGTAAAGTATCTATGATAAACTGACGTTTAGTTGCTAATTGCATGGAAATCTCTGTATGTAGCTCTAGGAAAAAAACACAGCATCTTTTCATGGGTGATTTTCAAAATCTTTTGTACATGAAAATGATGTGTATATCTAATTTATTCACTTAAAGCTTTTGTAGAATTTTTTACTTTGTAGCACTTTCAGGTAAAAGTCTAAGTCAAATTCTAAAAATGTTCAGTTCATTTTGAGAAATACTTAAAAATAACAAAAATCTAAAATTAGGAAACTCTTTATACTTAATTAAAAAGAAAACAGAACACTTACCTCTCTCCTAATAAGCCTTTAAATGTCAGTGATGTCAGGATCTGATAGCAGGTACTGCATTCACTCTCTAGCATTCCTGCTTCTTCCAGTGTGCTTTCTCTGGCAATGCACTTCAGGAATGATGTAATATGGAATGAGTATATCCTGGCTAAAATAAGTTGTAGCAAAACTCTGCTACTTAAAAAGTCATTTTTTCCTTTAAAGAGTATTCTAAAAGAATACAAGAGTATCTGTTGTTTTAATGGTATCTTTGTTCTTGCACCTGGATTTTACTCTGTTTTTTAGTTACAGGAATGTTAAAGGAATGTATGATATTACCATCATACACTATTTCTGAAATCATGAACCATTTTTGGGAGTATTTCTAAGAATACCTTCTGTTTTGAGGAAAGCAGTGCTGCAGTTAATTCTGTTATAAGGAGCCCTGAGTGAGGAGCCTTGGAAAGTTCATGGTTAACTCCTCTTTTGCTGGGACTATAGATTTAATACACCTGAGGAAGAAGTTAGTAAAAGGAAACAAACTTTCTCCCCACCAGCCCTTTCTTGGTTTGGTTGAGGAATTCTTTGGTCTGCTTGTGTTGGTCTGTGCATGCTGCAGAGGTATCTGAAACAGCGATAACACTATCTAGAAAGTGTGTGTGTGTGTGCAGTGGGAATTATACTTCCTGTTGTGCCCTTTTCCAGGACAGTTGCCGGTTTTAGCCCCAGAGAAGTCAATATTTCAGCATAAAACCATAAAAGGACATTGAATAATAATATATTCAAGTTCTAATGATGATGCAAGTCCCAAAACGACTACAAAAATTATGCTAGAGTGCATGTTCTGATGAATCCAATCAGTCTTGAGTAGACCATAATGACTCACTGCCATGGGGAAGAAGTAGCAAATGGCTCCTAAAGCAGAGGCTTTTAGGATGTGAAATCAGATCTTAGTTTTAAAAACTGGTAGAACGAGTTGATTATGCTTCAAGTGTTTTGTATTGAAATACGTTGTCTGATATGCTAGAAATGTATAGGAACTCCTGGTATTCCATTGTGATAGGCTCAGAAAATCGCAGAACATCGACGAAAATATGAGCGGAAGCGTGAAGAAAAGGAAATCAAAGAAAGAATAGAAAGAGTGAAGAAGGCACGGGAGGAGCATGAGAAAGCACAACGGGTGAATATTCTTTTTTATTTCTTTAATATTTCTTAATAATTTGGAGAATGTTCATTTTGGTTAAAATTAATTACTGAGGAAAAATAATTTAAATGTAAGTTTTAAATTTTAGAGAGTTATTTTTTGCCTTGATTGCTTAACCAATAATTAAATCTGGAGAAGAGGGCATTGTGTTCATCTGGTTTTATTGCTTGTGACAAAAACAGTCTCTGGAGTCTCTACTAATCCTGTATTTCAAGAAGTCAAGTTATTCTATGTTTGTTCCAGAATATTTTTCACTTAAAGTACTTGCATATCCCGAAGTGTGAGGTTTTAAATCCAAAATAATACTTTGCATCTCTTCCTCAATTCCTGGCACAGTTTGCTTGTCTTTTTTTTTTTTTAGTGTTTTTTCCTTTTTTTTTCTTTTTTTTTTTTTTTTTAATTTGAAGGAGGTTTCCATGGTAACTGTCNTTTTTTTAGGAGGTATTTTAAAATGTGGGGGTTGGGAGTTCTAAAAATACAGTTGGGGAGCTAAGACAAATGGTAGAGTTCATATTCAGTAGAAACATATCCTTCATAACTAACCTGAAATCATGTACAAAATTAAGAATAGGCAGAGCATTTTTTTTTCAGTAGTTTTGAAGACAGTAGAGTGCTTTGTTTCTTGTGACAGCATATCTGCCTGAAACAGTCACGGCTGTTTTTTTCTCCTAAACCCAGCTGAGCAGTAGAAAACAGGCTGCAGTTCCATTGTTTTGTGTGGAATGATGTGCTTTCATCTGCAGGAGGAAGAAGCAAGACGACAGGCAGGAGGAGCTCAGTTCAGTGGCTTCCCAGGTGGCTTCCCAGGTATTTTATTTTTCAGCACTGATACTTGAGGTAGAGGTGGCTGTTGTTTCCATAGGGAGTATAATAACTCCCTATGGAAATACAATATATATAATATAATAGTATAATAAAAACTTTTTATAAAAATAAAATAAAAATAAAAAAGTTTTTATAGCATTTGTACTCAAGACAGAAAAATCTTATGTGAAGTTTAGAACTTGTGTACAAATAACTTGGAGCACTAGTTGTAAGAGGGATGGGATTCTTTCTCTGGAAAAGGATTGATGCTGTGTAGCAAGTAGGAGGAGGACGGAAATCAATAATTAAAGGATTTAGGTCGGGGAAAACAAATGAAGCAGAATTTGTTTGATAATATGTTTAAAAATGAGTATTAAAATGTTTTCTAAATTATCCAGGGTACCTTGAATCCATGCTGCTTAACAACAGTAGATTAAAGTTGAAAATTTGGATTGAACATGAGGGAAGTCTGTGCTGGTTGCAAGCTGTTGTTAACAGAATAGTTTTTTAAAGGAGGTAATGCAGATTACCTTATAGAAAAATTATTCTTTACAGCTTCACAAAAATCAGGCTTTCCATGTTACACAATGGACTGGGGAGAAACAAAAGTACTGATTCTCCTTAGGATTGAGATGTAGTTGGGAGTTGAGATAGGCTGTGTGTGTGCTCCAGCTGGATCAACAGCCAAATAAGAGACCGTATGTGTCATGCTCAGTGCACCTGAGGAAGCTGCAGAATAAGGATTCCATAAGGGAACCTCAAGCATTTTGCTTCAGAGGTATTTTTCTTGATGTTTTGTTGGAGTTTCTTCCCATTGGTGGTACAATTTTTCAAAACCTAAAGTTCCTGTTAAATGTGCAATGTGCCTGGGACATAATACTGAGCTGCTTCTGCCCTAAATTTTTCACCCCAGGCATTCAAACTCCTTATGTTCCTGAGCGTGACACCTACCTCATTTAAATTAACTAGGAAAAGAACTGTACTCACTACAACCCTCCTACTCAGTTGGGTTAAAAACATGGATGAAATAAGATGTAGGTGCTAACAGAAAGTGAAGACCCTGCATTCCATTGAGTGGATCAGCTATAACCATATAGAAGACATGGCTTTAGAGATGTGGCAAGGGCAGTATGTCTGTGGCAAGTATGTCTTGCCACAGTGAGCATAATTACTGTATAGGTGAGCTGAACATTTTTTGTCATGCATTTTTCTTGCGTTGGATTTTCAGGTGGCTTTCCTGCAGCTGGAGGCATGCCAGGAATGGCAGGTATGCCAGGTCTCAATGAAATTCTCAGTGATCCAGAAGTTCTTGCGGCCATGCAAGTGAGTATTTGTTAAAGTCAAAGCTACACATTCTGAATGAGAGAAGAGCAGCACCTATAAGTCTAAAGGGAGGAAGGAAGATGTGACCTTTCGGATAGCGATAGGGGTGTTTGCTTATTTCTGTTGTAAAATTTTTTCCTGATGTATGTGACATCAGACTGTCTGGATTCCATGTTAGCTGTTTTGCAAGCTAATGGAAGCTTAGTTAAAGATGACACATAAACCCTGCCTCCTTTGATAGGCAAAACTGTGTGCTGTGTACAGTTGTCATCTTTTTTGAAACAGTCTCTCAAATGGTTGTTTTCCACACATTATAATTCACTTGCTCATTTTTTGATTGCACACACACTTTGTTGAGGGATAACTATGCACAAACAAAAAAATTGGTAATATTTTTCTTACTCAATATATTATACTAATTTTGTGATGAGAATTGCCTTTCTCTTAGGAGATTAAATGTTTGAGGTTTTGCCAGAGACAAAGTATTATTAGTATAGTTCTTCATCTGGCATTTTCTGAAATCATATTCAGAAAGCTTTCTTCCTTAGTGGGCTGGATCAATTGCTCAATGTCATAACTACTTCTACTCAAGAAATATATTTAAACAGATTAAAGGGAACATGTCTGACAACACCAGTTTTCATGGCAGGTGGGCTAGAAAAAGTCAGAGCTATGTAGTTACATTGGCATTCTAATATGATCAAGTATAAAACTGTTTTGTTTCTTTTTTTCTGGGTTACTTTGATTAGTTACATATTGTCTTCAGCTCATTAAAATAAAGGCATCACAAAGGAAGCTTACTCAGTATGCCCTGGAATCACAAAAAAATCATCACTTCCCATGCAAAAATTCATGGGTTTCTTCCTTTAATGGTTGCTGATATTGGAAAACACATCTTTATTTAGGCTGCCACAGTAAGCAGTGTTGGCTTGCATGCAAACCATGCAGAAAGGGCCCTTGACTTGTAGCTGTCTTCCTTACCAGGATATTTCCTGCTGTAACACTGGAGTTTGTGATGAGAGGTTGCTGAAAACGATGTTGCGGTGCAGCTAAATATTAAGTGCTTGTCACATGCCACTCCATTACATGCTGATTACATATGCCCTAGCACAGGGTAGGACTCTTGCAGAATGTGTGTTTACAGTGTTTTCTGATAATGCAGACAGGCTTTGGCATATACAGCCTGTTAGCAAACCTTGAGTCTCTTACTGTACTCTTTGTACTAACTTTGTATCTAGATACAATTTATTAGAACTTGATCTATGTCTACACTGCCACCTTTTCCTAAAATGTCCAACTCTGCTTTCTGGTCTTTTTTGAATTGGCTGTGTAAGCTCTAGTTTTAAAAGATGTAGGTTCTATTGCTTGCCATCTGTCCAGTGCAGCCATGGAATATGTTGATGGATAATGTTAGCTGGGAGCTATTATGTCTGTTGCCTGAGGTAACAAAAAAGTCTGAACATAATGAATCACACAAGTCACTCCAAAATTGCTTTTTAACTGATACTGTGTAGAAACGTTTTATAGTGAGGAGTTAGTGCCAAAATGAGAGTATTCTAAGAGTAAAGGCCACCACCTCAGTCTCTTTAGACTTGCTATGATTTCATCATTTTGGATACTATTCTCCATGGGCTAACACTGAAATGTGGCTGAGTCTTGAAACATCGCAGTAAACCTGATCGCCATGGGTGCCTGAAGACAAACCAGGTTCATCTGGTTTTGCTGTTAACTTCATTTTGTTATTCATAGAAGCAACTAAAGAACCAAATATGGTTACCTGCAGACACATTGAGGGGAATTACTGCTTGTCATTGGCATAAATCTTACCTGGTCTAGGTGACTGTGCCTGGGCAGCGGGGTTGGCTTAAATGATCTCCAGAGGTCACTTCCAACCCTAACAATTCTGTGATATTGTGATCTCTGCAAACCACTGTAAAAACTACTTTCCTGATGAAGATTTCTGGTTGCATTACCTGAAGATTTATTTCTTCAGGATTTTTTTTTTCTCAAAGCAGCAAAACCTCTCTTGCATTTCTTTTCACAGCTTCTTAATGGTAGCAAGTTGTAACTTTTTGCAGTGCCTTCTAATGCATGTGGTTTTTTTAGCTGATTTGCCCCGAAGCTTTCTAGCCTCCAGAAGAATTGACTGAAATTTTAGTGTGTTTTATTTTAATGTTTTGTCTATCTGTGTCTTGGTTTGGAAAGACAGATGTCTGCTAAGGAAGGCAGGAGCCTCCCTTGGAATGGAGAATATAAACCCACTCTCTCTTAATTATTATTATTTTGAAATTAAGGAGCTCTCAGGCAAAGATATGTGAATAGGAATAACAGTTCTTCACTAAGAAAATTAAAATAAATTAAAAATAAATTTAAAAAAAAATGTAGTAGTACAAAAAAAAAGCAAACAAACAAAAAAGCAAACACTGACAGAGTCAGAATACAACCTGACACCCTGTTGGTCAGGGTGTTGGTAGCAGTCCAATCAAGTCCTCATGGAGTGACAGATGTGGTTCTGTTGAAGCAGAGATGATGTTGTTAGAAGGGTGTCATTTTCCACTGAAGGTTCAGCAGTGGTGAGATGGGTATGGTCTTCCTCTGGGAATCCAGTAGAAACAGGCTGTTCTTGTGTTCTGACTCTCAGATTTTATCTGGGTAGGAATGCTGGGCTCCTCCCCCTGGGTGGAGCATCCAACAGTGGGATGATGTAATCCTCTCAGTCATGCAATGAGACTCAATGGCCCATTAACAGAAGATACCTCCCTGGGAGGAGGATGGGTGGTGGAAGAAAAAGAAAACTGCCCTACCTGGTTTTAACAGCTGGCCCATTAACAGAAGATATCCTCCCTAGAGTTAGGAGGGATGAGTCATGGAAGAGACAAAGAATACTGCCCAACTTGGCCTTAACAGATGGTAATAGGATACATACCTCTGGTTATATCTTACATGCAATCCAAGACAATCTGGAGGGTTGTCTACTACTTCACATCTTGCTTATACAACTGCTTCCTCTAGACACGCAATATTTGCATTTTACAGTCAAGTGGAAGCTCTTTTTATAAGTAGTGATTTGTAAGATGAACCTGTGTCTTACTTGACATGTAGCCATATGTTAGATACACACTTGCAACAAAATATGTTAAGTTGGGGGAACAAAAAGGTAGTGATAACTTTTTTCTTGTATTATTTTTCCTTCTGCAGCTAAAGACTAAAGCATTAGAAAACTGAATGTCTCCCTTGTACCATTAATAGAATAGCTACCATTCCACCTTATGCACTAAACAATTCCCCCCAGAAATGTTGATATTTTCAGTCTTACGTTTTATTTTGATAATATTACTCAATACTGTTAAACCTTGGGTATTATAATATCTCTAAGGTTGAGAGCTTCCAGGGAGTCACAGAAGTACAGAATCATTTACTTGCTGTAAATTTATAGGAAAGTGAAACACAAAGCATAAAAATGAACATTTAACATTCATTTAGGAGTGCTTTAACACAAACTAGTGACTAAGATTACTTAGCTTTTTGTTCCAGATTAGTATGTAACTGAAACCACAGACTTAACAATGTGATATAATCTTTATAATCATGTGCCCTATTTTGAAATCAATTTAAGCAGTCTGAGGTTGTGGAAGTCTGCCTTTTTTCTTTGCACAGGAATCCTGTAAAGTGGAGAGAATACATTTAGTCTCTCTTTTCTGAACTTCAGCATTTTATTTTCCATATACTTCACAGATTATCTTTTGTAAGGGAGACAACACATTTGTAAATCCTCCCATAAGACAGGACTCTTGGTTCCCAACATGTATAAAATATGACTGAGGTGTGTGGGTGTTTTCAGTGGAGTCCACACCTACCAAATGTAATTTAGGATCAGACTTGTTAAACAGCTTTGGATTGAGTCTCATGCTAGAATAGGTACAGGATGGTGTTATTGAAGCACAGACAGCTCTAAGCACACTGGTTGGGTTGTGAAAGTTCCCAAAGAACATGCCTGTTGTAGCAATGGGTTAAAAGTCTAGGAAGCAGTGTGTCTTTTGGTGAAAAAACTTAAATGTCCTAGAAAAAACAGCAGATGAAACTAGAGCTAACATTTGTGATTTGTATTGAACATAATAAACTGCTTGCACTTCTGTTGAATTACAGGAAATTGAAATTTTTTTCTGCATATTGCTTATAATGGAAACTTCTTCCAGGCTGAGATGAAAAATTGTTACATACAGATTCATTATGTTCAAAACATACACAGGAAAAATGATTTAAACCAGTTCAAGGTCAGTGGAGGCCAAAGGTATACTAGAAGTAGGGAAAAAGGTATTAATGCTTCTTATACTAAATAGACAAGATGGAGTTATTTTTTTGGGCACTGATTTTATTGAATATATGGATGTATTTATCAACTGCAACACAGTAGTGTGATTAGAGATAACAAGGTTCTTTTCCAAGTGTGAATTTTCAGTGGAGGTGAGGAATGGTTGAGAATTAGATGCATTTTTAAAAGCCAAACATTTCCACATTGTCTGTTCACAACCCAACAGTTTCAGGCTTCTGCTTCTAGAGTAAAGAAATGAGAAAAGGGTAAGAATCAGCTGTTGCTCAAAGCAGTTACCCAATCATGCATGCTACACACATCAAACTCCTACCTCCCTCAAAATGCATTTGAAAGATGCCTGAACAGAAATAATACATTAGGTGTGGCTGTGTTTGATAGCTCCTGTCCTGGGAAAACAGAAGTCTTATGCTATCCCCCTTCTCACACACTGAACTATTACTGTAACAAGTTCAATAATGTCTCTAGTGTTTAGTGATGCAACTTTAACAGCATACACTGTAATATTGGGTTGTCTTTAGAGACTTTGGGCCAAATCTAATGTAGGCTTGTCATGTAAAAGCTGAGCAAAACTAAAAGCTGAGCAAAACTAGATTCATGGGGAACCACATAATCACTTTTGTGGAGTTGTTTTACAAATGCCTTTTTTTTTTTCCCAGGATCCAGAAGTTATGGCTGCATTCCAAGATGTTGCCCAGAACCCAGCAAATATGTCCAAGTACCAGAGCAATCCAAAGGTCATGAATCTCATCAGTAAATTGTCTGCCAAATTTGGCAGTAAACCGTAAAATCCTGAGTTCTTACAAAAATCATATCTGAATGGCAACGATTGGATTTGGCTAACCAGTGTTGCAATAAAACAAACCATTTTACCTCTGATCTTAAGAAGAGAAACACAGTGTTCTAAGGATAACTGTTCTGTAGCCCCAAGTATTGACTTTATTCAATTACTGCTTTATAGAATTCAAATTATATTCAGATGGCCTAGTTTTCAACCATCTTTTCTTGTCCAACAGTTGCAACCTTTCATTATAAATATTACAAACCGTTTTCTCTGAATGAATGTTCTTATAACAAATTATAGTATTCCAAGAGCATAAGATAAAAAGATGCCATTTATTTGAATTGCTCTCACTGAGCAAAGGGAAAAGTACATTAACGCTTGAAGTCTGTCTTAATCCCCTTAGGACAGAAAAATAGCAAAGGTGGGACAAGTCTGAAGAATTAATTGGATAAAGGAATTGTCTGCAAATACGATTTCTGTAATGAATGATTGACTTTTTAGAGCTATTATACTTTTTAGAGTATAATCAGGCTAGCTAGTTACTGAAACTTCTGGCAGTACTGCAAATACTATATCATTTTGATCACCACAACTGTGCAGGAAAGTTACTGTTCTACCCTTTGCACAACCTGGCATGAAGTACATGTTGCTGAGGCCACAGATGTTTTGTTACTTTTTCAGTTCTTGTCCAGCACCTTTACATAACATTTTATTTATCAGTCTGGGTATGGGAGAGCAGTTTCCTGTCTGTGCTTGTGCTCTTGTCTTTTCACAGTTGGCAGGCCCTTTGCTGGTTGCACTCACCCTTCCTTGGGGCCATGCTTACCAGGTTAAATCTATTTGGAAACTTTAGGGAAGGAATCTTGTTCCCATCACTACCTCTGTCCTGCTGAATGCAAGCTATTCAGAACATGTACATGCAGAGTTACAGATTGGTGCAGGGAAGAATGCTCAACAAAATTGCAGCTCTGGGTTCTGAATCGGTTTGAGTCCTTACATGCTCACTGATTAAATTTTTTTGGTCAAAGTCCTGCTGTCCTTATAGAGGTGATGACTCTTCAGCACATTCTGTAGCCTTCTGTCTTTTTTAGTAGCCTCTTGTTTAAAACAAAAAATCTGTTGTTGTGGTTTCATACCTCCATGGTTTTGAGGCTTGTGATAGGGAGGAAAAAATGAAGTAATTGGAACAGACAGAACATTCTTCTAACACATGCATTTATCAGCATGGGTATCTTTGAAGCAATTTCTGTGCTGATGATGTTCATTTGATTTGGCTATCAATAAATACAGTTGTTGCTTCTGTTTGTCTTGGCTAAAACATCTTTATGTGGAAAAAATGACCATAGTTACCTGTTCACCCCTTGAGTTTCAAGGGTTGTGTTACTCTTTTGTAAGTCTGTATCTTAAGCCATAACTGATGTTACTGTTTTTAAACAAATCCGGTTTGATGTAGGAACTCAGCAGCAATTGCAAAATAGTAAATCCCCAGATGCTTTTTCTCCTACTAATGACCCTTCACAATTAAATGTGAATCTTTTTGCTTAAGAAATACAGTTCTGAATATTTCTCTTAGCCTTTAAAAATAAAGTATGGGTTTGAAAAATACAGCTTTTTGGAGTTGTGTAACTTTCTGATAAAAACTGTTATGCTTAAAATAAATATGGAAGTGCTTTAACTAAACTGTATATATAACTTGTATTTTAAATTGGAACAAAATGCCTAAAGGCTCACCTTCATGACCAAATGAACTCAAATTACAATTGTGTGTTGCTGTGTGCATGACTTTTGGTCATAGTCTTGATCTCCCATTCCCAAGAAGAGATATTTGAAGTAGGTCACCCCTCAATATACACTAAATCTTGACTTCTGCATTTGGGGTAGTGCATATGTGTTGTGCACAAATCATAGTTTTTTTGAATATAGGTTTATTCCCTACAGTTTCCTGTTATTCTAGCTTGGCTATTTGTGTCTGTCTACCCATGAATAGTCAAAAGTAGGAAGTTACTCCTACCTAATAAAAATGGTCATCTGTGTTCTGCCTGCTTGCTTACACATCAGTTGCCCTTACTGAGAGTTGGTAGATTCTATAAAAGCGTTCTCTCTCATTTTGATGTTGGCATTAGCAGTTTAACTGAATTCTTGTTCTTTGGGAATATACATCTGTGACTCCCTTGATATGTGAGCTTTTTTAGTTTTAGTGTTACTCAGCAAGTAAATTGATGAGCTGTCTGGACCTCATGTCAGTTCCCCAAGTTGGTGTATGGACATCCAAGCAGCTAAACTGGTTTGAACAGAAATAAAAGTGCAGAAAGCTAACTGCACAAAAGATGAGCAAAGATGAGAAGTTTCAAATGTGGAATGTAAGTAGCTAAACTAGGGAGTTGTTATTTTCATTGGTTGCTCCTATATTTACTGGCAGCTCCTTCAGGTTATTTGTTCTGTTGCAGCATAGTGTAGAGGTGGTTGTTGTAAGAGCAGTAGCAATAATCAGCTCTGCTGGCACTTTGTCTCCGAAAGGTGCAAGATTGTATGGATGTCAGCTGGGATGGAGTACTGCCAGTCCTGCCCCTGGCTCAGGTGTGCCTTTCTGCCTTGTGCACAAGTCCTGTACTGTGCTGTTTGGCTGATCCTATGCCACAGTTTCAATGACCCAGGCTGCCCATGAGTGCAGTGATGCACCTGCAGCTGACTGGTAGCAGAGGCTCATAGTCTTGTTCCCAATGACTTGACTGTCCTCTCTGGTTCACCTGCTGCCCCAAGGGAAAGCAAGAGTCAGCTCAGTTGCCACATCCAGGCTGTTCTAGTTCACAGGGAGTCCTTTTGCGTTGTAATGTGGAAAATGCAAAACTTGGTGCGTTCACCAGAATTTTTTGGAATTTTTCTCTCCATTATTGGGCTATGAATAAATACTACTTGCTGAGGTGGTTTGGTTTGTTTTTGGCAGTGACTGGATGAGTAGAAGCCAGACTCTAAAAGTTGGATGAAGGCAGATGTGCCTCAGCCTTGAGGATGATGGAGTGCAGGCAGCATTTTAAGAAAGTAATTCTGGATTACCAAAGAGCTGAAGTGGAGTAAAAAATTGTGGTGTCCCATTGAATGCAGACATCTCCATGTTCAGTACCACAAGACAAATCATAGGAGATCAGTAGTGATAAAAGAAAATGCAAATACAGAGGAAGCAGGAACAGTTTTGATGTGGCAAATAAATGAAGCAGATCAGGTGGTTGCTGGTGGATCTGGAGTATGGAGCAAGAAAAAAAATTTAAGTGACCGTGCTACAAGTCACTGATCACCTTGTGAGTCAAAGCGTGGGTAAGTCCTAGTCACTTGATATCCTCACAAACAGGAACTAATGTAAGACAAAATTTTCCTTATCCCTACTGACTGGAGGGCCCGAGGTCCCATGGAAAGTAAATACTGAGGATTCTCCTGTACATCTGAATCCTGATGACTAACCAAATCCAGATGTTCATTTGTAACCTTGCTAACAGTGTTACTGCCGTATATGTCTGCAGTACAAACACATTTTTGAAAGCTGTATTCTAGATGGATGATTCAAACAAGCTTGAGATCTTATCAATAAATACATATATTTGCAGAATCTGTTATGTCTCTTTGTTAAGTGGGTTACAACTATGGCAGGTTTGTTGTTGCACAGGATTTTTTTTAATGCATGAACATTTATTTGTTGGGGGTTAGATTTGCCTCTTTTTCACTTACAGAATTTTTTCCCATAAGTTGCTAGGAAAACTTAATGACAGTGCTTAACCAGAACAAAGGGAGTAGCTGAAGGAGATGGCAGCACAAGGCTACACCTATTGTTTTGGGTCTCAGGGAGCTTCCCTCAGAGGGGAGAGATAACGCGAGCTTTGGGAAAGGTAAAAGAGCTGGGAGGCGGTTGCTCTCTCTCGCTCTCTGCATCGAGGAAGACAGTGAAGCTGCTGTTTGCTGCAAGGAGAGTTCACAGCCATCACTCCATCTCGTCCTAGGAAATCTACGGTCATCTACTCCTGTACCCAGGAATCCCGAGCTCGTTTTCTCCAGCCCTTCCCCCACCACCGCTGCTTCTTCGGAACTTTGAGGTTCCCCTGCTGCTCTGTAGCCCAGCACTGCCCAGCCCTGCTGGGACACCCCTGCTGCTCCAGCTACCAGCGCAGAGCTCCTCATCTCATCCACCAGCCCGGGACTTTCCTCCCTTCCAGCTTGGCCTCTCAGAGTCCTGCAGGGGCACCGAGATCAAACTGCCCCGGGCTTTTCGTGAAAGAAAGCCCTCGAGGTTCTTGGTTCTGTTTATTATTAATGATGTAGTTGTTGTTTGTTTGTTGTTTTGTCATATATACTAGTAAAGAACTGTTATTCCTATCTCCATACCTCTGCCTGAAAGCCCCTTTAATTTTCTAAATTAGAATAATTTGGAGGGAGAGGATTTGAATTCTCCATCTCTAGGGAGGTCCTGCCCCCTTCCTAGCAGATACCTGTCTTTCAAACCAAGACATTATTTTAGAGGCTACAAGGAATGTGAGTTGCCACTGTGTCAAGAAATTTAGTGTGAAGGATTATAGGGTTTAGGTTAGCAGTTTATCTCAGAATTTCTTCCTGAAGTACAGCAGCTGCAGCAGTCCAGATGGTATGCATAATTTTTATAGAACAAAAGTATTTTTAAAAAAAGGTACTTGTTACTCAAGTGTGAAGTAAGTAATACAGAGGTGAGGTCTAAAGCAGGTCATAGTAAATTGAATCCCATTATTGAAACATTTAGTTTTCTAACATTCTCACTGGTGGGTAAGAGTTCTAGAAATGAGTTGAATTTGCATTTCTCATTTCAGAAGGAAAAATATCATAGCTGAAATCATATAACAACCAGAGCAATTTTCAACAAAATTAGCTTCTAAAATGGGCTGAAGATACAAGTTGTTAGGAAATCATCAAAATTAAATAGAAAAAATTCAAAGTACTATATTGAGAATGAAGTATCTGAGCTGCTGCCAGCTGCACTGTCTCTCGTTAGAGAAAAATAATTCTGATGTTTAGCCACTAGTATCTAGTTCTTAGTTGGAAGAGAAAATCACCTGTGCTTTCTTATTTCAGATTTTTTAAAAATTGGTCTAACATGGCTTGTTGCTGGGAGTTTATAAGGAAAAATTAACACAACAGCTCTACAAGATGGTTTTCCCTCACACTTATGTGTTATCCTACAATGAGGAAAAGTTATTGCAGGGGGCGGCGGGGGGAAGAAGGGTTTTCAGAAGCCATTTTATAATCTGGCACATTTTTTCTGTAGTTTCTTGTGTAAAAACTTCTCAAACCAGAAAAAGCAAGATTCTGAACTGGAATTAATTACTAGCCTTTACAAAAAAACCCTAACAAACAGACCAGGAAAATGTGCATTTACAACAGATGTTACACATTTATCAAGTGCCTGAGGGCAAAAGCGACATCAAGGCAACAAAAATTTGTGTTTGACAATTACTTAGTCTATGTGAGACTAAAGGTAGCTGAGGTTGAGCAAGTACCTTGATGGGACATTAAATGTAATAATGGCAAATGCAAGTAACTTAAAAAGAATTTCAACTTTTCTGATGTCCCTGACCTAGATGAAGTGCATAGGGAACATTCTGCATCATTCCAGAGGCTCAGGCAAAATTGGTTCAGGCAGAGTTCACACATGTCCTTTTTAATATGGGTATGATTACAATGCTTGCTTCTTGAAGAAGCTGGTTTTACCTTGGCCTTAATACTTAAGCCTGATCTCGACTAGTTGGTGTGATCAAATTGCTCTACTTACTGAATTCAAATTGTCAGCACATGCAATCTCATTTGTTAATTTCTGGTTGCTTTCATCTATGATGTACTGGGAGTATGATCCAGTTTAACCACCTTCTCTGAGAGATAAAGTTTTGCAACAGATTCAGAAAGTTGTTTTGAAAGTAGTAATTAAATTCTGTCTTAACATGTTTGCACTCTCTAATGAATTGAATTTCTGAGCAAAAATAAAGGAGATATGTATTTCTAATTTTTTAAAATTAATGTTAGAATAAGGAGAGTACTAGGTAGAAATAAGTTAAGTTTACAGTTCATTCTTTACTTGTAAAGGTAGGACACAGTGCAGAGGCACTAAGTTTGACCTTTGGAATCACCAACAGTGTCCTGATTCCTTGTGTTAAAAATAACCATATAATATTGGCTTTTGCATTTATCTGTTAGTTTTTGCATGTTATTATTGATAGTAAGTATTCAAATATAGTGCAGTATATTACACTATATCTCCCTTTTAGCTGTGTGTTAAAATAACAATCTGTCATTCTAAGTATGCACTGTATAGCCCATAGAAATAGTAGTGTGATGAGTATATTATATCTATGTATATGCCTTATAGCTTACATAAATAATGGTATGACAAATGTATTGTACTGTAGACCTTAGCAAAACAAAATGTTAACTTACTTCCGTGTAACTGAGAGAACTGTATAAAGCAATTATGTTGTTTCCCACATCTCCTGACTGACCTCTCCAAGTGGTAACAGTGACACAAACCAGAGCACCAGAGGAGATTTAGAGAAGAACTCCTCATTGTCAGGGAAGTGTGAAACAACCAGGATGAAGTCATAAGGAGTACAATATAGTGACCTGATTGCAGGATGACATGCAGATAGGTCAGAGTGAAAAACCAAAACAAAAGAAAGTTCCTGCAACATCAGAAGCTCCCAAGAATGTTTCAATAATGCATAAAACTTATGAATATGTATGTACCTCAGTAAAGTACCAGTATATAGATAACCCTGCCTTTTACTGATCCATGGTGTTTGTTCACTGATAGCCAGGAACATCCCAGTGCTGGACATTGTCCTTTTTTACTCCCTTATTGAACTTCTGAAAAGAGTCTAAGTGTGAACTTCTGTTTTTCACACTTGTATGAATCAGAAACAAAGTTTGGGTTAGCCAAAGAAAATCCATCAAGAATAAAGTTTCTCAGGATTGATTACCTCCTTGTACAGAAAGCTTCAGAATTACGCAAGCAAGAAATTACAAAGATGTAGTTCATGTACCGAGAATATGTTTGTACTTGTAGTTGCTTAATTTAGTTCACTTCTTCCAGGCTTTCCAGTAGAATTGACATATTTGAGGAAAAGTAGGTGGCTTGGGCCCTCTGTCCTTCCTTAAACCCCACTTGTGCATGTTATGTGTTTGCCTGGAAACCTGGTGGATTTGCAGCATTTAGAGTAGCATTTAAGGTTAAGACCTTAAGGCCATGTCTTCAGGAAACCTTTTATGTAGATAGGTTTATGAAGGTTTTCAGCTAATTGCCTTTTGTTTTCCCTTGGTAGAATACAAGGCACATCTTGTCTAACTTAATTTGTAGTGTGGTCTCATATTTCTTGGACAGCTTCACTAGGTCTGTATGTTTCAACAATAAAGTTGCTTTTTAAACATTCCAGTTGCTGTGTTACTTATTAATACTTTGTTATGCAATATATACAGGGCATACTGTTGTATTAAAAATATTGCTAAATATAGTAGAAATTAAGCATGGAGTTATTTGGGTGCATGTTTATGATGGAATTCCAGTCTGCACTACAAACTGACTCTGGTGAAAGCTTCGCTTTACACAAGAGGGACAAAACCACAAAGAACTGCAGTAATAGGAGTCTGTGTCCTGTTTGAGACATTTCTCCCAAAAGTTCATGGATGTGATTGTGCAGTCACTTTGCATAATTGTTCCCTGCACTTGTAAAGCTGCTCCTGCCAAGGAGATAGCCAGTGACCTGCGTATGCCTTAACTTGAAATTAAGGTCTGAGTCTTTTGCACATAGGAGCGTGCCACAGGTGAGTTATTAGGAGTATATCAATGTGAGTGTATATAAAAAAGTGTTATTAATGATTAAACAATGATCAAAGATAATTAATTGACACCTAAATGAAAAGTGAATTATGTTATTTGTTATTAAACAGTAATTGAACAGTAATTAAACAGTGATTTTACAAGGTTTCAAATTATTATTTAAAAATAATTTACACTCTGGTCAAACACTACTATTTACTGTACATCTAATAATTAAGCTATAGCTAGTTTTATAAAAGCTGCAGCAAGCATACAATATACTTTCAGGCTTAATGCAAAATGTCACTTTCCTCATTATAGATGTCAGATGTTTGGTAAGGGGATCTTTCAACCTCGAGCATTAACCTTAAGAGCCATCCCTATCTGAGGCGGAGATCACTGCTGAATAGCCTGCTGCTGTACAGGAGAATACAATGGGCTCATGGGGACTAGAGACATTTATTTAGAGGTTAAAATTAATGACTTGTATTCAGAGCCCCTTTTGGTGTATGTGCAGGTGGCAGCTGTAGCAGTTTCAGTTCTGTCTAATCCCAGCTCAGGTTGGTACTGATCTGACAAGAGATGCCTAAACTCCTTTGTTCCTGGATAAGATATGGCTTAGGTCAATTCTCTTGTGTTTGCACTGTGTTGCAGCAAGCTGGACAAAACAAATCTGGTCATAACAAATCCAATTCAGCTAACTTGGTTTATTCTAGAAACGAGTGTGGAGGCTGGTAAACCAGACAGTAATATAAACACGCTACCCTGGAAAGAGAGCAGTCGAGCTAGACAATAATATAAATGTCAATATAAACACAACCCCCTAAGGGAGAAACGCTGGTAGACAGCTCTTTGTCCTGATGAGGAAATATGTTACCCCCAAGAGGCTTGCAACATCTATGTAAATATTTTGTACCCTGTTGCCCCTTCCTGTTTGCTTCCCCCCCTGATCCCTCTGTTGATTGGTCCTTCCCTTGATCCCTTACTTGATTGGTTCTCCCCTGAATCTTTCAGCTGATTGTCTCAGATGTTTTACCCCGCCCCTGCCTTCCCTATATAAATCCATGTTCCCTCTGACTCTTTTGGCTCTTGGTCACTGGACCCTTCCAAAGAAGAAACTGAATAAAGCCTCCTGCAGAGCTCTCATACGAAGTCTCCGTCTCTTCCTTCAGTGTTGCCCCGAAGAGCTGATTTCACTGAAGAGCTTGAAATCACTCAGCGGCAGCAGATGTGCCTGTGCCTCTGGGACATCCATCAAAGGACCCTTCTCCAGGAAGGTCGCGGCACTCTGGCCATGACAAGTCCCTTGGTGAACAATGGAACTCAAACAGAGACCTCGGCCAACCCCATCCAAGCCCTGGATGCAGACACATCACTGGCCAGAGATCTGGTAGAGATCCCAACCAATCAGCTATCCAAGCCCAGGAAATTCAAACTCCCTATAAAAAGAACAATAATATGTGCTGTTTTCTGATGACCCTTGGTGTGTACTATGTTGTGTGCCTGTCTCCAACTCATGACCCTCATGTAACATGTGGTGCCCTTGTGCGAGGAAAGCAGCCATTTCTGTGTAGAGACCAGGGGAGACCAAAAAGGGGCATGGGAGCCAGAAAAGTGAAAAGCTGCAAAAAAACCCAAATAGCGAGCAGAGCTATTCGGGGTTCAGAATTCAGAACTCTTCTGTACTTACCTCTGAAAACAGAAGAAAGCAACCATCAGAGCTGGGGGAGTGGGGATGGATCTCCATGCAGGAATATCCAATTTTGAAGGTACAGTCATTTCTTTTAGAAGAATGGGAGGTAGAATACGATCAAGAGGCATTGCTAGCTTTACTAACATATGCTAAGAACCATGGATTGGACATAACTAAAGAGGCTGCACTTGATTTGAATACTTGGGCATGAAATGGCCAAATTATAATTAAAACAGCCTCCAGAGGTGACAAAAAAGCAATCAAAATTATAAAGTCCTAGAAACTTATTTTAGACTTATGAGACTGTTAAATACTGGGGGACACGGCAAGGACTGGACACCAGAGGAGATAGCGGAGGGATTGGGCATTCTTCCAAGCCCACAGAGGAGTCGGCTGGATGAAATGGCTGCCCCACACAGCTGCACCACCCTGAATGCACCCCCTGCACCAGCACCTTTCCATGGTGAGCCGCTTTCCACCCCTACCCCCATGTGGTGGGGCCCTGGCAGATGGACAAACTGTGGCAGGCAACAATGAGCCAGTTTGTGCTATCAGCCCATGTGGCAGGGCCCCAGTGCATGGCAAAATGGTGGGGGGTGGTGGGGCCCCCATGATGGGCAGATCCATGGCAAGAGGCAAAGGTGCGCTTGCTCCCAGAGGCTGTGTGGTGCCAGGGAGCCCTGTGCCCGTGCCCAGACGATGTGTGGTGCTGGAAGGCCCCGTGCCTGCAACGTGGAGATGCTGTGTGGTGCTGGAAAGCCTTGTGCCTATGCCACATGGCTGCTATGCTGGACTAAATTGCCCCATGGCTGCACAGACCTGCTGTCCCGGGTCAGACCATGCCACCATTTTGCCTGAGCAGTTCGTGACAATGGCCTAGCCCCATGCAGCTCCTGGGACCGCACCCCCGCTGCCGGAGATGCCTACACCTCTCATCACCATGGCCCTGCCCGGAGCTGGTTGACTCAGCCCACAAATGGCACCCACAGTCCTGCCTCCGCTGGCCACACCTGCCTGCCACTGCAACATGGAGGTGGGGCCCGAGATGATGTCACTATAGATGCCTGGATGTTGTCACTACATCATACTTGGAAATACACTGAAACCAAGAAATGTCAAGTCTATGGTGCCAGACCCCTCTCCTAGTCCCAGCTCTTCTCCTGCTGCTGCCATGGCACCATCACATCTACAGCCAAAGTTTACACAATGTGAGAGAACCACATCGCTGATGAACACAAAGACCCCCACAAAGGGAACACAAGTCTCCACCCTGCCACCAGCTTTGAAGAACTAGCCCCTGCAACCCTGCCTGCACCAGCTTGAGGCCCATCACTGTTCTAGTCAGAAGCTATCCCCATTTGCAACCCAGTGATCTTTCGGATGGAGTTAAAACAACAAGCAATAGAATATGAGGATATAGAGGGGGCTGAACTAATTTCTGTATCCACGTATTCACCATCATCAGAAGCCTGGCGGTGGGCAGCGGGGGGAGCAATTGCAGCATTCCCAGTTATACGAGGTAATGCCACAACACCCGACAAGTACGTACTCTAATTGCCAAATCCTTTCAGAGCTATGCCAACTGGCTGCTAAACATGGGCTAGGATTGCCTGCTGTTGCAAATATGCTTCAATTTATAACTGCTAGTGAATGAACTTGCTATGATATGAAGCAAATTGCAAAATTTCTCTGTACTCCAGTGCAATATATGATGTTTGAATCAGCCTGGAGGTCCTATGCAGAGGACCAGGGACTGCAAAATTCAAGAGCTTTGCAGCAGGACTCACATTTTAGGACAATGATTTCTCAACTTATGGGACTGCCTCCCATGGAAGACCCACAAACTCAAACACGCCTGAACCCCTTAATCCTAGCTCAAGCAAAGCACTTAGTGAAACAGTTCTAAGAAATTACAAATATGTCTGTGCCTACCCAAAGGTTTTCAAGTATAAAACAAAACCCCAGTGAATTATATATGCAATTCATAGAGTGTTTGCAAGATGCTATGGAAAAACAGATAGCAAACAGTGAAGCAAGGAGCTAATTAATACTATTACAGTTAGCATGAGATAATGGAAATGAGAACTGTAGAAAGATTATAGATGCATTACCTAAAGAGAATCCATCCCTAGAGGATGTGATAAATGCATGTGCTAAGGTTGGGACTGGATCTTACAAAATGGATATGTTAGCTAATGATATTACAGCTGCTGTTAATCAAATACCCCATTGCTACGAATGTGGACAACAAGGTCATGTGAAGGCAAACTGTGCACACCAGTCCATACCACAGGAGACACTTCAAGAGCAGAGGGGTATGAATACAAACTGCAACTGATGTGGGGGATTCGGTCATGCAACCAAGGTATGTGGGTCTAAATTTCATGTTAAAGATCAGTCTCTCAAGAATCAGGGAAATGGGAAACTGAGCACAAAAGGAAAATGTGTGATGACACTATTTTCCCACCCTCTTGTACAAGCCTGTGTGACTAACTCACAGCTAGGACAAGAGGATCAGCTGGTATGGATGTATCCGCCTCAATCCCAATAACCATAAACTAATTACAGGTACATAAAGTCCCTCTCGAGGCCTAGGGGCCCATAGAGAAAGGACTGAGTGCACTGCTTCTAGGAAGATCCAGTGCCACGCTGCAAGGTATCATTGTGCACCCTGGTGTCATAGATGCCAACTTTACAGGACAAATACAAGCCACAGTATCAACCACTACGCCACCTGTGTCTATCCCTGCTAAAACCAGATTTGCTCAACTCATTCTTTTTAAGTCTTCTGTCCCCAAAAGAGATTCTAGAGAGTGAGGACACCAAGGCTTTGGAGCAAGAGGAGAGCTTCAAGTGTGTTGGACTCAAGTTGTACTGATCAAAGACCTAATATGGTTTGTGCTGTTATGATGCCTCAAGCAAAGCCTTCGCAGATAAAGGTCAGTGGAATGATTGATACAGGGGCATACATCACTATCATCTCTGCCCACACTTGGCCTCCATTGTGGCCCACTGAGCATGAGGAATTTGCTGTTGCTGGCCTCGGAAGAACCACACAGATCTGTCTGAGCAGCAAACCTGTTTTGTTAAAAATTCCTGAGAGACAAATAGCTACCATTCAACCTTACATCACTGTGCACCACTTAACCTGTGGGGGAAGGTTGTTCTGTCTTCATGGGGAGTCAGAGTGGGGACAGATTTTTTGCAGGGGCCACTGTGTTAGAGGGCATAAAGTATCTTACATTACCTCTAAAATGGCTTACTACTCAGCCTGTGCAGGTACCACAGTGGTCTGTTGAAAAGGAGAAACTAGACATCCTAAAAACCCTGGTCCAGGAACAACTGGTTCAATGACACTGTAGAGGCCCATGGACCTGTCAGGGAAGTTTCAGGGTCAATACCTGGGAAGAATGTCCCATAGGCCCCAGGAAAGCCTCACCACATAAGGTGAGCCAAAAGGCTTCCCTCATGGTGCTCTGCCGCACCATGATAATTTACCCTAGTTCTGTGCTGCCCATTGGCCCATTGGCCTTATCTACCTTTGTTATCCTTATATGTTCTGGTTCTAGAATGTTCTCCCTTCCCTGTTTCCCCATTGGCTTTTGTATCCCTGCTTGTCTGCCCCTGTATTCCCTATTGGCTGTTATCCTTTGCCCTACTTATGCTCTGCCCCTGTACCCTCAGATCATTGGCCCTTGGTCCCTTGCTCTGTCCCCACTTGCCCTGTACTTAACCCTGGACACTCCATTGAACCCTTGTCTTCTGTCCCTGGGCCCCTTTGGCGCATGGCCTAATAAACTGTGCTGGAACTCCATACAGAAGACCCTTCCTGCCTTTCACTCGCTGACTGCTATCTTAGTGTGTGTGTAGAAAGCGTGATTGCTTGTGTGCCTGCCCTAGCAGCTTCCTGATGGAGATGCTTTTGGGAAAATAGCAGCAATTACCATCTATCTGTGCTGCTCCAGGACACAGAGCCATCTATAAACCCTTGGAACATCCTGGTATTTGATACATTTCACAGAAAATGAGACATTTCCAACAGCTCTGGAGTGTGTCATACCCCACTTAGTAACAGGACAAGCCATTGTGGAGAGAGCACATGGCACTTTAAAATGTATATTATAAAAACAAAAGGCAGGAATGGATGGTGACTCTCCACAGAGCAGGGTAGCTAAATCTCTCTATTCACTAAATCATCTAAGAGTATTAGAAAAGTCCCAGAACCCAGTCATTTTGAATCACTTTCTTTCACTACAATCATCCAGCGATGATCAGTTGCCCAAACCCAAGGTAATGGTATGATACCATGGAATCTCATCATCTGGGGACTGGAGTATACCTGTGTTTCCACAGACACCAGAATGCATTGGGTACTTGCCAGATGTGTCCGTCCCGCCTTATGTCCTGTCCAGGGCTCCAAGCAGCATCCTCCTGATGGCCCATCAACAGACATCACAGAGCCATGCGTGGAATCGTGATGGAAACAACTTCTTCACCTACCTCATGGAGACCTGGGACTCTTGAAGTGACAGTTCATTTAAGGATTCTTTTTGCTTACAAACTGTTTTTTCTGTTTAAAAGTTGTTTTTCTGGTAGTTGTTTTTTTCCTAACTGTTCTAAGGATTAAATGGTTTCTTGTTTTAGTGTAAAGTTGTAACTAGTAACTTCTAACCAATTAACCTGTAACATGCTAGCCTGAAAGATTGTGATATTGGTGAATCTCACCTGATAGCTCCTAGAAATGAGTGCTGCGACTACAGTGGTGCATGGGACACATGTCTGGCTGAGGGGAATTAGGTTTGTCAAAAACTTCATTCAAATTAGACCCTTGCTGTCTTTTGTCACCCTATCTGGAAAGGACCCTTGAAGGTAGGATAACAGAGAACACTGGATTTTTTGAAATAAAAAATGTAGGGAGGAATTGTCATAGCATAGCTGGTCTGTAGCTGGACAAAATAAATCTGGTCATAACAAATCCAATTCAGCTAACTTGGCTTGTTCTAGAAGCAAGGATGCAGACACATCACTGGCCAGAGATCTGAGCAGTGCAGAGATCCCAACCAATTGGCTATCCAAGCCCGGGAAATTCAAACTGCCTATAAAAATAAGCTCTGAACAATAAATCAGGCTGTTTGCTGATGACTGGTGGTCATGGTGTTGTGTGCCTTTCTCCAACCCATCACCCTCACATAACAGCACTGCAGGGATGATTTTAGTCAGCTCTCCTTTTTGATAGTGCCTGAACCAAAGTACTGTCACTCAGTGAGAAGGGGTGCATCCATCACAGGGATTTTGCATTATTAAAAAAAAAAAAAAAAAAAAAAAAAAA
>VXBR01004847.1:192875-246193 GCA_013400215.1 Cisticola juncidis | reverse complement strand
GGCGCGTCCTCTGATGCTGTATTTTTCTGAAAGGCCCTACCAAATATCCCAGGCGCCTCCTCCTCCGCCGGTTCCCGCTGGCCCGGGGCCCGGGCGGGGCGGGTCCGCGGCGCACATGACAGGGCGGGTGCCATGGCGGGCGGGGGAGCGGTGNGCTGGAGTCGCCTCTGAGCCAGCGGGAGCTGTAGGGAGCTGCCCCTCAGAACGCCGGGTTGACGCATCTGGAGCTAGGCATGCTTTCAGCGGTGAAAATCTAAGCTCAGGCAGAGGGGCAGCACCTCAGCTGTGTAATCCGAGGGCTATACTAAGCATAGTCCTCATAGGTGCTTAGGAGCTGCGAAGGGTGAGGCAGCGCATAGGTGCTAATCAAAATGTAAAGCGAGCGCAGTGCAGCCAGAGGAGGTTGTGTCAGTTACCGAATTTAATTTTTTTTATGTGACGCTTGCAAATTAAGAAGTCACATTTAATTTATGTAGATTTCCTAGTGTGCCCGGCCCTTGAATTTTTCTTTTCGGAGTGCTAGCTCTAAGTAGTAAATCAGCCTTCTGCTTCCAACAGATTAAGAATTTTAGTGCATATAGCATGTTGGATTTGGCATACTGATGGATAGAAAGAACTCCGCATGTCTCCTAGGATGAAAGTTGCTAAAAGTTATTGAACGATAAACACTGGAACACGCTGCCCAGGGACATAATGAAGTCTCTCTCTGGGGACATTCAAAACTCACCTGGATGCATTCCTGGTAATACTGCTTTGGCGAGGCAGAGGAGAGGGGCAGAATTGGACTTGGTCATCTCCAGAAGTCCCTTTCAACCCTGACAATTCAGTGATTCTGCTATAAAGGCTGATTCTAAAAGGAAAGCCTAGACTTTAAGGGATGTTTTTGTTCTATTATAAATAAACACAAGATTTTTGTCTGCTCTTTAAATTGTTTTAAGTCTGCTTATTTAAACATCAAAGGCAGTGGGGATTTTGTTTCCTCTTTCAAAAAGTGGAGCTCTCTCAAATGATCTCATTATTGAAGTACTACCCATTTTCCTTTTGCTGGCCTCTAAAGAAGTCAGTGATACTTTCTAGACCTTGCTGTTAGCTTCTCCCTTCAAATACAGATTGCTGTAGTCAGGTTGTGCCCCTGAACAAAGATTGGGCACAAACAAAGTTTGTGGTGTGAACCAAGATTGTAAATCCAGCCATAAACCCAGAACTGTGTTGAGCTAATGCATCAGAAGCACATGTCAGACCACAACATAACTTTTGGTTGTATTCTAATATATTGAAAGTTCATATACCTTCTAGGCAACCTAGTAAAATTTGAGATGAAGAATACTTTTGTGAACAGTAAAAAAAAAAAAAAATACACAAACACACCAAAACAAACAAACAAAAAACCCCAACCAAACAAAAAACCCAACAGTGCTTGGTTTCCTGTGAACTTCTACAGCATTACATAAGTATTCTTTAACTCTGCATGGAGTTAAAATGTAATATTCCTGTTACAAAAGCTGTAGGGATGAAAATTTTATGGGGGTATTCTAGAGCTGTCAGGCTACTTCACTGGCTGAAGGGTGACTGAAAAATAGCAGTTAGTTTTTTAAATATGTTTCACATTTTTTGTTATTACTATTTTTTTATAAAGCCAAGCTTCAGGCTGTGGTCTTGCACACATCTTCTTGGCAGCAGTCACCTCAGACCATTTGTTCTGGCCACCTTGTGGCACCTGCACACTTGTTGTATCAAGTGCTGTGACTGGTCAGTGAACTGATGTGACTGAAGAAGTAGCCCAATGGAAAAAGTTGTTTTTCAGCCAGATTAGTTTCTGGGTCTGTTTCATTGTGTAGGTGCCCAGAAAGTTATGCCGCCAGATTGGAGGAGGCAGGGGTATAAATACTGTTGACCAGGAGCCTGGGATTACGTGAAGCAGTCTGTAACTGTCCCTGTGATTATTCAGTGGTAGTGTGACTTGGGAAACTACCGAAATCCAGCGCTGACAGGGAGGTGGCGGGAAGGCTAACAATGAAGCCTCACCCTTCCAGCAGAGCAGGGTAATACATGGCAGCATCTGTTCTGCACTCAGTAGTATAATTTTACCTGCTGGCGTCAATGCAGTTTAGTAAGGAATCTGAGTCCATCTTGAGGGCTTTTTTTGTTAGGGAAAGGACTGGTCCTGCTCATCCCTCTTTTCTTCTAGCCATGAAATTCTGTCTCTTCCCTGTGATGCTTCTGTCATCCTCCTCATGATGTCATTGAGTTCCATTTGTAAACCCAGGAGAAAACTAACTTGGCTTTTCTATTTTGCTCAATTTAGCAAAAGAAGGGGAGAGGGTACAAATTGGTTTTTATGTACAAGGATCTGTTAGGTCAGTTTAGTTGTCTCATGCTGTTCTCTTGAACTCTAGTTCCATAATAAGTTTTAAGCCAGTTTGACAGTCAAGCAGTGAACAGGCTGCTGAGAGAGGTGATCAGTGCCCCATGCCTGTCAGTGTTTAAGAGGCATTTGAGAAATGTGCATAACATTCTTTAGCTTTTGGTCAACCCTGAAGTGGGGTGGGGGCAACAGGACTAGGTGATCATTGCAGGTCCTTTCCAACTAAAATAGACTATTCTGTGTCTTGTGGCCACCCAACTGTTGTGTCCTGTGTGACACTACCCAGCTATTTCCTCATCTCCATTTTCTAATTTTGAATGCAAGTGTGTGTGTATTGCTGCTGTGTGTTGCATTGCATTGAGACTAGGATCCAGGGTAAATCTCACTTTGGGAGAATGGAAGCAGGTTAAATTGAGCAGAGGAAGGCTGGAAGTTCTAGTGACTCTACAGTTGTGTTCTGTGCGTAGGTGTAACTGTGTTTTGAGGCCATCTTCAAAATTGTGGTAATGCAGCTCTCTTTAGGAGGAGTATTATGGCTCTTTCTGTCACTTTTTTGTGCTGGCATTAACCTTCCAACCGAGATATACTTTTTAGAAATTTTCAGTCAGATGGGTTCATTATTCCACTTGCTGTCCAGCTGGGTACATGGTCAGTACTGTGAATGATACATCACGGGACAAGTACATGGGAATGAACTGTTTTAGCAAGAGCACAAATTAAATGGGTTAAAATAACCAGGTAATTGTGGCCAAGTCTTACATCTGCTACTGAGTGTTATGAAAACTGGAGAAACTTAAGTCTGGTTAAGACTTCAACCCAGAACTGGTTTAGTGTGGAAACACTACCAGGAAATTAATCCTCTGTTGCTGGTTGAAGAGATAGGTCCAAACAGCCTGCTGAGGAGCAAAGCTCACTTAAATGTGTGGCATAAGACAGCTGTAGAAAAGCTTAAGTCACACTGTGCACTGTACTTTAAACACAGCATTGAGTGATTTGCTGTATCCCAGACCTTCTCACCGTTTAAACAATTTGCACAGCTTCTAATGGAAGAGGGTGCTATAGCTTTAGCAGCCATCTGATGCATGGAAAACAGGTTTATGCCAAGTCAGGGCCTTTTTGAGGCTAATAGGAGGTAGAGAAAGTGCAATGTTTGTTTTTGGTCCATTAGATCAACTTTCAGGCTTCAAAAACTTTCTCTTTTGGTAAAAAGCTTTTAATGGGTTTAATTTTAGCTTGATTTAATGCAAGAGAAAAAAATCCCTAATTTGTAAGTATGGGACAAAAAAAATGTGTTATAATGTATGGAGTTTATCACCTTTTTAAACTTGCTCAGCAGACTGTTTAGTGGGTGAGAAGTGAAGGGTTACAAGGCATTGTATAACTGATATACTATACAGCCAGTTTATTTTGTTTTTCAGGGCAGTATGACAGCAATGACTGTATTTTTTCCTTTGGATACAGCTAGGCTTAGACTTCAGGGTAAGTGTCAAAATCTAGTTTCTTTGTACAATGGCATTTCTGTTCATCTCGGCCTGGGCACTTTTAAAGGTGGTTGTAGGGGGGTGCTCTACATGAACAGAACTCTTACTTGTGTCACAGTAACATCATTTTTCCAGTTGAATGTAATACTTCCTTCTGAAAATTGGGCAACCTTTTAATTAGCTGAAAAGGCTGTGTGCTCTGTGGCTTTTACATGATTATCTAAGACCAAAGACAAAAACAAAGATGCGAGATTGCACAGGATTATATTTGTGTGTTGTTGTTTGTGGCTGCTGAGAACACTTCAAAATGCAGGAGCAATATCATGAAAAACAACTCTAGAATTATTCCAGAGGATGGTTTAAAAGCAAAAGTCAGGGTTAGAACTGGGATTAGGAATATCCAATATTTACAAAAATGCACCTGGGTATAAACTATGTTGTTCTAAAACTCCGTCTTCTAATCAAAAGTCACAGAATCACCAAGCATTTCAGAGCTATGACTAAAGCTCTATTAAGGAGCTCTGAAGGGAGATCATCAGCCAGGTCGTCAGAAGTATGTGGTTGAGAAATGAACAGCTTTCAGTGCAGGAAGACTGCTTTGCTAAGGCTTAGCTGTTTGAGGGTGAGCTGTAGGAGATTGCTCTGCTACTGGTGCTGGTGTGCTGTCTGAGGAATAAATTGAGAGCAGTTAGGCAGGCCCAGTTCTAGCCCTCTACCTAAGGGGAACCTACCTTTGGTTCATGTCACAGCTATTAGGAACTGGTAATTTCAAATACTCTGGAGCACAACAGAACCTGCCAGTCTGGGGACGAATAAAAAAAAAGAACTAGTCTTACCTAGGGGAAAAAAAAAAAAAAGAGAGAGAGAGAGAGAAATAGGGTGTTTCTATCCTTTAGGAGGAAGAAGAAACATGTGCTTGTAGGGTATATTCAGAATTGCAAGGACAAGGACTTAAAAAAAGTGCTAAAATTTTGAATCATCTGAAATTTTGCTTCTTTTGCTTTCCAGTTGATGAGAAGCGGAAGTCAAAGACAACACCGGCAGTCCTTTTGGAAATAATCAAAGAAGAAGGCCTGTGAGTAGATACAGATTTTCTGTTTGTCTTCTTGTAGACAAGCTCTAAAACTAATTTGAATATGCTTTTAAGGTGGAACACTTAGCCTGTATCTGTCTGGACAGATTTTTATTCCGAATGGAAATGTCTCCACACAAGTGTGATATGACTTGCATAATCTTATGTGTTCATCTTTAGCTAACTAGGATTAACTTTCTTGAGCACCTTATGCAATTGATCTGTTCAGTGATGTAACTGTGCCTTCATTAGTGAGGTAGCTGTGCCTTCTCAGAAATGCAAATGTACCTTCATATACCTGAACAACCAGCTTTGTCTGCCTGGATTCTGGGGTGTGTCAATTTCTCAGTAACCAAGATGAAACTCCTGGACAACTGAGCCACTTTTAAGAGGAGAATTGAGACATGTTTCCCAGTTGGAAGGTTTTTTTCCTTCTCCTAAGCATGTAGAAGTAAACAACACGTGGCACTTTTTGCTGGTGTGATTCAACATCATCTAAAGGCAGTTAACATTCAGCTAAGCTGTGCTTTAGTATTTTTCGTAGTCTGAGCTGAGCTGGCTGGGAAAAAGTTTTATTATGCCTGTCCTTGTTGGAAATATTTTCCTAACTGAATCCCTGGAGCTCCTAAGTAGACTAGAGCTTCCAGGACATTAGAGCTGACAAAAGTTTAACTTGGCCCATAATGCTGTGTCACCTTTGAACTTGGACAGTTGTACACATGAGGAGTTCTCTGCCAGCTGATCTCTCTTGTTCACATTCCCACATTACCTCTGTCACATGAGGGTGACAAGTAAACTTCAGTTAAAAAAAAAAGGTAAAAAGTTAAAAATAAAAACGAAGAAATTAACTGAGGTCGAAAAACTGCAAAACCAGTCATCCTACTTTTCCTGTGAAAGAGAAAAATCAGTAGCTTTGGCAAGGGAGAAACATTGCTCCTTCCAAAGGTATTGGGAAGGCCTGGCAAAGCAGTGGTACTAATTTAGATGTGTCTGAAGTAACAAAAAAAGTCCAAACAACAACAAATCTCAAATGTGATGTGAGATCATAACACTTTGTTCACATTAGCTTGTAGAATCTTGTCTCATTACCATACTTTTGTGAGACTCCTTCTCTCATCTAGATAAAGCAAATAGGTTGAGCTAAAGGATTTCCTGCAGAAGTTTATCAAACAGCTTTCTTCCCTGCACTTCCATCCTTTTCTAGGTGATCTGAAAAGTGTTCACTAGTATGTAACAAGTTTTTCTCAAAACTGTAGTGAATCATAGATGCTACTACTGACACTTAAGTCATTAAAATAAACTTATGGGTTTTATTTTAGTTTCATGTTCTATACTACAAGATGTTTCATTTGAAAATCAACAGAAGTCATTCTTAATAAATCAACCAAGTAACTAACTAACTAACTAACTAACACTCAGTTAGAGGACATGGTCCCTAGAGGATGTTTCTTTCTTTTCCAGCACAGAAGAGACAGGTAATATAAGAATTGTTTTAATTGTCTTGTGAACAACTGCATAGTCAAGTAATTTGTAACTTTATGGTTAGCTAAGCTTGTAACTTCAGAAGCAGTCATCACAATAAGGTGTATTCCCAGCTGCATGGAAGGGTGAAGCATTCAATGGATTTGAGATTAAAAAGTACCATATACATTTTAAGAAAAGTCAGATGTGGTGTTTATCAGCCTTGCATCTTTTACAGTCTTACTGGAGATCCTTAAATTCTACGTACTCCCAGTATTTTAATGAATTCTAAAAAGCCTCCATAATTAGTGCTGTTTGGGTGATTTTTTTATGCTTTTAACATGATACCAGCTCTCTTCCTGTTCTGTGCAACTCCAGTGAAGGTGTGTATCATTACCCTTTTTTTGGATATGTTGTAGAACGTGTTGGGAATGTAGGACAGCTGTTGAAGTGTCCCTATTTTACAGGATCATCAGGCCTGTCAGAGAAGGGAGCTTTGTTAGTCAGTTGTTATGAAATCATTTCTAAATCAAGACAAGTTTAGATGATATTCAGTCTTTTATCTGTGATTAATCTAGCTAAATTTAACTATGTAATGTCTTTTTCTTACCTGACTAATTTGCCCTAGATTTTACAGTAAGGCATTTGTTAGAAATTCTTCCCATTTATGTATCTTGTGTCCCCAGGTTGCATCCTTTGTAAAACTCTGCTAGGTGGAGTATATGAATTTCAGTAACTAGTCTTCAGTTCTTAGATTTTGTGTGAGAATCCAGATACTTTTTTTCCTTACTCAGGAGTTAAGTATGGTTTGTTACCATTGCTAATAAAGACATATTTAGTTAGTACTTCCTGTAGTATACAGCATTGTATCTCTGGGATCCTCCACCAACACATAAAATCAGCCAGATCACATAAATACTTTACTGATTCTTACTGTGATTTTTGCTCTCCATTAGGTTGGCACCATATCGAGGATGGTTCCCGGTTATCTCCAGCCTTTGCTGCTCCAATTTTGTTTATTTTTATACATTTAATAGTCTTAAAGCCTTCTGGGTCAAAGGTCAGCATTCAACCACAGGGAAAGACTTGGTTCTTGGGGTTGTTGCAGGTAATACTTAAAAATCTCCATTTTGTCAAGAATGTATTTTTGCTATATTCTATCTAATGTTTTTCATTATGAAGTTCTCTGGAGGCCACGCTGAGTGCTCACACCTCCCACAGTATGCAGACCTGCTTTTTTCTCATTGCTCCTCTGTGTCATCTCCGCTTCCTAAGGAGATGAAAAAACCATTCCTGTTGTGAATTCTGGCACAAGTTTGATACTTGTGTCTGGTGTGGTGCTTACCAGGTGTCTAAGCATCATCACTGAGATGCTGAAGACAAGTGGCAGAGAGGGGTGATAGCTGGGTTTTTTAAGAGGCAAAGATATATGCCAATTTTAAAATAATTTCAATTACAGCAAGAAATTTTAATGTAAGCATTTGGGTGTCAGTTTTCAGACTTGATTTTGGGTTATCACCTGAAAGTGACAGTAAGTTCCTAGATAAAGGCAGGTCTGATGGGACCATATGAGCTTTTTTGTTCTATCTTCTTATGTGGATGTTGCAGTGCCTTCTTTGAAGGGATGGTAACATTAGTGATTTTTCTAGCACATCCAGTGTGAAAAGTTACCACTGTGGACTTTGTTTGCTAGTGATATTCAGAGACTGTTGCTTATGCAAATGCATAGAATCAAGCTGATTAAAAAAAATCCCCAAACTGTGAAAAGAGCCATTTGGTTTGGGTGGTTTTGGGGGGTGGGGGAGGAGTTGGTACTTTCTTATACTTTCAGTGTAGGTGTAATGACTGGCTGAATAGCTGGTGGAAGTAAGGAAGGAAATTCTCAAGTTTGACTTTATGTCTGTGGTAAAATTTCATATAAGTATATTTTGGAACAAAGGATACAGGAATTAGTGTACAAATTATCATTTACTTTTCCCATATGCTGTGTTGTTTTTTTTTCCTTATTCCTACCAGAAATTTCAGTAGCATGTGAATCAGGCGGGATAAGAAAACATTTGAAATCTTATGTTTCATTCTGATTTTCTTTGTGCTGTGTTTTGCATTAGGAATAGTGAATGTACTCTTGACCACCCCTCTCTGGGTAGTGAACACACGCCTGAAGCTACAGGGAGCAAAATTCAGAAATGAAGACATTGTACCAACCAATTACAGAGGCATAATAGGTAAACTCTTATTGTTGTGTTCAACCAAAGAGAATTTCATGAAATTAAATGTATCAAGGACTTGGAAGACTTTTGTTCATGTAAGTGATTTTACCCTGTAATGTCTACACTACTCTGTCACTTTGCAGTCACTGAGTTTTACAATGGACTTGGCTATTTGTGATGGTAATTAGGAGTTTACAGTGTGCACTCCTGTAACTAAAATACCTTTGCAAGGGCAGATATGTTATCATACAAATAAAGGCGCAGTAGTGAGCCCCCTGAAGTGGTAGCTGGGAATCTGAGTTTGGACAAACAGTCTGAAAATTAAACTTCACTCACCTTAATCTTTTAATCACTCGCATGTTCAGGCTGTCCTCCTTTCAGAACCAACCAAACAACCAACTAAACATTATTTTGAAGGAGATCTTGAAGACCTTAATGTGAATGCCGCATATGTAAAAAAAAAAAAAAAAAAAAAAAAGAGGGGCTGTCTGTGCAGATGATAAGTTTTGCTTATGTTAATGATGATGTGAACTAGAACCTCCTTTTCCCTACCTTTCTGTTAACTTCTGGATTTAAATGGAAGATAAAAATGCTTGTATAAAAGATTGCAGTGGATTTGTATACACTTTGAATATTAGGCTTTAACAGTTACTTCTCATATGTTTTATATTCAGAGTTTTGGACTCAAAATGTTAATGATTTTTTCCTCACCTTTTATCTCAGATGCCTTTCATCAGATAGTACGGGATGAAGGAGTCTTAGCTCTGTGGAATGGTACTTTACCCTCCTTGCTACTGGTCTTCAATCCTGCCATACAGTTTATGTTTTATGAAGGCTTTAAACGAAAGCTGTTGAAAAAGCAGCTGCAAGTGAGTATGTTTTGAGGCCAGATGATGAACATGCTCTGTTACAAGACAGGGTTTTCGATATGCATCACTTTAACAAACTCAGAGTGTAGGTTTGGTTTTGGTTCTTGTATTTTTGAGTGGTTTTTTTAATTAGTGTGACTAAAAAGAGTTCAGCATCATGAAATGAGACAGGAATCTTTCCCTAGGGAGGAGATTCCTGTAATAAATTCTTCTACCTTTAAAAATAAAATGGAACCTTTTGTCCACATTTGTTTGCACATGTTCACACGTCTTGATTTAAAGTAGAGATTTCAATTCTAATATGTCTTTTATAAATGACTAATATATTCTAATATAATTCCAATATATTCTAATATATCTTTTATACTGACTGTTTTGAAGTCTGCTTTTAACCCTTATTGCAGTAAATAATAACCCTTTTTTTCTTGAAGACCTCTATTTTTCTATATAATTTTTCCAAGGATGGACACGAGAATAAAACATAGCATTGCAACCATACCTTCCTGATTTTGTGAATAGAGTTATAATCACTTTTCTGTCCCTGCTTTATAGTGTTCTTCTTTTTGCTTATTCCTTTTTCTTGTCTATATTAGATATAGAATCTCAGCTGAAGTCATATTCCTTTTATATTCCAGCCAACTGACAAGCATTTGTATTACGTTTTCAGATAATGTCTTAACATAATATATCTTTAAGATGTGGTGCTTTGCTGTTAATTTGTGATTTTAGAATGTCAGGTCATACCAGTATGTTACCAAACCATCTTGTTTTTCCTGGACACATAGTGAGATTATTTTTACATCTATGAGGTGTGGGGTTTTTACTGTCTTTAATTAATACTGCAGCTGTAGCACCCCCTTTGTGCCTGATGGTTCTACTCAGTTACATTATGCACATTTTTTTGAATGATGAGCTTAGTTTCCATCTGCATTGTTACTTTCTTGTTGGCTAATAATGTATTTATTTATGTATTTATTTCTTGTGTTTCTTTGAAATTGCTTAGTTCCACCTTAAATTTGGGCATTCCTTTGATCATGATCAGTGAAGAGGGGAAAATATTTTTTTTTTCAGCTAGGAATTTTAATTTTTACTTTGGAAAACATTTTTCTTCCTATTTGGTCTTTTCCTGGTTGTCCTAAATATATCAGGTTGACCTTTTTAACGATGTTCATGCATGAGTGTATTTTTGATTGCAATCAATATATTTTAGAATAAATTTTGAGCATGTTTTAATATGGGGACCTACTTATGTTCAGTGATTAATCCACACTGTTAGACTGAGATGCACTGTAATCGGCACAGGCTGTAACAATGTATTTGGTGCATCCTGGAGCAGTGTGAGCTTTGGTGCTGAGGATGGGCTTCAGCAGGGGTTCTTAACTAATAGGAGAAGAGATTTTTAGCCTATGGCATCGAGACTAAAATTCTGCCTGGGAATGTAGTCATTATGTCTCAGGAATAGAGTGGTGTTCAAGGAATCTTTCACTGTCACCTTTTCACAAGCACTGTATGACTTTTTGGTTGCACTGTTGCAAAAACTGAAATCCTTATTGATTGATGTATGTTTAAATGATACCTTCTTATCTTTTGTCTACTCTTGGTCCTTTGAATTGGTCTAATTATATGGCCTTATATCAACCGTTTTTTAGCAGTCTAGTTATATTGAGAAATGCAAAACCAGGTGGAAGTTACAAATAAACTTGAGATGTAGGAAAGAAAGTTACTTGAGCCAAAACCAACTCTTTAAAATGAGAAGACCTTGAGATTTCATGAAATCTTTATGCCAAAGATCCTTAGATGATCAAGTAGCAGTTATCAGTACAGAATCCCCAAATACAAATGGGTAATTGGCTGTTTTGGCACTATGTGGAAGTAAATTTGTTCTTATCTATTGAACAGCTCACATCTTTGGATGCTTTTGTCATTGGTGCAATAGCCAAAGCAGTTGCCACCACCCTTACTTATCCTCTGCAGACAGTACAGTCAATTCTGCGGGTAAGTAATAATTTCATTTCATGGTAACTCTGCCTCTGACTTGTTCTGTTTCATGCAAGCCTTGTTCACATGGCTTGTTTTCATTTGTGTTAATGGACTCATTCTTTTGGGAGGCATTTTTCCCAATCCAAGTCACTGATTAGAATGAGTCTCCTCTTTGGTTTTGATTGAGCTTGGTATACTGGTGCACATTTGTTTCAAATAGCTGGTAGGATCGCCAATATATTGTATTGGTACAGTGTCTCTCAGAAGCCGATGCATTGTACTGCTTTTAGGCACTACAAAAAGGTACATTTACTTCTTGGAAAAAAATGGAAAATGTGTCAAGTGGGAAGTTCAAATCAAATCTTCTAAAACCAGTCTGTTTCCAGATGAGCTATGGTAATTAAAAACAAAAAAAGTTCTGTTCATAGGTTTTGTTGTTCAGATGGTGGACTGACCTTGTCAGTGTCCAGAAGGTGACTCATTAGGGGACACTGAGCTCCCTCATAAAGAATATCTTTAACTACTTGCCTGGCCATGTAGGCTAATTGTGGTGGTAATGGAAACACTTGCATTTATTCTTGCTTGCAATTTGTATATGTGCTGGATAATGCTGCTGCTTTCAGAGTGTTTCGATATTGTTGTAATATTGACAAGACAAAACTAGGGAGTAGAAAGGAAGGAGGAGACCTGGTCATGTGTAAGCATATTGTGCTTTAATTTCCGTGCTTTAAACTCTGTAACTATTAAATATTAATAAGTGTTTCCACATGAAATATATTTTCCTAAGTAGGGAGGAGCCTTAATTTGCTTGTGCAGTAAAGCCATTGTGTATGTTCTAAAACTTAGACAGATTTGGAGAATGAGTTGAATTGCTTAAAACAAGCCTCCCATGCTAAGGATATTGCTTTTAAGGCTTCTCTAATAAGGGGATTTTTGTGTTAATTGTTCATCTGGAAAAAGTAATTTCAAGCAAGTTTTTAAATAATTTGTAACTCCCTAAAGGAGTGTTATAAATGTATCTTGATTTTTCATAACCTGTAAAAAAGAGTTAGCATGCTATTATCACCGTGAGGCCTACCAGGGAAATGAGACTGGGACACAGGTTCTGGGTTCACAGAGCATGCAGGCAGGAAGACCCTGCCTTAGTTTATTTTCCCACATATATACCTATTGCAGGGTGAGCATGGATTGGAGAGTGGTATCCCCACCTCTCTACCACATAGGTCAAGGAGGCTGTCATTCAACCTCCCCTTCTCTTGGAGAAAGAATCCATAACATTGCCAATGTTTACAAAACATGGTCCTGTGTTTACATTCACGAGCGTGAGAAGGTGCCCGCTTCTCCTTTAACATGAACGCTCAGCAAACCAGGAAAAACCCCATGGCAACATGCTGTATTTCAGAGTAAGAGGACTTGAATATGCTTACTGTGCAATTTTGTTGGCAGTCATTTTTTCTGAAGTTTCCATCATTTTTGATCAGCTGAATTAGTGCTTTCTTTCAATGCCTTATCCTGTCTTAACGGCCTGGACACATCTCAGTAGTAGTTAAACTAATAACACAGACTTCTGCTACTGGAGTGGCAGATACACAAAAACATTTAAGCAAAAATAGCTCTGTTAGTATAAGTTTGCAACTGTCTATTTTTAATTTGCTCCTGTTTACTCCTGGTGTGAAAGAGAACTGGAAGGAAAACTGGAGTGCTCTGTTTTAGGCTGAGCACTGCACAGCAGTGCAGGTTTCGTAGAGCTGCAGCCACAAACCAGCTTCAGCCCTCATTCCTTTCCATAGTTCCTAGAGAAGTAGTTATAGTCTTGAGGTTTCATGATTTTTCTGTCTCCTTTTAGTGTTTTGCTTCTTTGTTTGTTTTTGTTTGTTTGTTTGTTTTGTTTATAAACAAAATTCTTCTGACTCTTAATGACCGTGTAAAAAAAAAAAAATACAAACAAAAAAAATCCAGTGCCAGTCCATCCTCTCCTTGGGATGATGGGGAAGACAAGGACTCTGTCTCTAGTTCTGCAGTCATTACTTCTGTTTAGAAGTATCTGTTTAGAACAGAATTACTTCTGTTCTTTGCTCTATGAAAGGATAGCCAGGAGCCCTGAACACATCTGTCAAGGACAGCAGAAATGTGTGTCTGTGACAAATCTGCTGTCCATTTCAGACTTGGGCTACTTTGTGATGCGTTTTCTAATCTAAAGTTGGCATTGTTCTAGTCGATGAAGTTTTGTCACTGACATGAAGTAATGTTAAAAAAAAGTTATGAGTAAAGGCTTAATATTTTCAGAACTAATATTCTGCATGAAAAATATATATGTAGTCATTTTTAAAGCTATTTTAGCAGATTTACACACAAAGTTCAATATAATTCATATAAACTTACACATCATAACTAAATTCTGTAATCAAGTAGTACAGAACTTTTTTTTTTTTTTAACCTTAAACCTTTAGAAACTTACTCTGTTTTGAAAGTTATTAGGGTTCTTTGTAATAAAGTCTCTACACCTTTGCTTTCGACTCTTTGGCACAGTTCTCTTCTTACTGTGATATAATGAACAGTTTCCCTGGTAACTGACAGCGGTAGCAGCTTCTAGCTTTGCCTTTTGGTATGTCCTTCTCTCCTTCTCTCCTGTGTTGGTTTAGCACAGATGGTAAAAACCAATTAGTGATTGACTTTGAAGCTGACTACCACATTAACCAATTAAAGGTATACACCTCTGGGTCACACACAGGCTTAGAATCAGCAAGTGGCCGGGACACTGCCCTTTTTCCCTTCCGCCCTCAGAGGAAATAAGAAGGCGGTCCCAGCTCTCTCCTTGTGCGGGGGCCGGGACGGCCCGGGCTTTTCACGGGAGTTCCGCCTGATCCGGTGACTCCCGTGCCAGGGGAGGGTTGAGAATATGCCCCCATCCCGGCCTGGATCCGGTTTTTAGCAGCTGTAAAACACCCTGCTGCTTCTCCCTGCTGCGGGGAGAACTGGCCTGAGGCCTGGCCAGAGGCCCTGAGCCCTTCCTGCCAGCGGCGGGAGGGGAGCCTGCAGATTCTGATCTCTGAGGCCACCCCGGGTGTGACCAAGGGGTAGAGGGGGAGGCATCCGCCAGCCCACGCCGCTCTGAGATCCCTCGGACTGAAGTTCTCCCCATCCCTGCCCCACGGCTTTTGAAAATCCTAGAGGCTGTTGCCCAGCAGAGATCGAATGACCGACACAGGCCTGAGCAGATTTAACTCTTTCCTAGAACCAGGTGGAACTTCCAGGGCACTGGCCCTTCCCTGAGTGAGAACAGACTAAGTTGTTTGAATGCAGAGAAGACACAATATGACAGTCAGTGAAGAGAGAATGAAAAGACTTTTGGGAGAAGGGATGGAGGAGTTTGCCATTGAAGTCTATATATAGATTACCCTTCTAAATAATGGGAAAAGTATGCATTTGGAGAGATGATTGTTTAGATTTGTGGATTTTGAGCAAAGGTGTTTGTGATGAACTGAGTAATATTGAATTAGAATCTCTGATTCTTGTGGTCCCATGAGATGCTTTAACAGAGAGAGATGAGAAGCCCTCTGCCCCAGTGAAGAAGTGAGAAGACATCTCTGTTCCCTGAGATGAAGAATCCTTTGCCTTTGGAGTTGTTAATTTTTAAAAAATGACACCCCAGTCTACGGTATGCTTGAGTCCATGGCCCATAAACAGCTAATGAGAGGGGAGTTCACAGAAGCAGGGTTTTTTTCTGCTCCCCCAGGCTGCTGTTTTTGTGAACCACAAGAGAACTGTTCTAGGTTGTCAGTGGGCGAAATTTCCTGGTAGGCTAAGAGACACTCCTCTCCCTTAAGAACTGACCAAAGATTATTTTTGAATGGTGAAACTGACTGAAAAATCACAAGTTTTTTGTCTCTTTATGTTGTTTGATAGAAAGTGAACACTTTGTGGTGGGAGGAAGAGCATTTTGAAAGTTTCATTTTTTGATTCTTTATTTTTTTTTCTTTTAGTGTGTGTATTAATAAATCTGTCTGTTTATATCTTTAAATTAGGGCCTGTTTTGCCTTTTTCTCCAAATTTCCTATCTCACAGCAGAAACAATATTTAAACCACTGCACTAAATTTCACCAACAGAGACAGGTGAATGTGAAACCACTACACTATGTGACACTGGTTTTACTCATTATACAGTGAAACTGTTCTTTAGCCTATGTGTCAGTAAAGAGCAGAAAAATTAAATTTGCCTCTTGAGGTACAGTAATGCCATTAATGTTCTCAGTGATCCCAGATGAAAAAGTTCTCTTTAAAACCAAAGTATTTTTTCTCTGTCATAGAGAATGCTAATCGCTTTGGGAAATCTGTAGTTAACACTGAAGTGTTAACATCCTAGTGAAAAATTAATGGTTTCTTCTCTCTTGATGAACCTTTGTAGTACAAAAATTGTCCATTGATGGAGAAAAGAGGGTAATTAGGTGGTGGTGTGCTGGAAGTGTGGTGTAGTGTGGAAGCTGTGAGTAATCTGGGCAGTGACTGACACTGTAACTTGCAACCTAGTTAGCAATTTTTGGGGGTGTGTATTGTCTTTATTGTCTTTGACAATAATTTGACTTTGACTGCATGATTGTCTTTGACAATAATTCTAAACATTGATTTGTCAATATCAAATGGGTAGTTACTGATAAGAAGATTGTGGACTTGAGTGCATATTTACTTAATAATAGATTTCCACTAGCATTCTGTTGCTGCTGTTTCCACCCAAGTTATTAAAACACATAGTAAAGGAACCTGTATCACTCTAGCATTCTCTTAAAACTTTTGAGCTGCCTAAACCAGCTGGCATACTATACCTACTGTCAATGGTAATTTCTTACACCTAAGAAATAGCAGATACCTGAGCATGTTCTGGGAAAAAATTCATACAACATGCAGTTGCTCAAGTTCATCTTTCTTAGCACAGAAGCTTAATACAGTCTTCAAAAGCTATTAGGCTGTGCTGTTACAAATACAAGCATGCCAATTCCTGTATATTAATAATTCATAGTTATAGGTTGCTGACAGTACTATCAATCTGTATCAGATAAAAGAATCAATGAATGCTAGAAAAGGAGTTGCTGAAATTGCTATTTTAACTCTACAGCATGCCTGCTGAAAACCAGCTTGGGGATAAGCAGATGCAGAGAGTAAAAGAGAAATACTATTTAGGCCAGATAGGTGGATCAAACAACTTTGAATTCTTCCACAGCACTTCACACATGTGTGCTTCAAGACCATTGCTGGGCAGATAAATTTTGTGTTCAGCTATGCAATTTCAATATAGTAATGATTTGCAGATGTGTGAGGGTCTGAATCTTTGTGAAGTGAAAGCTGAGAGAGCCAGAAAGAACTTGCTTTGAGTGTCATATCCCAACTAAGACTCTGCATATTATGCATTCGAGATCTTGAAAACTGCTTCCTCTAGAGCAACTAGAAAGAGAGGAAATATTTGTTAGAATCCATCTTAAAACCAAACCAAATTACAGTAGTATGTACAATTTTAATGCTTTCAGTGTGAGCTTTGGCCTCTGTTCTCTGCTGGTGGTCATGTAACGTGGAAAATGTTGAAAGGGGTTTAGGGTAGGCTCTCCAGATTTCATGCATGTATGTTCTCTGCCGAGCACAGTGGGGAAATAGTACAGCAAAATACACTTCCTTTTTTTCAGTTTGGACGTCACAGGTTGAACCCAGAGAACCGAACACTGGGCAGTCTTAGAAATGTTCTTTACCTCCTTCAGCAGAGAGTGAGGTGAGCTTTCCCATTTTATTTCACCTACCATGATAGAGAAGACTTGAATGTTATTAATATTTTGAAGATGTTGCTGGATCTGGATTTTGTTTCCTTTTGTCTCCCTTAAACTTGACATTTGAGTCAACCTGGTTTTTGTAATATATTGTAGAGTAAGCCCACAAACCCAAATTCTCCTAAATGTCTGTACAGTAAGTGACATCAAGGATACATAAAGATACATATGGATACTAATTCATTTCACTTCTCAACTTGAAAAAAAGCAGGTTTCTTGCACAAAAGACCTTAAATTTCTGCAGAATTTTTTCTTTAAAATATTATTAAATGTAGCAGGCTCAAGATCAAGAATGGGATTAAGATTCATACAGTTGTCAATGACTTGTGATATTGATTCTTCTTTGCAGTGTACTGATTTACTTACAGAAAGCTATTCATAGTTGTTTTCTTTTTTTTTTTTTTTTTTTTTTTTTTTCCTCCTTTTGCCTTTTTTTTTTTGTCTCCTCCTTAGGCGTTTTGGATTAGTGGGACTCTACAAAGGCCTTGAAGCAAAGCTCCTGCAGACAGTCCTTACTGCTGCTCTTATGTTCCTGGTGTATGAGAAACTGACTGCTGCAACCTTCACAGTCATGGGATTAAAGCACTTGCACAGGCATTGAAAAGACACCTATGCAAAGATTCAGAGGTCTAGAAAACACATTCCAGTTTTGAGACCTGGCTGGGTAACAAAGGGTCCTCACTTTCTCTGCTTCTTTTTTCAGCCACCTTTATCTCCAGTATTTGGAGAAATCTAGAATATGCTCTATAGGACCTGTTGCCATGAATTCAGGGATAGCCCGTTCCCTATTGTTCTGTGTACTCACTGTGTTAAGAAAAAAACAGAGACCTTATTTAAGCACTTGATATGAATTTTAAGCTATTACGTGGTTTGGTTATTTGGTTGATATTCTTGGCAAGAATGATTATCTCTCACTATGCTTTTTTCTTTGCCCTCAAATCATCCTCAACTATTCTTGTACCTTTACCTTCTGTCAGCAGCTGGTGGGGTTGGTTTTGTGTTATTTTCCTTGACATGTGTTTGTCACTTCATATTTGGTTCTTTAAATAATTAATAAAGAATAACATTTTTGGCATGGTTTTCCTTTACCTTCAAATATGTTTGTAGCACAGGATCTGATGTTGCCCCAAATACCTGGTGGTGAGGTTTCTAAGCTGCTGGAATGGTTATTACAAGTGAGTGTGCAATCTGTCTTCTTGAATCCAGCTATTTTGAATCTTGAAAATTTTGAGTGCAGATACTGCTTAAGTAGGAGGAAGATAACCTCTTGCTTTTTCAAGTCGAGTCCCTCAAGCTGCCTCAAGAAAATGGGCTTGCTACAGAAATACGTGAAGTTTTGTGACTCTGGTACTTGTGAGAATATGTGAATTCACACCATATTCATAGCACACAGGAGGCACTGCCCTATGCTTCAGAAGTGCTATGCCTGCTCAAAAATGTGCTTTGTTTATTTTTCCTACTGTCAAAATCATTGTGGGGAAGCAAGGTGGTTCTCATGCCACTCTGGCTGAAATCTGTGTGGCTGTCAAGAGCTGAAGTTCAGCACCTTGGACCTTTCTGGTCTGTGACACGAAGGAACAATTCCTGGAGAAATATTTTTCTGGTTGCTTTACCTATGAGAAGAAAGTAAATACTTGCTAGCAATTGATAGCCAAAAAATAGTTGTCTACCTACCATTATGGATTCAAAGGGATAAAGTATCTCCTTTTTGCAAAAAAGCCAAATACAGAAGCCCCGTGTAAAAGTGTGTTGGCCTTGGCTGTGACTGTGTTACCTGTGTTGCCTGGAACAGACATTTTGCCCTAAACTTTCTACTTGGCTCTGCTGACCAATTATAATGAAACAGTTTCATAAAGGAATGAAAGCAAAAGCTACTGAAGGTGGGAGCATCTCCAGTCTTCTTTTAATGGTAGACCTGTAACATTTAAAACTTTCTTTGCTTCTGCATTCTCTAGTATTGATTTAGACATTAAATTGAAATAACTGAAAAACTACTTAACCTTGCATGACTGAGCCAAAATGCAGATGGTTGAGGAATTGTTTAGTCCTTTGTTCAACTGGCAGGCAAACGTTCATGTTGCAGCTGGTACTTCTACCTAGGTTTTCTCAGATGTAGTTTGTACAGATGATGACATTTCTGTTAGACTGCCTGAAACTGTTTCAGGCTTTAAAGGCCTTGGTGATTTGACATTAAAACGTCCATAATTTATCAGAGCAAACTATGAAAGACTATTTTTAATCTTGGTACTGGAGTTGTAATTCATCTTTGGTGAATAAATACTGTCCAGAAATGAAAACTAAATAAAATAAGTTTACTCTATTTTAAAATACATTTACATAAATTGTAATTTCCTGCTGTCCTCCTCATAAGCAAATTACAGCTTCAGGGGTGGTGTAAAACGTAATCCAGTATGGCTCTGTAGATTTGTCATTTCACTGGAGCAAAATAGTAGAACTAAATGACAGTTCCCGTCAAACAACTCAAAACATAAAGTGTTCCTTTAGGCACAGGTGGCTCCCAATGGACATGGTTACGGCAGTTGAAGCTGGAGATGGAACATGGAGGCAGAGTATGAGGTGGTGTGGCAGAAGCAGCTCTAGGCACAACTACCTGCATTCAAATATTGTGTAAATTCATTCAAGAGAACTTAGCAGAAAATATTTTCATCTTCAGGTGAAAAACATATCTTCTCTCTATATTTTTAATACTATTTCTGAGAGAAAAGAGAAAGGAATGATGATTACAAAAGACAGCAGCAGAGAGGATCATGTGTTTTAGCCGAATTCCGTCTCTGTAGCATCTTAGAGATTGCAAAGCAAGTGGCTTCTAGGGTATCTGTGATGTTTGGGATGAATCCTGCTCTAATTTGTATTTCAAATCATGTTTCTTGCCGTTGTCGGTTGCCTGTTTGAGAGGATGATATATAACACATTTTGGCTTATTCATTAATGTTATTTGTCTATCTATCTGTCTGTCTGTCTGTTGGTCTATAGATATATCTTTTGGATATGTATATATCTCAATATATCATATAACAGAAATGCTATTCACTAAGCTTCAGTTAAGAGGATGACAACTGATAGGGTATAACATTTTCTTTTTTCTTATGTAATGCTGAATTGCTGAGCATTTGCTGCCAGAGCTGGCTGTACTTTGCAGGAAGAGTCTCTCTATCAAATGATTTTCTGGCTGCACTGAAGGAAGTTATTAAAACCTGAAAGCTGGTGCATACCTTTTGTGGGAAGAAAAACAGCTTTTATCTCTAGTCTGACCAAGAGGAATAGAGTGTGCTGCACTGCTGCACTGCAAAGCTTCTTGTCTAGATAAATCCTTCTTTATATGTCTTACTGCCTACCTGCTGAGGATGGAAAAGGGGGAGTGCTGACTCTGCTCCTTGCTGGACTTTTTAGTAAAGACAGGTAAACACATTCCATTCAGAGGAAAAAACAGGTAAGCTTTCACAACTGGAATATTCCTTGCACAGGCGTCTGTTGAAAAATGTATTCATTGCCATCAGTGGAGTTATTTTAACACCAGATGTCAGCTCAGCTGGTGAGCATGGGGGAGGAGAGCATAGGGCTGTGGGAGAGATGGAGCTATGTAGGAGGCCTGTAGAGTTTACGCCCATTATTGGGGTTTGTCTTTCTTTTTTATTATTTTTTTAATCAATATGGTTTAAAGCAAAGAAGAATGAGGATGATGCAATGAGGAAGATGGGTATTAAACCAATTGTTTTTATGTACTTGTTTAATCACCTAATCTAAAATACTGAATTCTGTGTCTGCAAAGGGTACTTTGTGGGCATTATAATCCTCTCTTTGCCTCTTGCAGTCTTTCACAGCAGAAACAGAGAGGTTTGAGGGCATGGTATGATGGTTTATGTGGGCTGAAGAGCCTTCTTCAAAGCAAGTTTTCCTGGTACAAAAGGGGCCAGGTCCATCTCTTGCACAAATAAAGCTGTGTATGACTGCATGGTCTGTCCAGGGTTGTTGATGCTGACCTAGTGTAAAACTTTACTGGTGTGTAACATCATATCTAACATAATATTCATAGCTTACAGGTTTTGATAGCACTAGATAAAAGAGGATAGATTTAGGATTCAATGAACAACAGCAGAAGAGATTTTTTGAACTGGCGCTGCACCATGCAATAAGCTGCTCGAGAGTTAATTCCTTTACTCTTCCTTTGCTTTGTGTTTAAAAGAAATGGACTCCAGAACTTTCTGAAAAATGATAAGTAAAAGGAGATCTCTCCTCCTTTCTTTTTGGCTGACAACATTTTTCTCTGCTGTTTGTAGCAATGTAGTGAATTTGTCAGAGCAGCCTGGAGCACAGCACAGCCACTTCAAGGTAAGGGGAAGAAGCTTGTGCAAAGACGGATTTATTTCTGTTCTCTGCAGTCAGGGAAATTATCCTCCAGGTACTGCAGCTGGAGGAGAGGGAAGAGCAGAAATTTGGTGGTGGTCCAGATCAAAAAGCCGAGCAAGACAAGAATCCCCATAACTTGCAGCAATGGTAATGTGAAGTGATAGCAAGGCCAGAATCTATCTGTGAGAGATTCTACAGCACATTACCAGATCCTGGTGTAGCACTTGAACAGTGGAGCCCAGCTCACAGGCGTGCTATTGCAGCAGCAATTAACTACACAGTTCACAGCCCCATCTCAGCAGTACCAGTGGTGAGAGGCTTCATTTTAACAATCCCTGACTGAAGTCTTGGATGTATATTCTTTTGGAGCTGGAAGGGTCTGGATAGTCAGAGAGTTTTCTTGTAGAATACCCTGTTACTCAGCGCTTTTCATTTGCTATATTGCTTTCTATGACTTATCAAACCAGCTGAAGAAAATAATAGGTATGTCTAGGTTCCTGGTATTTGCATTTGGATTTCCTGCCAAAATTGCATTTAGAGGCATTTAGAAAGTCTGCCAAATGTGGCAATATGCCAGATTGTAAGACAGTTGAAAAGGACTTTAAGGCACAGACAGCTACTGGTCACACTGGGTACCTCAGTACCTCAGAGAAGCAGATTTTAACTTCAAGGGAAGTCTCTTAACAGTATTGTATGTGTAGCTTTATCTCTAATGCCAAACACCAGAATAATTTACATGTGCTGGGCTCAGAGATATGTACACAGAAGGGGCCTGGGATCAGCCCAGGTTTATCCATAGGAAAACACATTTTTCTGACTTCAGCATATTGGTGATTGATTGAGAGATGGGAAGACTGATCTGGTGATCATAATTCGATTTTACTCAGATTTCTCAAAATCTTATATATTATTTCAGACAGGCTAATAATTTTTACTACAATAATCAGGTTAAAAATCACACAGATAACTCATGCATTTACAACAACTCTTTGCTTGCAGAAGTTGACTTGAATCTTCTCTTTTCCTATAAGAAGATTTAATCTCATCTTCTGTAATCTTCAAAGTTCTCTTTGTTCCTGCCATGGCATCTTGTTCATCAAACCAGCTATGCTAACCAAGTCTCTTTGGCTCTCTGTCTTGTGTATTCCCACACAGCCAGTGCTCAGTTCACCCTGGAGGGTTGCAAATGTTAGTATCTGTGTTACACAACTGTTGTCACAGCGCACGCCAACCTTATTCTTAGTAAACCGTAATCCCTTCTGTGCTCTGACATGCATATATGGAGAATGAGGTTGGTGTTTTTTCCCCTGATAGGATTTATTTCAAATTAGAGACAAATGCCAGCCAGACTTCGGCTGGCTTCAGTGTGGATTCCTTGCTGAAAATAGTTTACAATTCTTGGCTTGGCCTTTCTGACCTTCATCTGTGATGGGCAGAAGATTTCAGCATGTCTGGGTAGATTCAAGATGTGATAGGGCCTCCCCTAATTGTTTCAATTGTTTCATTTTCTCAGCTGAGTGATGGCATATCAAGGCTCAGAGTTGCTGTTTTGAACAAAAATTTTTCCTTTGTCCTGTTGTTTTGGGAAGTTCATTGTTCTTTTAATGTGCTTGAGGAGTCATGGTGACTTGTTGATGCAAAGGTTTTATGAAGCACTGTGAGAAACAAGTGAGAAAACTGATTTGATGGATATCTTTCCTCATGCACATGTCCATGCAGTCCCAAGCCTCAGTCACTTGCTGTATACAAAACAAATGTCTTCATTTCTTTTGAATTATTTCTCCTAGGCTTGCTTTGTGGCCATGAATCAAGCATATTTTGACACCACTGTTTTCTAGTTTTGAAATTCTCAGGATTACAGAAGTCAATGCTGAGGGGATTGTATTTTTTTTTCACATGATAGCCTTTTATCTTAGTCTTTCTGTAATATTTTGAAAGATAGAAGTTGAAGATGTCATATGATGCTTTCAAAACTCTCAAAGTATGTATCAACAATAAAGCAGAGTTTTCCAAGAAAACTGAAATATTATATTTAGTTGATATATTTAGGGTTTGGAGGGTAAAATGGGAAAATTTCATGTTTTCCTCATAGGCAGGGAAGAGGAAAAAAAATTGGAGAAAGAATTAGTACAATTAATTTCTTTGTTGCTTTTCTCTGGAACAAATACGTGTAAGTTTTTTCTAAAGCTGAAGGAAAAACATTCATGGAAGCCTTGTAGGTCCCCTGTGCAAGATGTTAACTGCTCCTGTAGTGAGTCAGAAGCTTTCATATTATTAGAAACTATGAACATTTATGTCTCATATATATATAACCTATATTAATTTGTGAAGCTCAGCAACCCGTCTCATTCCCCTTCTCCATGATAAGTCTGGTTTATTCCTGCGAAGTTAAAAGGGGGTCAACCCGAGCAGTCAGAGGGTAGTGCCAGGTATTATTTGTAGTTTCGATGTGTTCTGTTTACGACGGGGTTTGGTGTGTGTCCAGCAAAGAAGGTGATCAGACGCCAGGAGGTGGCAGCCAAGCCCCACTGCCTTGCCTCGCTCTCCCTTGCTGCCAGGAACCCAAGCAGAGAGACTTTTCTGTGAGTCAAAAGAAATCAAATTACAATCAGAAGACTTGGAACTTTTGCCTGGAGAGAGGGCACACCTCTCTCCAGAAAAAGAAATAGCCAAGGTGTTGGTTTCAGTGCAAGATATTTCAGAGGGGAGAATTAAACCCATGGAGTTGAAGGAAATGGAAAAATTAAGTTGCAAGAAGGAAGAATTTGTGATGTGGTTGTCACAAAAGGTTGTCTCAACTCAGGCCACCCCAGGGATGTGGTAGGATGATACTTCCATATTGCTGCCACCAACACCAAAACTTCCGTTGTCGTGTTTATTTCATAGATCTGACATGATTCTGTGAGACAAAGTGAATTCATTAGGCTGACAAAAGTAGATGTTGCTGTGTGCAATTGTTGGCATGTTGCCCATGTTTCTTACTAGCACTTGGCTTAAAGGTATCACCAAATAATTTCACAGTGCCAACAACATCCATGATTTCAGTCTCTGCTTTCTGGTTTGTGCAACCAAGTCCCTGCAAGTGACCTGAGCCTTGAGCAATTCTTCCTCTGCCCAGCTACACCTTCCCCCCAACTCTCCTCCTGCCTGTATATATGCCTCCTTTTTTCCTGAGGAGTTTCTTTCCAATTGCATTAGAAGGTCAAAGGTGAATGAATGTGGCCCAATCTCTGTGGAAAACTCACTTTTATCAGTTATGAAAGCCTGTATGGTTTGTAGAGTGGCCGTAGTTGCTGATTTCCTCTGCGGTGACAATGGCTTCAAAGCATTGTGTTAAGAAAACTGACTCTTTGCAACAAGAACTGTTCCAGGCAGCCACCTCTCCAGTTGCTTTCAGAGAGGAATTCAGGTTAGTTTCCACAGGGCAGTGATCTAATATTCCATACACTGGAAGAAATGGAAAATCAAAAGTCGTATGTTAAGTGAACAACGCAATTACCTTGGACTGCTTTATTCTGTCTTGACAGACCATAATGCTTTGTCATTTTCTCATAACAGAAAGACTTGTATGGTTCTGGAAAGCAAAGGAAGGGAAAAATAATGTAGCTGAGGAATGACATGCTAGTCAAAAGGCTCCTTTGCAGCTCTGCTCTACAAACATAATTAATGTTAAAACAGCATTAATGAATCTTGACTGTCCCTTCCTAACTGCTGGAGCAGCTAAAGTGATGTATGATATGACACTTGAGCATGAAGCTCATCTTTCCAATGCCACACAAAATGGCATCCAACTGCCATTGGCAGGGGATGGCAGAAGCTGTGGCCTGCGGCGTGAGGCTGATGGGTCCCAGCAAGTGACTGGTGGTTGTGTGCAAGCTGGGCCATGTGGTTTAGTGGGTGCAGGCATTGTCCAACATGCACCTGTCTCTACAAAATGTAGCACAGGGCATACAGTGCAGTTTGCTCCGTGAGAAGAGACCATGAGTAGCTCTTCAAGAAGGACTGGGAACCAGCAAACTCAACTTTGTGGGTTCTGTGATCTTCCAGCTGTCTTAGTGTGGTTCAGATCACGTTGTAAGCCTTTCTCAGGTGTCTCATGCTGAGCAGAAAAGGGAATGTGTGCTTGATTTTACAGCAAATTGTGGTCTTTCTTTTTGTCTCATTTGTAAAATGGGGATAACATCTGACGCCCTTCTCTTGAGGGGAGATCTTTATGAAAGAAATTTCCTTGTTCAGTGCTTTGGGGTTGATGCAAATGCCATGTGAATATTACCTGTTTTTAAGCTGGAAAAGTAAGCTGGCTCAGTGCTGACTTTTAGGGTGCTCACTGCTGTCACAGCATTATCATCTTGCAGAGATGTGGCCAAATAAAGATCAGGGCAGGTTATGAGGCAATCAAGGCCTGTCTTGGAGAGTTTACAGATCAGGTTGCTTTCAGCACCCTGTCTGCCCTGGTAGTCCCTACTGATAATACAATTACCTGAAACGAGGTTGTGTACAGGTGGGCATCTGTCTCTATTCCCAGGTAACAACTGACAAGACGAAATGGTGTCAAGTTGCACCAGGGCATATTTTGATTTGATACTGGAAAAATTTCTTCACTGAAACAGGGGTCAAGTATTGGAACAGACTTCTCAGGGAAATGTTGAAATCACTAACTCTGGAAGTTTTTAAAAAAAATGTGTAGATGTGGTGCTTAGGGACATTGCTTATTGGTGGCCTTGGCAGTGCTGGGTTAATGTTTGGACTCAATGATCTTAGAGGCCTATTCCCACCTAAACAAATCTATTATTCCAGTCTCCAATCCAGACACAGCTGCACAAAGTCTCCTTGTTTACTAAGCACACAGTGAGAGATGTGAACCCAGCACATCTCCTGTTTCTTCTAACCACAGGTGGAGGTGCTTAGAAATGCCCTGGGTTATCACCAGGAGAGGATTTGAATAACCCAGGACCAAAGTTTAACATCATTCTTCTTTTGCTTTGTGCTTCTTTCCCATCAAATTGTAGCTGGGAAAGTGTGCTGAGATGTCTCAGGTGGCAGGAGATGTTTTTGGAGACCTCCTGAACCTCAACAACTCTGCCCAGAGATGTCATAAGTACATGAATTCCCCCTCTGACTTCTGCCTTGATTAGTCAGGATGATTTCAGCTACTTCTGGACAGGAAGCTGCACTGTACTAACACTGTTATCACTGATAATGATTTATTTCTGCCCTGTCTTGCAAGAAGTCTGGAAAGAGAAGCCAAAAAGTGTGGCAATATGAAAACTGCCTTCCTCCTGGTCTACTCCTCCTCTCCTCCTGTCCTTTGTGTGGTGCTGCATCTTATAGTGAGTTTGTATTTTCTCTCTGTTATTGCAGTGATCACTACTATGGAATGTAGGTAGTAAAAAATGTAAGAAATACAATTGTTTCAGTAGAGGAATCCTGGAAAAGAGAGTTTGCCACACGAGTCATGCAGAAGACATTAGAGATCATCTTCCTAGCTCTTTTAGCAAGAAAAGATCTAGCAGGAATGAGGACAGTCTCTATCAAGCCATTATTTTATACTTCTCTCTAGGGTTTAACATTTAAAAACATACAAACAGAAAAAGAAGGAAGGGCATCCTTTCCCTCTTTCACCTTCACTCTACTGCCTTCCTGTCATGGTAATAGGTGAGAACCTTATGCTTTAAATACTTAGTAAGGGAAAGTAGTTGTGAAGTTTCTGGTTTACTTTCCTATGTGTCATTTTGCTAGGACTCATACTAGGCAGAAAAAGAGAGAAAACACAGGGAGTGGGAAGACAGGTTCATTCTGAATGGCTGGAGTTACATGTGTGAAATAGGGGTGCAATTTTTCTCTCTGCTTTTCAGTCACAGGATGCGAGTTTGGGATGAAGAGGAGTCAACTGGATGAACTAATTCTCTTCAGGAGAGAATTAGTAATTTTACAGAAAATGACTAATCTTTTCATTTTTTCACAGTAGACTCATTTAAAAAAACCAAAAAACATGGGAACTAAAATATTTCGTCATTTTTCCTGTGGTTGTCCTTATCTAGACTGTCACAGCACTTAAGGGAGCTGCAGAATTTAGATGGATCTTTTATAAGTCAAATGGGATGAATCAAAAAGCAACTTTAACCCAAGAGTGCTCAGCAGAGTGTTCCCTACTGCTTTTCCCAAGGTGACAGCATATCATCCAGGACAGCAATAGGAACACCCCACTGTGTCCAGCCAGGGAACAACTTGAGGTTTCTGAGCAGTCACACATACAGCTGATGGACAGTTTTAATTTGCCACCTCCCTGTACTCACTACAAATGTTTCATATCTGACACTGAATGCATTTTCTTTCCTCCCAGGCTAAGCTGGGGCAGGTGACCTGGGCAGTCTGTGGTCCAATGGGAGCAGGTTGCCTGCAGGTGGGAGTTGAGTGGGAGGCTTCCTGTACTGAAGTCCTGCACCCATCCAATGCTGTCGGCAAGCCTTGACCCTAAGGTGGGCCACAGTCAGAAACATCTGAAAACTATTAGCATGGGTCAGTGGTTGAATTCTAAAATTTCACATGTGCATCAGAAAGCAAAAGAAAAATAAATCTGGCTTCTTCTGTAATACTCAAAAGAGCCTGGGGTTCCTGTCTGAAGTGAGAGCTAGTGAAATTTGAGCTGTTTGGTAAAATGTAACTGGATGGCTCCATTTTGTGATGCAGACTGTGAGAAGTTGTGGGATTCAGGCTTGATTTTTCAAAGCAGGTACCTTTTGTTCTGATGTAATTCTCAGGTAGGTCTCTGAGTTGAAATCAGACAGAAGCTACATATTTCGTATCAAAATAGCATATTTAGGTCACTAAAAATCCTCATATTAAGGAGTGTGTATAGATCACTGATACAAAATCCATGCTGGGTAGTTTAAGCAGCTTTGAAATACAGGATTTCTGTGGTGAGTCACACAAGTACAATTTCCACCTCCCTTCACAATCTAGACCATTTCACTGAGGCAGAGTGGGAGAACCTGTCTCTACATCGCTGTTAGCCAAAGCACGTCCAGACACAGCAATTTCTGGTATTCCCCAGCTGGGATGTGCAAGGATGCAATTCTTCCTTATGTGAAGGTTCCTGCCTCATGGTGGTTTCATAACACACTTTCACTGCCTCTCAGTATCCTCTCAGGGATTCCCCAGTGATAGAAGAGGTAAGAAATCCAGCCAGGTTTTGTTTGCACAGGAAGGTATTCAGGAGCAGTTATCAAAATTAATTTCCTGAGTGTGTAATTGCAGGAACAGGCAAGCTCACCTGTGCTATTCAGGTTAAGTCATGTTATTCTTTAATTCTTGTCAGCTCTCTCACAGGCAGATGTGTCCATGAGGGGCTGAAAACCCCACAACAGGGACAGATGGAGGCTCCTCTGCTGCTGCTACATATGCCTTTTTTCAGGGCCTCTCTTTCACAGCTCATACTTTCTTTACCCAAAAGTAAAAAAAACCCAAAACCAAACAAACAAAAAAACCCCAAAAAACCCCAACCAACCAAACAAAAAAAATCAAACCAAAACAAAAAAACCCCCAAAAACCAAAAAACAAACAAACCAAAAAAAACCAACCAAACAAACAAAACCAACCAGCCCCCCTAAAAAAAAAAAAAAAAAACCCAACCAAAAACAAAAACAAAAAAAACCCCACAAAACCAAAACACTACAGAAAGACCCAACAAAACAAACTAAACTAAACTAAATCTTCCTGGAAACATTCAAACGTGCGGAAAAATAAAAGAAGTGGAAGGCAACTAAAGCAGCCTTTCTGGAGACTGATTTCTAATGCCACCATCAGTAGTGGTACCCCCTCCTGCACAGGTAGTGATGAGTGCAAGGCTGAGCTAGGAACCTCCCAGAAGAGAAGGGCTGGGTAGAATAGGCACACTGTGTTGCTTTGAAAGTGAGCAGGCAGCTAATCTGTGACCAAACCTTCTGCCATTTCTGTCCCCTGCTTGTACAGCAGCCTATCTGCTGCTGCCCTTACCTGCCAGCTCCTGCGTCTCACCCAGAGGCCCTACAAAGGCTTGGAGGCTGGCATTATTGTTGCCATCATCATCATCATCATCATCATAATTTTCTTCCTATGCACTGGTAGCACCCCAGCCTCCTATACTGGCTTTGTGATCAGTCCTCAAAAACACTGCTGGAATCTCAAGTGAGTATCCTTCCCTTTCTTTCTCTTCCTAACCTTGCTCCTGGTGGACTTTCTGTCTACCTCATACCTGTATAATTGTCATCAATTCCCAGCTTCTCTGTGCTCAGCAGCCTCACGGCCCCCACCTACGATGTTTCTTTCTGGTTAGCCGCTCCCTCAGCTGACCCAAGGGGCACCGGTTATTTTCAAGTTTGGAATCTGACACCATGGACATGCACATCCACCTGTGGCCCAGAGAAGCGCAGATGGGTTACACGTGCAAATGGGTGGGCTCCTTGGTCCAGGCTCTGAAGTTCAGAGACAGGTGCCCCTCTCTCTTTTAGTTTTGCTTAATAACAGAAGCCCTCTTCACTCATCCTCACCGTCCTTCACTGCCTCAAGCATTTCACACCCATATGGCTTTGTTTCCTCCTGCCCCCATGCCAACCCACCTTGCTACTAATTCTGCTTTGTGCTGAAATTCTTATCTCTTGGGCAATTGGCAGCTTCACCCCCTCAGTGTGCTAGCAGCCCTGCAGCCAGTGAGAAGGATGTGCTTAAAGAAAAGTCCAGCTCTGTTTCAGCAAGTGTCAGACATCCTTTGTGCACAAAAGCTGTTTGTGAGGAAGACACCAGGCCAAAAGTTAGTGACAGAAAAGAAGGAAAATAAGTCATGTTTTTGTACAATGCATCACTTTTCATTGCGAGTACAGACCTGAGGGCAGGTGGGTGAGGGCCTACAGAAACCTTCAGAGGAGATCCTGTGAGGACCTGTGGCAGGGACTTCTCTCTTGCGTTTCTCATTCATCTCCCTTTTGTTTTTCCAATCCCTCACTTCTCTTACTCAGCTATTTTGTGCTGATTCAGCTATCCTTGTCAGGAGTTCAGCCTGCAGTGCCAGCTGTGACTGCCTCTGTGTTGGGACCCTTTTTTGCTTTAGGGGTCCCTACAGGAGTACTGCACTTTGATTTCTCTGTGAGTTCCCAAGATATCCAGGATGCTCAAATCATGGAATCATAGAATGTTTGAGGTTGGAAGGTGTTGGAGTCTAGAACATCCCTCTGGCCACCCTGGAGGGTTTGGAGACCGGACAGGGGGATTTGGGATCTGTTCAAGGGGGTCAGCCAGCCTCACACAGAGCCCAGGAGGACACTGCCTCTGATCCCTGTCCATGGGAGTGAATGCCCACATTGTATGAAGAATCACAAGCCAGGAGAATTTAAAAAAAGTAGTAGCTAGTTTATCTTAGAATATAAATGTAGAATCTAGGATTTTTCGTATATGTACTTGAGGAGGCAAAATGGAGGAATTGGGGAGTGGTCCTGTCCTCCTTGTTCTTGTTCTTTTCTCCCATTTTCTGCTGAGTCCTGCTGTGGTGTAAACCACAAGGATTGGTTTAGAGTAGAAATGACATGTTAACATAGGTAGTAAGTATTGGTAAGGTTTTGTAAATAAAAAGTACGTTGTGGATGGTGGTTGGACCAGAGCAATGGTACAAAGGGTCCAGGCAGGACCCTCTGATCCACCCCAGTCCACCGCATGTCCTGCTCTGCTGGGGACGCCTTGTAGAGCTGAGAAAGAACTAAGAGATAATGTACCCTGCCAGGGAGACCTGGCAGAGCTGAAAAAGAACTGAGAGATATTGAAGAATAAACAACCTTGGAAACATGCACTGGTGGACTCAGCTTGTCTTCTCTGGCTCCAGCATGAAACACTTAGGGCTAGAGAAGACAAAAAACCTTATTACTTCGAGGAACAGCAACCCCGAGGAGACTCCCAGGGAACAGCAACCCTGAGAGGAAGGAACCCTTAAAAATTATCTAGTTCAACCTTCCTGCAATGAGCAGAGACACCTTCAACTGCACCAGTTTGCTCAGTCCCATACAGCTTGATCTTGAATTCTTCCGGGGATGGGGCATCTACCACATCTCTGGGCAACCTGTTGCAGTGTTTCAACCCTCTCACTGTAAAAACCTTCAACCTTATAGCTAACTGAAGTTGATCCTCCTTCAGTTTATCCTTTGTTCCATTGCAACAGATCCTGATAAACAGTTTGTCCTCATCTTACTTCAAGGCTCACTTTATGTACTGAAAGGCTACAGTAAGGTTTCCCCAGAGCCATCTTTTCTCCAGGACTGGGGTGGTCAAGGTGCTCCAGGAACCAAGCTGCTGCTCCTTTGCCTCCTCTCTACTCCCCCAGGTCCTCTGGAAGCAGGTATGAGCCAGTGTGCTGGAGGGGACCTGCTGCCAAAATAATTTTATTTTTTCTGCTGTACTGCGGTGGCTGCCATGGCAAAATCTCCTCAGAGTAGCTAGACAATAGCAGAGAGAGTTTTTCAGGGTTCTTTATTTTATTTATTGGTAATTTTAGCCATTACTTCACTGATGAAGTTGAATACATTTGTTTAAATCATCTTTTTAACTATAAAATTTAAGCCTATTTCACACAGAATTTCCCTTTTGTTCTTTGCTTAAATACTCCTGCCCTTTGGTTGTTATTAATTACATCCATGGTTTTCTAAACAACTTAATCCACGGAAATTAGGAGTTTATGAGAGAGGCCAAGATCTAGTAAATCTGAGAGGAATATCCCTGTTCCTTTTAAATACCATTAATTTGTATTGAATATAGGAGCATGTAAACAAAACACCAGCTGTACACCAGAGGATAAAAGTTAGAGGGCAATGAATCCAGTTAAATCAATTGTATGGTCTTTGCCTTTGCCCTGTCTCCTGGGACAGGCTGGGTTGGAAGGCTGGCAAACAGAGGTATGGACAGAAGGATGCAATTGTCCTCTGTATTTTAAAGGCCTGTCTGTCACCACTACATCAGGTACTGCCACCAGCCTTTAGAAAGGGGTTAGGTTGCTATTCTAGCTCTCAAGCCACTCTGCTTGGTATATTTGCGTCCAATGCATCAGAGTCCTTCTCATCCAAATCTGAGCAATCAAATAGTCTGACTAGCCCCCCAGATAGGGACAAGCTCATAATTTTGTTATGAAAATCTGTTTAAAACTGAAGGGAAATGTGGTTGTTTACCTCTCTGAAAAGACTGCCTTTCTAAAACAAGGATGTAAGCCTTGCTCCCCCCCTCCCTCTCCCTCCCCGCGACAGCGTGAAGTCCCTGCAAGAGTGTTACTATTTAAGGTTACTTTTGCAACAGAACTTGGAGTTTTAGCTTCTTCAAATGTTCTTTGGGATACAGAAATCTGCACTTTGTCCTGCAGAGCCGCCAGCACTGCAAGAGGAGAGTCACCATATACATATCCTCTGAGCTACAAAGATAGAATAGTATCGTGGAATCATAGAATAATTGATGTTGGAAAAGACCTTTAGATCACTGAGTCCAACTCACAGCACTGCCAAGTCCACCACTGTACCGTGTCCTTAAGTGCCATATCTACACATCTTTTAAATACATTCAGGGATGGTGACTTCACCACTTCCCTGGACCGCCTGGGCAGTGGTTAGACAACCATTTTGGTGAAGAAGTTTTTATGAGTATCCAATCAAAACTTCCTCTGGCACAACTTGAAGCTGTTTCCTCTTGTCCTGTCTTGTGTCATCTAGAAGAGGATGAGTCTCACCTTGCTGCAACCTCCTGTCAGGTAGTTTACAGAGTGATAAGGTGTCCCCTGAGCTTCCCTTTCTCCAAACTAAACAAACCCAGCTCCTTCAGCTGGTCCCCATAGGATTTGTATTCCAAATCCTTCAGCACTGCCTTTCTCTGGACATGCTCCAGCACCTCAATGCCTTTATTGTAGTGAGGCGCCCAAAACTGAAGGATTCAAGTTGTGGCATCACCAATGCTGAGTATGGGGGGATGATCACCACTCTCGTTCTGATGACCACTATTTCTGGTACAAAATGTCACAGCCAATGTGTTTATGATGTGTTTATGTTTTTGAGCAAAGCTGCCCACTGGCATTTTCAGCGCTCTGTCACTGGCAGAGGTCAATGAGGAGGTGGATCCACCAGGCATGTATTTGGCTCAGATGTAATTCAAGGGGTCCATGTGGTTTCTCAGTGGCTTTTCTTCATTTGCATCAGGTGAGGAGAAATTCCCAGTGAGTGCAAGAGCATATCCAGGGCTTCTGGGACACTCAACTCTTCCAGCTCATTTACTTCCTTTTTTTTTTTTTTTTCCTCCCTGATTGTATCTCAGACTGAGCTGAACAGGTCAGCTTTGTATTTGGTTTTATACTGTGTAAAAGGAAGAGGTTACCCTTGAAAGGAAAAGGTTTCCCTTGAAATCTTTTGCTGTCCTTGAGGGCAAACCTTATGGGTGGGTTTGGAGTGCTGGTAGTTCACAACATCCAATGCAGAGCAAACTTGAGTCACTGATAGCTGAGGTTCTCCGAAGCCACCCACATTTGGGTGCAGACAAACTCTTCCTCAAGCTTTTATCTCTTCTCATAAGAATCTGGCTGGTGCAGGCCAGCTGGCTTCCACATCAAGCCCAGTTCCATGTATCATGCCATGTGGGACTGCCAACAGCAGCTGGTTGACATAACAACTTCATTTCCCAACACTGGAAACAGTGTTTCCTGTTGCCCATCTTTATTCCTGTAATCCCAAGTGGAGGCTTTTGCTCTGTTTTTGTTTTATTTTCCTCTTCAGGAAGACATAAATACATTTCTTAGTTTCCTTTTTGGAGCAAAATGGCTGAGTCAGGACCAAAACCAATAGCTGCTCAGGGTGAAAATGGGTACTGTGTGACTCAGGGTAGCTGTCGAGGGTCATCTCAATTCCCTCTGCTCCTAAACTCACCTTCCTATGAGCTTCAGACTGGGCTTTGAATAGTCACTGGCCATCCCTGTTCTTGGGCTCCCTGACAGTTTTCCCTTGACCTCTTAAGCCTGAAATGCTCTATGAAGCTTCAGCCACTGCTGGCAGCTGATCAGTTCTATAAGCACCACTTCCAGCCAGCCCTGCAGAGTCCTTTTCTCCCTCTGAGCCCTTGTGCACCTCAGTTTTTCCAGTGAAGTCTTCTTGAATCCCCAATAGCCTGAGTGCTTTGTGTCACGTGGCCAGCAGCCAGGCAGAGTTAGGGTAGGGGCACTGCAAGGATGGGAATAAATTGGACCCTAACCCTGGCTTAATCTTCACTGTAGCATTTAATGAGCTAGTGCAGAGAATAGATCTGATGAAAAAGCTTTCCTCTTTTTTAAAAAAAGCTCTATTTAATTTCATATTTTTCTAAATGCTACCTACTCAGATTGGTTCTCCGTGGGAGCAGACAGCAGTGTTGCCATGGATGGCACCATAGGGGTAGCTTCTCTCAGTGGTAGAGCCCTTCTGCCAGGAGAGACAGGCCAGGGGACCATAATACTGGGTGGAAAACCAGTTTATGAAATAAAAGTTGATATTTTCAAAATCACCAACCAAGCTTCCTACTTGCATGAACAGACCGATGAACAACAACATCATAAAGCCTTTGCAGCTCTGTTTTCCCCTACTCTTATTCAACAGAAACAGTAGCAAACACAATTCCTCAAATATTGCTAAGATAATAAAACAGCAAGGACAGAGGACACAGGACTGGGAGGAGAGGCAAAAATACCATGGAGGCATTTTCCTGTCCATGAGGAAGTAAGCTTAGGCCTGAAGTAGTACTTCTCCTCTTTCCAAATAAGGAGTGACTGGGATCAGCTCCTCCTGGGCCTTGCTTGATGCAATCATTCCTAGAGAGGTATGAAATTTCTGCATCTAAGGGGACTGAACTTTAGCAGGACCACTTGGACTGATTCCCATTCAAACAAGGCTTGTAGGAAAGGGTTAGCTGAGTCACTGCTGTGACTGGAAGAGGCTGCAGTCAGCAGATAAAAGATTTGCATCACCAGGTGCTGTCAGAAGGAGTGTTAAATTCAGTGTAAGAGAGACATGTTGTGCCAAAGGCTCAATTAACTGTTCCTTTTCACCATGAAATCTTGCACTCATGCTTTTACTATGCCTCTTGTTTTTTAACTGAGTTTTGACTATCACCAGCTATTTGGCAACAACATCTGCCTGGGGTTCAGCCACATCCACATCGGAGCAGCTCTTTCAGGGCTGTGGTTGAAGTGAGTGATGAACTTCAAAAGGACAACATCATTTTACCAAGTGAGTAAACAGAGCTTGGTCCACAGCAGGCTCTGAAGGGTGGGGTAGCTCTCAGCTATGGCAGCACTGGGAAGCCCAGAAGCTGTGTAAGAGGAAGCTGAACTGCAAGTAGAATTGGGGTCTGTGGCTGTGGTTTGCTGGAAAGGTTTAATTAGGGCATAGCATGGTGGATAATACTCACTTCTGGGAGTTTTTGTATTTGCAAAGTGAATTTAATGGAGAAACCTTGTGCAACAGTGTTTATCTTGAAAACTTGACCTTTCACTGCTGCTTTCTGCCCTGTTGGTCATCTTTGGTGGCACACAGAGCTTCAGGTGGTCTTTCCTTTTTAATTTCCCTTCCCTCAGATCTTCCCTGAAAGTTGCTGCAGCTGGTAGATCACACTACTGCTTCTGCTTTATGACCAGAAACTTTCAAGGAAACCAGCTTGCTGAGACCTGGGTTTCTGAACAGAGAAGAAAACATCTGAAGGTAGGAATAATTTTTTTTTTAAAAAAAACTTTGAGTAGTGAGAAAAGTAGAGTCAGAAAGGCCCATGCCTTCATTTTTCCATAGAAAGATTATCTCTGAGCACAGGAGCAGACTCAGTCAGTGGATCTAAGTAGGGCAAAAACATGGACAAGTTTCTCCATGACTCACACATCCATGCCCAGAGAGGGCTGGTCCTGCTCATGGCTGCCAGCTGAACCCAGGGGCTGCGTTTTCCTGAAGGGCTTTTTGTGGCAACTCCCATTTAAAGAGATCTGGCTGTCTTCTTATCCTCCTACATTGGGGTTTTAGCCTGGATCTGTTCTCTGTTGGGGTTTAACACTTGGCTTTATAACTCATCCTGTGCAGTTGCTGTGGAGGAGGTGGTTGTGCTGAAGTGCAGCTGAAGAAAGGAATGGCTGGAGATGTAAGGGTGAAGCAATGGCTCCATGAGCACAAGCATTGCTAGAGAGAAGCCCAAATCAGGAGATGGTGGTCTCAGACTGTCCAGAGTTAAACTACACAGTCTGCAGGAATAAAGCTATGGCGCTGAGTCTTTTTCCCCATAAGGACCTCCAGTGCCATGCCCCTCAACAGGGGAGCTCTGCTGGCAGGGACACCCTCCTGTTTACATCACTGGTTTATGGAGCTCTGCTCACAGCAATCCAAATTTCAAATAAGCAGGGACTGAGATGGTCTGACTTAATTAACACCTGTGTTTTCCTTCTTGATATCAATAACAAAATGGCTCTTGAACTGGCAAATGTAAGAACATTTCCATTATTTTGGGCAGTGCAGGATTTTCTCAGGATATGGATATCTGAAAAGCAAGAAAAGACACAGGAACATTTGTTCCTGCTGATTCTGACTTAGGCTTTGTCCAGCTATTTCCATGATCATATTTTCAGTGGCAAGCACAAATACCACCATTGATTCATTGTTGTTATGGACACATCACTAGCAGCAATAACAGAGGTAGGTGGTCAGAGAGGATGCAGATGTTCTTCTTCCACACCACACATCATCCTACTGGATATCCCTTGTCCTTTCACATTACTTCATTTGCCAGAAAACAAAAACAATAGCTGAATATTGCGGCTTTCTGAAGGTACATATATGTGTCTCCTCCAGTGTCTCACGTATCTGTAAAACTGCTGACACAGTGAAATAAACAAGGCCACATCTGATTATGAGAGGCACAGGGAGGATAATGTTAATTGCTAAGTTTACCTGACCCTTCCTCTTACCGAATCTGATTTAAAGTTATTGATAATGTTGACAATTGGTGTGGGCAGGAATTAAGTTTCTGTGTTGGGTGTCTGTGCGTGACCTGTACTGTCTCAGGAAAATTTTGGCTAAAACAAGACAGTAATTTCTGCATACCTAAGAGAAACAAGCTTTATTAGCATAACAAGAAAACCACATCCTCTTTAATTAAGATTTTCTAACATAGCTATGCCCTATCTTCAGACATAAAAGTAGTCTTTCTATTACCCTCTGCTCCATGCCTGTTGAGATTAGAAGCCATTAAATAAAAACAAAGAGCGATGCTGTTTCAGTTCCTACATTTCCTTCATCTCATCAGGCTATGTCAACAAAGTCTGTGCCACCCTTGAATGGAATAGAGCATTCCTCTCAGGTGTAGGATGCAGTATGTAACTGGCATTATTTTACTTGTTTTATATTTTATTGTAATTATTACATGCTGTTCTATTACTACTGATAATAATGTTAGGGAGACATTGTCCCTGGTACATTCAGGGGCTCCAGTACTTATGTTCAAGTGTGGGATTTGGGTGTACATTAGTAAAGCAGGTAAACAAAAATCAGAACCTGTAGGGAAAAAGTCAATGGTAGATATCTGGGAGAAGAGGTTTATAAATAGGATGTGAAAAGAAGGACAGCATGGCATGATTAGGTGGCAAAACAAGAGAAGAAATTTAACCTGCCTTTGTGTGCTTTACTGTGGGAAATACTAAAGGTAATAAGGCTTTTAGAAATCTGTGAATTTCTATGGAAACAGAAAGAGCTGAACAAATGAAGGTACAAAGCTGAAGAGATGAAGGTATGGTACCAAACAATTACACCACAGAAGATAGAGCTCCAGACCAGTGTCAACACCTTGCAAGACCTACAATAGCTTCTAGGAGAAATTAACTGGGTGAGACCTATTTTGGGAATTACTAACGATAACTTGCCCCACATTTTGATTTATTAAGAGGAGACTGTGACATCAAATCTCCTAGAAATCTAGCATTTGAAGCACAGGCAGCCCTTGAAATGATCACAGAAGCTTTCCAAAGGAGACAAGCCCATTGTTGTGCTCCAGACAAGCCCTTCTTTCTTGCGGTTTTGGGAGAAAAATTGCAATTTTATAGTCTCATTTTTCAATGGGACCCTTCTGAAAAGGATCCTTTGTTAATAATGGAATGGGTTTTTCTTCCTTACAGGTCCCCAAAAACAATTTTTACAACTACAGAGATGATAACACAGATTGTAATTAAAGCTAGAACAAGATTGTTAACTTCAACAAGTCAGGACTTTGCAGTTATCTATTTGCCCCTGAAAAAAGACTACCTTGATTAGGCACTGCAAAATTCTGATGATCTGCAAAATGGATTGTTAAATTTTTCAGGTGTTTGTTCTATTCATTATCCAGCCCACAAATTGTTGCAAGCAAAATTGAATTTTACAGAAAAACCCATGTTAAGTGAAGAACCTTTGAGTGCTGTAACTCTCTTCCCTAATGGGTCAGGGAAAACACATAAATCTGTAATAGTACAACTGAATCAAACAACTAAAACATGGCAATCAGACATTCAAACAGTAAAAGGCTCTCCTCAGATTGCCAAGTTAGCTGCTGTGGTTAGGGCTTTTCAGCTCTTTCTGGAACCTTTTAACTTGACTACAGATTCTGCTTATGTTGCTAATGTTGTTAAAAGAATAGAAGGATCAGTTTTAAAGGATGTTGGCAATGATACCTTATATTGTTGGCTTTATGCAATTTTGCAACACAGAACTCACCAATATTTTATTTCTCACATTAGAGCTCATTCCTCGCTTCCAGGATTTCTAGCAGAAGGAAATGAAAGAGCACATAAACTTACAATAGTTGTTTCAAATACTTTACCTAACATTTTTAAACAAGCAAAATTGAATCATGCCTTTTTTCACCAAAATGCACAAGCACTTTGTGCACATTTCACATTTCCAAAAGTCAAGCTAAAGCTATTACTAATACTTGCCCTAATTGTCAGTTTGTGCAACTCACTGTTTCTACAGGAGCTGTCAATCCGAAGGGTTTGCAAAGCCTGCAGTTACGGCAAACAGACTTCATTAAATACCCTTCCTTTAAGAAATTTTAAAATATTCATGTGTCAGTGGACAGGTTCTCATGTATAGTCTTTGCCTCTGTCCACACAGGTGAAACAAGTAATCATGCCTGTCAACATTTTTTTGCAACCCTTTGCTTCATCAGGTGTACCCCAAGAAGTAAAAACATATAATGGCCCTGCATATATATCCCAAAAAGTGGCCACATTTTTAATAGATTAGAGTGTTTGCCACACCTTTAGTATTCCTCACTCCCCCACAGGTCAAGCAATTATTGAAAGGACACATCACACCCTAAAATGTATTCTAGATCAACAGAAGAGGGGAGTAGAGGCAACACCACAGATGAGATTGAGTAAAGCTTTATATGTTTTTAACTTTTTGAACAGCACAAATAACACACAAGCAAAATTGAAAGAAAATCCCCCTGTCTTGATTAGAAGCCCTGAAACAGGACAAATTAAAGGTCCTTTCTGACTAATAACTTGGGGCAAAAGGTATGCTTGTTTTTGTACAGATGCAGGACCTGACTGAGTTTGAGCAAAGAACGTCAAACAGTATTGCACACAAGAATGTGCTGATGAGTCCAAGAACAGAGAAACAGGTATGCAAACATGAGTGAAACAGAGAGACTATGGGTCACACCTCATGCTCCTTGTTCATCCATAGAATCTGAATTTACGTTAATTCTAAGTGTGTGATTTGTTTGTTTTGTAGAGCTCTTTTAGCAAAAGCATTGTGTTGTGTTACATAGTCAAAAGTAGTGTATTCCCCGTTGAATTTTCTAAGGTGAAATTGCCCCTTCTTAGCATAGTAATTTAGTCCCCAGGTAACCTTGCAAGGAACAAAAGCAGAATTTGTAAGCTGAAATATATGGGAGAGTCTTTCGCCAAAAATAGCTCACAAAAGGTATGGAGTGAAATTGAGTGCTGTACTAGCTTGCTTTTCTAGCTTTGCTCCCTTCTCGCAGTGCAGATTTGCCTGTGGAACAACCAAAACCAAATGTTTAGGTGACCTTAGCCAAAGCCACAAGTTTGAACACCATTTATCTGTCCAATTCAAACCCAGAAAGGCCTATTTCAACCTGCCTAGTCAGTGTGCCAGTAAAAGATTATACCAGTCAGTGTGCCAGTAAAAGATACCTATACATTATGATCCCTTGACTAAAGACTAACTTAACAGGAAGCAGATGAGGTTGCCAGTGACAGCATCCTGTAGCTGGTTGGGACATCTGAACCAAAGAACTTTCTAAGGCACCTTCTGAACACCAAGAATTAGAAATTCTTGGTTCCTAAAAAATAGATTTCTGTCTGACATTTTCAGACAGCAATTGACAAGAGAATGATCCTCTGAGGTACAATGTCACTCCCAATCATCCTGCTTATAGGAACTTGAGTCTTTAGTGTAATTATTCAGATAGTTGGTGTGGATTTTCCAGGGCTGACCAATATCCATGTCAATTACCAAAAGGTTATTGGTTCATTTGTGGAGATAGGGCTTAGCAAGGTATTCCATCGCACCTTGAAGGTGGTCCATGCAGTATTAGATAACTTACTGCCCTAGCACCTAGTGCTAGAACAGTCATTAAGAAAAAACATAGAGGTAAAAGATTTACCGATCAGTATAAAAAAATTTGTAATAGTGATTTTGTGCCCTAGAAAGCTGCAAAAAGGGTTTCAGCAGGTGTGTTATTACCCCAACTTGCTTCTACCATAGAACTGAAACAGTTAGATCGAGTTAGTTCCTGGCTGAGTAAACAAACCAATGCCACATCCACTGCAATTAGTGATATGCTGACAGATGTCAACAGTGTCAGTCATGCTACACTTCAAAACTGAGCAGCAATTGAGCACATAGCCATAGTTGTGAGGAATTTAAAGGATCGTGTCATATAAATCTGTCTGATCACTCTAAATCTATTCACAAAAGTATACAAAAGCTAAAAGATTTAACAGCTCATATCAAGTGTTATAAACGCCAAATTCAATATTCCAATTAAAATAATTTGGGTTATTAAAACAATTGATCAAATCACAGAATTTTGGTAAACCCACCAACAGTGGAGATACTTGATGATTTTGCCCAGGAAAATGCCAAGGGTGAACCATGAGACACAGACCTGGCCGTCTGCTGCCTCCCCTATGGTTCACGAATTTGCCCATTTCGGAGCTTGGTTTAAATAGACTTTATTCCCCCTCTGGCAATATTTCCCCATATTCTCCCTTTGTGTCCGTGTTAGCTATTCAAGTCCATGGGTGTCTCTGACCAGGTTGAAAAGAGTTCTTTTTCTCTAACCAAAATGTTAATGTTCAGTTTTGGTCAATCTTCGTGGCTGGTGAATAATCGATATATGGTTAATGACTTTTGCAGGGTGGGGGTGGGGGGTGTCAGCGTTGATTAGTGTGTTGATAGCCCATCCTGCTGAGGCTCTCCTCCCAACGCCCTTCATTCATCCCTTTTCTATTCCTTGACAAGAATATCTCGAGCGGTGCCTGCCTTTTTGTTTCAGCATGATGATGGGAGACACCCTGTAGCTCACGTACACAACTATCCCATACACATATACAGAAGTTTACAGTTTTCAATTCATTATTTATCATAAGAACATGAATTAATCATTTCTCATTTATAACATCGAGGAAGATGATGGATTGTGGTTAAATGATTTGTTCAAAGGATGGAACTCTGCACATTGGTTGAGCGAACTTTGCAAAGTAAGTTTATGTGTGTTAGTCATTTTGGTAGTAGTACCAGTGGTGGTACCCTGTACACTTCAGTGTGTTCAATGAATGATGAATAAAAATATCAAAGAAGTTTTTATTGTACAAAAGAAAGATGTAGAAAGTAGAATCACAGGAAGTACTCAAAATCTTAAAAAAGTAGTGGATGCAAGTATAGATGTAGATGAAGCCTTTGAATTAAAGCCTTGGAACAGACAACACTTATTAGAGCAGTAAAGAGCAACTACTACTGAATTTAACTCATGTCCTTGGAATAGACCAAATCTTTTACAACAATAAATTTTTTGTGGTTTAAAATAGCAATGTTTAAAGCAAGCAAGAGAGGTAGTTTAGATCTCAAAAGAAATATGCAAAGTAGTGAGAGACTTTACATTTTGCTGGTGTGCCTTTGTGTAGAAAACTTGTGATGCTGTTTTGTTAAATGAAAAGATACATACTATGTAGAGCTATGTAACGCAAGGTAGTTAATAAGCGACAAAGTCAAGAGGGTTTCTTTGCGGTTGTACTGAGCAGGGGAATTGACAAAAATACTAGAGGTAATCAGGCTTTTAGATATCTGTGAAAGCAGGCTTCAGAAATAGAAAGAACTGAAGAACAGAATCAGCTATAGCTGCAAAGTTTGAAAGTAGGAAAAGTTACAATAGTACAGCAAGCAAGGACATAAAACAATAACCTGAATCTTAGGTTTGGCTAGGATAGATCTTATGGCAGCAGAAAAATATGCTTAGCAATATAGTAGAAACTTTTAAGTTTTATAATGGAATATTGTTTATTGTTGATAGAAAGCATATAAGCAAGCATTGTTTGCAGCAGGTGTGCGTATGCTTTCCATGATTGGCTAGAAGAATTGCCTGTAAACTTTAACAATAAGTTATTGGCTGAAAAACTTTCAAGATGCTCTGTAACAAAGAGATCTTTGGCTGCTGCTGGCAGACATGACCTGTTGCCCTCCTTTAGCTATGTAAAATGCTGTTATGAGACTGATGCCACAATAAAAGTTCGAGGAATATCTAGCAGTACTCCTGTTCTGTTTGTACCCGAGGACCCAACACACTTTACAATAGGAAAGGTCAGTGCAGTTCATTCCTCCACCCTACACCAGTGAAGCAATCCAGAGCCTCTTCGGCCATGAAGCCATGCTGTCAGCCCGGGGCTGCTACTCTGAGCAGAGATAGAACAGAACAGTCCTGGGACATCTCCTTGGCTGCCCAGGACTGGGCTGGGCTGCGGGCTCTGGCCTGGGGCCAGCCAGAGCCTCTGCCACAAGCAACACTTGAGTACTACTGCAAGCCAATTTCATCCTCTCCCTTTTGGGGATTGTTCAAATCAAACAATGATTATTGTTGTCTCTTTCCATTTTAGACAGCCACCATCACCACAGCTTTTCGAGTGGCTTCCACCCAAAAACTCACAAGAACTGAAGCTCGCAAAGTACTCAGTGTAGTATCTGCTACTTTTCCTCTTTCAAAGTAACTGATTGTAGGAAAGGGTTTGTTTGGTTTCTTAGGCTTTGTACAGTTACTTATTTTAGGTTGCTTTATTTATAGTTTATATTTTTGTTCATTGTTCTGAGCTAAAATTTTCCTTCTTTCAAATTCACTTAGGTCCTCCTGGCTATCACACTAGTACAACCATAACTATTCCTCCTTCCTTGACATTTATACCCTCCAAAGCTTTGTGAGTTATTATCACCATTCTCGTCTATATCTATTCTTGCCATTTGACCAAATTACACATTGGATTTGTTTAAACCTTTTAAAGCATGGGAAAATCAAACATAATTTTGAAGTCTTGCTGGACTCTAGGCACCTGTTTAGGTCCCTTTATATCCCCTTTAGATCAAATACTTTTGCTTTTTGGCTTGCTGTCTGCCTCTTGGTAAATGTGTAGTCAGTCCCTGCCTGTCTTCAGCTGCTGACCTGCAGAGACACCCAGTGACAGCCCTCACAAACCACCAAGTACAGAGATGGATGAGCCAGCTCAGTGCATAGCCTAGGATGAAGCATACATTTCATGTGCAAGAGTGGATGAGGATCAGAGGGTGTGTGTACCCACAGCAGCGATACCATGACCAGCATATACAGAAGACCAGACTTAGAGAAGTCATGTAGCTCACTTCAACCTTAGCTGGGCACTTTGCTGGGGCAGAAGAGACTTGATCTTTCAGAATATTTGCATGTGATAAGTGCAGGTCACTACAGGACACAACCAGAGTAGGGACAGTGAGTGTCATAACCTCTGGCATCATCAGTATAAGCCTACTGTGGAGCTAAACCAGGGTAATGTGCCCACTAAGGACAAATTACCAAGTCAACAAGAAGTGACTTGCATCATCTTAGGGAGAAAATCAGTAAACAGTGGCTAAACATCAGTCTGTGTATGCAGCAGTGAGAATAGAGGAGCTGGAGAACTGCTGACGGCCACAGCAAAGGGAGCAAACATAGGGTCTTTCAACATGCCAGAGCCCATTGCCCACACATTGATAGATTTCAAAGATTTAGATGTCTGGAACATGGTGGCAGCAGAGAAGGTTGGATTTCTTCTCCACAGCAGAAACAGTATGCAGACAATGTCTTGGAATAGATGATGCTCAAGATAGAAAGCTAGACAGTATTAACCTAGGCGATTCTCTGAAGACTGGGTTGCTATGAGAAAAAGAATCATAGTCACAAAGTACAGATTTAATATATATATCTTTATGTTTGGGAGAGAATCAAGTGGTTGGAAAACATGTCAGTCACTTGAGTTGTATCTTCATCTGTCACATGATGTTTTTCTGCCAATAAAAGTGGCCTGAAAACAGTCTTTAAAATTCTAGCTCATACCTTTACTAACACACTGCAGCAGTAAAAAACACACTGAAAAAATTATCTCTGCAGGCTACTATCCTATCTGTGACAGAAACCAGCAGAAGATTATTCTCAGAAATGTTCAAGAGAAAAATAGCATAATTTGCCTACAGAAGAAACTAGTCATGGTCTAGCTTTCTTTCTTTCTGGTCATGGGCTTTCTGAGGTTCCTCTATGCCCTGAAGCTAGTAGTATTTTATCCCTCGAACATGAAAGAGAGAATTGTTGCCATGAGTTTCTCCTGGTTTTCTGAGTGTTCATATTAAAGGAGAAGCGGGCACCTTCTCACACTCGTGAATGTAAACACAGGACCATCTTTTGTAAACATTGGCAATGTTATGGATTCTTTCTCCAAGAGAAGGGGAGGTTGAATGACAGCCTCCTTGACCTGTGTGGTAGAGAGGTGGGGATACCACTCTCCAATCCATGCTCACCCTGCAATAGGTATATATGTGGGAAAATAAACTAAGGCAGGGTCTCCCTGCCCTGCATGCTCTGTGAACTCAGACCAGTGTCCCAGTCTCATTTCCTGGTAGGCCTCGTGGTGATAGAGAATAAAGTAACAACCTCTGATTATCCTCTTTTTTCCCCTCTCTAATCCTACTTATGACTTAAGTTGACTTTTGTTTTCAATGATAGTCTGCAAACGTCTCTAATATTATTCTATAGTAAATAACACATTTTCTGTCCATACCCAACTTTATTCTGTGATAAACATGACTCCTGTTACCCACTTCAAAATGCATCCTTTCAGGTTCACTGAGTTCTCATTCAGTATAGGAGCAATCAGGGCACTGTAAAACACCTGTACAGATTTCAGTATTTTTCTGCTTTTTGATTATATTACCTTTTCTGAATGTCTCCCTGTTAACTAAATAATCACAGGGGGCCTCAGGATAGCAATATCTGCCTCCTTTTAATCATATCTATCCTTCAATTCCAACCTACACCCTTTCTCCAGTATCCTTTTTTTGAAATGAGATGCCACTGATCTTTCAGGCAAAGCTGCCTCCTGACATTACATACTGGCATCACACACATTTCTGGAGAAATCAGCTCTGTGAGGATGCTTTATCATCAGCTTCTTTAACCAGACATTTAACTCAGACAAATGGCTCCCTGGCAGCAGAAGGAGTAGAGGAGTGTTGGTATCCAAGATGCTGGGCAGTCCCGGTGCTAACAAAGCACCCTCAGGCATTTCCCTGATTTTTGTGGGCTCCATCAGGAGAGCCCTGGCCGGGAGCCTGTCACTCTTGTTGCATTGCCAGCAGCTGTAAGAACTTTTGGTGTCTGACAGGCAACTCTGCCACACAAGAATATCTTTCTTTGGGAGGAAATTCATCTGCCCAGTTTCAGAATTGTGCTGCAGGAGGGGCAGGAGAAAGTGGAAAGGCGCACCACTAGAATTTCATTCCTACTTCCTATGTTTGTGCTTCTTTGTTTATCTGGAACGCTCATTCCTGGACTGGCTATTTTGTAAGAACATTAGGCCTGTCTGAGAGAGGTGCTGCTGTGTTCCCCATACACCATTAAGCACTTAAGCTTTTTTCCCCTTCCATTTGATCCCTCTTTTTTCAAACATAAATCAAAAGAATTTCTCTCCATGCTTTTCCCTCCACTGTTTTTAATTTAAATGTTTTAATCACATTTTAAAATGTTTCTTGTCACAATTGTAAATCTTGTTATTAAGGCTGGAAGGCTGAATGTTATGTTAACAAGTCTTACCCAGACTAGGGAGAATTTTGGAAGTATCAGGAATCTTATTTGGGTTGAGGTAAACAGATGAAGGTAAACTGAGGCAGAAGATGAGGATGTTCTCATTTTGGTGAATATCAGCATACTTTGCCATTGTGTTGCACAATTTCCCTTTGGTCCATCTTTACGCACTGCCAAAGTCCTGCTCCAGAGACCATTTAATGCAGCTAAGCTGTACGAAGGTGATTTGTTAGATCAAAATGCCAAAGGAACTCTTTCCCAGTGGATGGTGATTATTTTCCTCTACTATTTTCTGCCTTTGCAGTCTGTTTGCTTTGAAGCCTGTGAGGTCATGGCAGTGTCCAGTTTTACTGAGCCTCTTGGACAGCACACTCTCTGTCCAGCACCTCTTCCAGAGAATGGAACTCCACAGTGTGACTCCCGCAAGCTCTGAAAATAGCTCTAAACTTTCCCAGCCTCTGCATGTGTTCCTTGGAACCGCAGCCCTGTTGGATGAGTCAGCTCTTGCAGGGTGACATCACAGCTGAAATCACACATGGGTTTGGAAAGAGAAATCCAAAGATCCTCTTGTTGCTTCTTGGGAAATATCTAAATGAAGTAAAGATGAGTGTCACACACTTCCTCTCCCCATGCTGATTTCTCACCCCTCTGGGAACCCCCCAGGATTGTGTGGGGATCAAATCTCTTTACAAATCCTCCAGTTGCACCTTCTCTGGCAAAGAGAGATGGAGAACATAACTCCTTCAAGAGCAGACCTGGGAGTCAGAACAGCAACTGGAAAGTAATACAGTCCTGTTGAGAATGTGCCAAACCAGAATGGGCTCCAGCATCTCCTTCTTCCAGCAAGCCTCTGGAAAAGAAGGCTTCATCCAAAAGTCTGGTCTGGTACCAGAAAACCTTTCCCAGCTTTCTCAACTGTTTGGTTGTTACAGCCTCTTGCTGCACTCCATATGCCTCTGTGGGCGGCCTAAAATGACTTCTACAAATGCCATGATAGGTGTAGAATGACAGGGATATAAAACTGGATGCAGATTCTTTTCTCCAGTTAGTTGCACAATTATATGACTGGGATATTACCAACACACAGTCTCCGTGTTTCGATTCATGATGATGTTGCCTGCATACCAAATGGAAGGATAACAAGACAGATCCCTTAAATAAAGGTCTTTTGAGAAAATTATGTGTTCTGTGGTTTTGCTTAAAAATAAAAGGCTAGAAAAAGGGCACTCTGTCTAAGTTGCCTCAGATGTTTCCACAGCACTTTCAAATCCATTGTAGTGACATCTGTTGCCAGGTAAGTAAAATCAGCATGTAAATACTTTTGCCCCTTACTGGGACATGAGTGGCTTTGCACTCTTCTAAACACAGATGTGAAGATGCCTTTCTTGGCTCTTGAACTGAGGAAAGAACATTAAGTGCTGTCAGAAGAATAACTATGGTTTCTTACTCCCAAAGACTGGAAATGTTTGCTCCCTATCCTGTAATTCTCTTATCCTTGTTTTTTGGAGAGCTGTGTCTGTCTTCCTTATGCAGCTTTTTGATCAAATTGCTGTAATTTAGCTATCATTTTGCAGGTGGCAGAGACTGTAGACTCCTCCTCTCTGTTACATGAATTTCTTCTTGTTACAAGTCATTGCACTGCAATCATGTTGATCTCAAACATTTTGCAGTGGGAGGCCACAGTCACAAGACCTGGTAGATCAGAATTCTGCCCAAGATCAGTGTCACATGGAAGGAAAAAGCCTCCAAAAGATGCTTTCTAATGCCTTATCCATTCAATATGCAGATGAATAGATCAGCAACAAAAGCTGTGATATAACATGTGGTTAGAAAGGTGATATTTGGAACATTTGAAAAAACATTTCCCCTCAAGCTGAAATGGAAGGTCAGTGTCAGATTAGCACATTTATGTGTCCCTGTCTGTTGCTGTGGCACTGTGACAATGCACCTGAGAGGCAATGAACCAGTATTAAGAAGTCAGTCTAAGGGAATGGGCAGTAAATAGGCCGTAGGGACCCATGACAAAATCTCCTGCTGCATAGCTCTCTGATTTTGGGGAAGTTGCATACACTGCTGGTGAATCACTGGCAGACGGATGATGTGAGTTTGGCTCCATCTACGGGAAACAAGGAAATACTACAAACCCCAGAAACAAGTTGGTGTCTGTTCCAGTCCTTTCGAGCCAAATGGTCAACCTTCACCTCTTCTCATAAGCCACAATGTTGCTTTACCCCTGCACTTTTGAACCAATGAGTTTGTAAACTGTTATTTACACCGGTAAATGCTTTTCTATCTATTTGGGTCACAACTTGGTCATCACAGCCTCAAGGTAATGATTAATGAATTCTTTGATAGAAGACGCTAATTATTAACCCTGGACTCTGGTATTAGTCCACACACTTTTTTATGAGCAGTTACACTAACCCAAACAATTTATTTATTGCAAATTCTTGTGCTTGATATTTGCCTAAAGGACATACTTTAAAAAATAATTTCAGCTTCCTTTGCTCTGTTTTTCCCATCTGTTACTCTTTCTTTGAGCAGCTGAGCAGGCAAAATCCTGTTTTTGTGTAAAGGGCACATAGGAAGGTAGATTCCCTGCCAAGAAAAACTTAGAGAGGTAGTTCAATGACTATTCAAAAGTTAGAGACACCCATTTTCCTGTCTTACTAAGGATTTTCTGTTTTGAAATGGGTCATCAGTTTCAGTTTGGTAAACACCAATGTATTTCTATTAATCTAAGATGTTTATGTGCTTGCCCAATTCCTTTCTCAGGAGACACATAGTGTAGGATTATAGGACAGAAATCAACCACTGATGTGCAGGTCATGGAAACAAAGAATGAAACCATGTAAAGAGCAGGTTCAATTTAAAAAGTGAAAGCAACTGACCTCACTGAAGGCAAGGAATCTTGTTAGGCACTTTTTCCAGTTATCTCTTACTTGTCAGGACTTGATTAAATAAAGCTGAGAACAGATCATCTCCTTCTAGCTTTACAATGCAACCCTGAAATCAACTGCTCCCTTTAAAGCTCTTACAAGATCTCTCAACACAGCAGGACTGTGGCACAACTGTGGGGGGTTGCAGCAGCTGCCCACTCTGAGCTGGACTATTCACAGCCCTCTGCTTTCCATTAGGGGCCCAATCCTCAGTGTCCACAGCTTACTGCTCCTCCTGCATACCTAAACGTGCCTGAACTCCAGTACTTCTGCATCTTCTTATTCCTTTCCCTGCCCAGCCTTGTCTGGCATACCCTCCTTCTCAACCTTTGCCCTGCAGCCTGTGAGGAAATTGTAGGCTCTGTCTCAAGGCCAGACTGGGAAGCTGAGCTGATCAAGTGATGGACAGTGCTTGTCTGCTGTAAGGGCTCCTGCAGCACTGATCCAGGCAATTTTGGCTCAGCAGAATCTGTCTACATGCAAGTGTTCACCAGAGATGCTGAGGCAGAGGCGCTGTTGGGGTGGCTTCCCTTGAGCACAGGTCTTGCAGGAGCCTGGCCACAGCAGCTGGTGTGCAAGCCCTGCTGAGCCCAGGGCTGGCAATCATTCCTGTTTGGCCAGCTGCCTCTGGAAGGCTCTTCCCCAGAGGTCTGGGAAGATCCTGCACACTCTTGCTTGTGGGTACACACACACGAGCACCTGCTGCTGTGGTCTGTGCACACCACTGGAGAAGCTGGGATCTTACCGAGCTGCTGAGATGCATGTTACCAGTCAGAAGCCAAGACAGCAGAATTCATTACTCTCTAAAAAGGAAGCTGGACCAGTTATCTGCGCCAACAAGATTCTAGACGATTTGTCCATCAGCCCAATGCCGAGGCACTGTTAGGCATGTTCTGAGTTGTTGGGTCTGTAAGGTTTCTGTAATAGTTTGTGATTTTAAGCAGAGTCATTTTTAGACAGCTGAAGACCATCCAGCCTTTAATGTTAAGAACCACACTGAGCCATTTTAAGAACTTTATCTTTAGAAACACTCTTATGGATGTCTTTTACTTTGTTCTTTTTTTAAATTTTCCCCCTCCATTCTTACCTGCTTTTCTTTAAATAGAAAGAAAATCCAAATGCACAAGTGAATGTAATGCTAAGTCAATGATGACTAAGACATCAGGTCAGGAAAATCAGTTTCTGTATAAGATCCCAAGCTTAGTTGTTCATGGTAGGCACCCAGAAGTAACTTGATTTTGTAATTATGCAATTGAGTTTGGAACTGCACAGATACAGTCTCACTGTAACTGTTATGAATTATATTGTATTCTGTTGTACTGCACTGGTGCCTTCTTTGTTCGGTGTAAACTTCAATCTAACATTAAATCCAACGGAAATAATTTAACAGACTTAATTTGCTGCCTTTATTAATCCTGCAGTTGCTCTTATGCATTTGTTAATAAAATGTGAATTTAACTAATTCATTATGAGTCTTAAGGAAATTGAAAGCTACTTAAAATAATGAGGCCTTCAGAACTAAAACAAAATATAGCTTGCATGTAATAAGTGTTCTTCACTTGTCTCTGTTCCTGGTGAAGACAAAAAGATTTTATGGACAAGCAGAATTATTTCTTCATGGTTTCCCCTACTGTATCTTTATAAAGGCCTGTAAATACTTTTGAAAATTTAGAAAAGCATAGTAGTACCTACTGAAAACAATCTGTAATGGGCAGAATTTATAAATCAGTTCCATCTCTTAAATGTTTATCTATTTGAAGGAAGATCCAGTGAGTAGGACTTCAGCTTATAAACTATAAATATGGCCAGAGTTGTGCGTTTTGCCATCAGTTTGTGGTATGCCCTTGTACACATAATCTATCCTCTCCTATTCTGTAAACAGATCTATTAACAAGTCTCCTAAGCAAATGATTTCAAGAAGATCCACGCACCATTGCTGCTAAAATTGGCAATTTTAGGTAGAACAGAAAGACATCCATGCTTTCTCATTCACTTGGAGTATTTGTCTCAGACCCCTAAAAAGCTGTTAGAAAACATGGGAGAAAGGAAGTTGAATATTCCTGACTTGTCATTTAACTTGAAACTCCAAGAATTGCCATCATGAATGGGAATGTTTTATGTTTTCTGATTCTATTCTTCCACTAAACTACCTCTGGAGGACTAACCCTGTCAAACAGCAGGGAGAAGAATGATGTTGCTTCAAAGATTTATATGCGTAGCCAAAGCTGAACTAGATCTCTGTGAATGAAAAGCAAAAAGCTGTAAATGTTAGGATTGGAAACCAGGGCAAGATAGTGGCTGACTGGCAGTGACTGGCTACAAATTTTGTTCTTCTTAGATACTCGTACCATCAAGCTTCTTATAATGAAGTTCACAGATTAATTGTACACGGCACAAACATTTTTTCCTAACTACTTCACATATATTGCTTTGCAGTTATATCAAATCCTCCAGTTCTCTGACTGTATGAGAGAATAAGGAAAGGTGCATGATGCCTTGTTTATATCACTTGTTATTGTATACCTCACTCTTTTCTTTGTTTTGAAAGCTGATTCTAACTTTTTCAGCTTCACAGTGTGAGACAATCTTTCACAGAGCATTGTTACAGTCTGTCGTGACTCATGTCCTCTTGAGCAGGGATGAGAATATCACTGCAGGTAAATTGCACTATTTATAAAAATATTATAACACTTCAACTATGGTTCCCCGCCCTGCTCTTTAGGGATGCTACCATTCCTCAATTTTCTTTGCAACCCCACCACAATCAGACAAAGTTTTCATTATGGACATTTCACCCACTTGCACCATTTATTTTCTTGGCTTTGTACCACATCAAGAAGCTTCATGCTTCTCGAGAGAAGGACCAGAACACCCTGCCAGACATCCTCCAGTTCGGTCACAGGTCAGGCAGTGATAGCAGCACAGTCCACATTATTGGCTGCTCTGGGATTTTGAGACCCAGACCCTGAAACTGCTTTTCACAAACAGGGAAGTGTGGAAAAGTTAGAAATACATTTCATTTGAAGATTTCTGCTGGCCAAGCCCTAATTTCCAGTAATCTTGGTTCACTGAATTATCTTCTGATTTACGACTGGGACAGTGTGGCGGTAAAGCTGAACAATCAACATGTTGCTGGATTTAGTTTCCAGCACTTATGATCCAGCCTCTGCCGGGAATCCCCCACTCCCATCCCAAGGATTAGGCGTGGGTGCTGCTGGGCAAAAGCATGGGAGAAAGCAAGGTAAATATTCCTGACTTATCATTAAACCCGACACTCTCAGAACTTCCCGCACGCACGGGATGTTCCAGGCTTTTCAACCCCCGCTCGTTCACTAACTCGACCCCAGACCCCACACCGCCCACAAGGGCGGTGCTGCGCCTTTAAGGGTGAGCGCCCCGCCCCTCCCCGC